>JAYJMM010000111.1:2262500-2265000 GCA_037349105.1 Limnomonas spitsbergensis
CTGGGGCCTTGCCACACACTGAAATAAATTATATTGTGTGTCGCTTCTCTCCCTGCTTCACTTTCTTGCCCCCCCCCCCTCACCGCCACACACACACACACACACACACACACACACACACACTATCACCACCACCCGCTTGTATTTTGCATCACCTTGCAGAGAATGGTGGGCATGCCGGACACTGGGGCCTTGCCACACACTGAAATAAATTATATTGTGTGTCGCTTCTCTCCCTGCTTCACTTTCTTGCCCCCCACCCCCCCCCTCACCGCCACACACACACACACACACACACTATCACCACCACCCGCTTGTATGTTGCATCACCTTGCAGGGAATGGTGGGCATGCCGGACACGGGGGCCTTGCCACACACTGAAATAAATTATATTGTGTGTCGCTTCTCTCCCTGCTTCACTTTCTTGCCCCCCACCCCCCCCTCACCGCCACACACACACACACACACACACTATCACCACCACCCGCTTGTATGTTGCATCACCTTGCAGGGAATGGTGGGCATGCCGGACACGGGGGCCTTGCCACGCACTGAAATAAATTATGTTGTGTGTCGCTTCTCTCCCTGCTTCACTTTCTTGCCCCCCACCCCCCCCTCACCGCCACACACACACACTATCACCACCACCCGCTTGTATGTTGCATCACCTTGCAGATAAAGGTGGGCATGCCGGACACTGGGGCCTTGCCACGCACTGAAATAAAATGATGTTGGGTGTCGCTTCTCTCCCTGCTTCACTTTCTTGCCCCCCACACCCCCACACCCCCTCACCACCACACACACACACACACACACACTATCACCACCACTCGCTTGTATGTTGCATCACCTTGCAGAGAATGGTGGGCATGCCGGACACTGGGGCCTTGCCACACACTGAAATAAATTATATTGTGTGTCGCTTCTCTCCCTGCTTCACTTTCTTGCCCCCCACCCCCCCCTCACCGCCACACACACACACACGGTTTTTTTTCTTACTGTGTGTTGGGCCCTAAACAGGGGAAAAATGCGCGTGTGTTGGGGAAGGGGAGGAGAGGGAGAGGGAAAAGATAGGTAAAAAGAGAAAAGAAAGGGAGGGAAATGCCATCCAGGCCGGATCGGGTTAAAATGTCACCAAATAGATTTCCCGCCCTGCGTCCCAGAATTCCCGTGACGAACCACTGTTGCTCACCACCTGAGTAGCTCTTACTGCACCTTAAGAGATAATATGTTTAAAAATAGCATTCGAAAACTTTGCCAGTCCCATCCATGCCACTGATGGTAACGGCAGTGCTTGTCCACTGGTGGGAGGAATAATGGATTTGACTAACAAGCCCGAAATCAAGCTACATTATTCAAACAAGTGAATTGCACTGTCAGAGCACACCAGCATGGCGTGAGAACTGAAGAGGCATGGCATCAAGGATGGGCAAGCAGGGCATGAGGTGTGAAGAAGCATGGCGTGACGTACGAAGAGGCATGGCATCAGGGATGGGCAGGCATTGTGTGAGGTTATGAAGAGGCAGGGCATCAGGGATGGGCATGCATGTTGATGGGCATGAGGGATGGGCATGCATGTTGCTGGGCACGGGCATGTCGTGAGAACTGAAGAGGGATAGCATCAGGGATTGGCAAGCATGGCATGAGGTATGAAGAGGCATGGCATGAGGTATGAAGAGGCATGGCGTGAGGTGTGAAGAGGCATGGCGTGAGGTGTGAAGAGGGATAGCATCAGGGATGGGCAGGCATGGCATAAGGTATGAAGAGGTATGGCATAAGGGATGGGCAGGCATGGTGTGATGTGTGAAGAGGCATGGCATGAGGGGTGGGCAGGCATGGTGTGAGGTGTGAAGAGGTATGGCATCATGGATGGGCATGCATGGTGTGAAGTGTGAAGAAGCATGGCATCAGGGATGGGCAGGCATGGCATGAGGTATGAATGGACATGGCGTGAGGTATGAAGAGGTATGGTGGGCCCCCTCACCGCCACACACACACAGACACACATACACTATCACCACCACCCGCTTGTATGTTGCATCACCTTGCAGAGAATGGTGGGCATGCGGGACACTGGGGCCTTGCCACACACTGAAATAAATTATATTGTGTGTCGCTTCTCTCCCTGCTTCACTTTCTTGCCCCCCCCCCCCCCCCCCCCCCTCACCCCCACACACACACACACACACACACTATCACCACCACCCGCTTGTATGTTGCATCACCTTGCAGAGAATGGTGGGCATGCCGGACACTGGGGCCTTGCCACACACTGAAAGAAATTATATTGTGTGTCGCTTCTCTCCCTGCTTCACTTTCTTGCCCCCCACCCCCCCCCCCTCACCGCCACACACACACACACACACACACTATCACCACCACCCGCTTGTATGTTGCATCACCTTGCAGAGAATGGTGGGCATGCCGGACACTGGGGCCTTGCCACACACTGAAATAAATTATATTGTGTGTCGCTTCTCTCCCTGCTTCACTTTCTTGC
>JAYJMM010000111.1:2870000-3230000 GCA_037349105.1 Limnomonas spitsbergensis
GGCTGCATGGGAGGGGGTGGGCTGCATGGGAGGGGGTGGACTGCATGGGAGGGGGGTGCTGCATGGGAGGGGGATGCTGCATGGGAGGGAGTGGGCTGCATGGGCGGGCGGTGCTGCATGGGAGGTAGAGGCTGCATGGGAGGGATTCGCTGCATGGGAGGGGGGGGCTGCATGGGAGGTGTATGCTGCATGGGAGGGAGTGGCTGCATGGAAAGGGTTAAGCCCTACACAACCATGGACCATCAACTAGATGTGCGGTGATCTCCCTCATAATTCACGTTGTTTTGGGGAGTGGGAACGTTATTTTGGGGTGAGGGGAAATATCCTAATACCTACCGTATATTTGCTTTGCCTTCCCTCATAATTAAGCTTGCTTAAGGATACAAAAATTTACTAATGATCTATTGTCGACGCCGGTTTCCAGCCGGGTTGTTTTCCCGACAGTTTGCGCTGAGGGCAGAGCCTTAAAAGAATAAACAATATTTTGTGCCCCGAGGGAGGGCAGATCAAAACCACGGCACCAACCCCTGGAATCACCAATGAACACAACCAGTTTCCTGTCGGAAATTAAATTTTGGCGTCCAAACTGTCCCCAAGCCTGGCAGCATTGAAAACAAATAAGTGGTACACACCAGAGCTAAGCCGTACGAAGTCCTCAGTGCCTGATTTGCGTTCACTTAACCCTGAACCCTAAGACTTGCGTTTAGTAAACTCTTAACCCTAAGACTTGCGTTCAGTAAACTCTTAACCCTAAGATTTGCATTCAGTAAACCCTTAACCCTACAACTTGAGTTCAGTTAACCATAAACCCTCAGATTTGAGTTCAGTAAACCCTGAAGCTTAAGACTTCCGTTCAATAAACCCTAAACCCTGAAATTTGCGTTCACTTAACCCTGAACCCTAAGACTTGCATGCAGTAAACCCTAAACCCTAAGATTTGCGTTCAGTTCCTCACCTTTGGCATGTCCCATGCTTCGTCCAAAATGGGCGGCTTCCATTATTTCCCCCCACACACCTTGGCCTCTGCCAAGATCTCCGCCTTGCTTTGTCCCAAATGGGCGGCCTCCTTACTCACCGCCTCAGGTCGCATACATTCATCCAAGCATCCCTCACCTTTGACTCTGCCGAGATCTCCGCCTTGCTTCGGCCAAAATGGGCGGCCTCCTTACTCACCGCCTCAGGTCGCGTACATTCATCCAAGCATCTCTCACCTTCGCCTCTGCCAAGATCTCCGCCTTGAATTTCTTGGCCACACCCGGCCGCCGCAAGTACACTGCCGTGGCGTTGGCGATCTGGAAAGGCAGCGACAAGATCTGGGTCTGGATCTGGATCAGGACCACATGAAAGCACCAAGGGCCAGCCACCCAGACATCGCAATGTCCACACAAAAGAACACATCGTCAACACATGTCGGGGCATTTGGCGAGTGCGCGGACGATGCCGCGCTGTTTTCTTAACCCTCACGCCCCTGCGGACGCCACTTTTTTTCCTTCCTTTCATGGCGGAACATGGGGCCGCGCAGCAGGCAGTGAACACCAGGGGGTGAACACGGCCCCTCACTTTCTAACGCATCCTCGTCACAGGCAGGCCCACGGGCCGAACACCCTCACAACTCACCCCACCTAGGCGTCCTGAATCCGGGACCAACAAATCAACCAACAAACCAACAAACAAATCAACCAACGAACCAACCGACCAACCAACAAACAAATCGATCAGCAGGTTCCCTACAGAAACAAAAGACAAATAACAAACAAACCACCCTCCACATGCGAGTCAGCAATCACCGTTCGCCTCGCCGTTTTTACCGACAACTCTGAGCTACCATTTAAACCTCTCAAGAACATACCTATCAACACGTGCGACCTGGTCGGCGGTTCAGCGTCATACCTGCTTTTTGCAATGAATCACAACCAACCAACAAACCAATCAACACGTTCCCTGCACAACCAACCAACAAAGCGGTCAACCAACTCGCCACGTGTGAGCCAGTGACGACCATTTGCCTCTACCTATCAATCCAACCTCGCCAGACAACAGTCACAACACCTAACCAAGCCTCAAACTTGCATGCCACAGGCAACCACCCACTCAGCAACCCTCCACGTTAAACAGGATCTTCCTCCTTCTGCCATTAATCCGACCAACCAAACCAACCGACCAACTAACCCAACCAGCCAATCCACCCGACGAACCGGACAGTCTACCAATCCAACCGACCTACCAACCACACAACCAATCCAACCGACCAACCAACCCAAGCAATCTCTCACCACGTGTGAGTTCGTGAGCACCATCCGCCGCTCGCTATCAATCACAAAGCCCGAACCGGTGGCGGCCCTCTGCGGACACATCTGCCATGGCTGGGCGTAGTTGGGGTCCACACGGGTCACAAACACTGCACACAAGGAGAAGGTAGATTGGAGAGTCAATCGGGTAGACAAGTATGAACGGAACTGCGGACGCATCTGCCACACTTAGGCGTAGTTGGGGTCCACAAGGGTCACAAACACTGCACACAAGGAGAAGGGGGAGGTGATTGATGAGACAATCAAGCAGGCCTGTATGAATGTGACGTCCCGCTGCGGACGCATCTGCCACGGCTGGGCGTAGTTGGGGCCCGCAAAAGTCCCAAACAATGCAGCAGATTGTTAAGTCAGACAAGCAGACATGTATGGACGCCACGGCACGCTGCGGACGCATCTGCCACGGCTGGGCGGCCGTGGCAGCAGTTGAGACCCAGGCAGGTCACCAAAAATCACAGAAAATGCGGCGAGGGGGCAGCAGCAGCAGAAACCCAGGGCTTCAGGCGGGTTTCAGCAGCAACAGCAGCAGGAAGGCACGCGGAAGATGCCCGATGACATGGACCCAGCAGAGGCTGGATCCAGGGCATAGATCCGGGATCTGACTGGGACGCCTGCCCAGATCATACCCAGGCCTCTTAGATCTGAAAGCTGGGCCTGCCTGCGGATCTTGCATCAGTCGGAGGATTCCAAGCAGCCTCAAAAAAGTATGCTGGGTTCTAAATTCTGCAATTCTGGATCCTGGCCGTGGGGATGAACGGTCGGGATCTGCTGCAAGATCAGGCATGGATCTGCAGCTGGATCCGGCGGGGTGGGGTACGATCCGGCATAAATCCGGCTGGATCCATAGGTTCAGGCAAGGATCTGAATAGCTCTGTAGTATTATGCCCGGATCCGGCTCTAGATCCAGAGCCTCAAGCAGCCGGATCCTGAAAATCACCTCACAGATGTACCAGGAAGCCCCATCCCCCCTGATTGCAGTTACGAAGTGCTGAAATAAAGTTATGTTGTGTGGATTAGAGTGACCGTGTGCTGACTAGAGTGACTTTGTGATAACATGCATCCATTTGTGTGACTTTGAGCGACCTCAGGCTGTGGCTGAGTGACCTCATGCTGACTCAGCACACCGCCAAGTAAGTTTCTGACCGAGGTGAAAGAAAGAAAGACTACTTCTCTGCCGAGGTGGAAAAGGCACCATCATCATCAGTGACCTAGCCTGATGGGACACGCGGGCCACTACACCCCCCCCCTGGCCCCTTCCCATGCATCACACGCGGGCCACTAGGACTCGCCCCCCCCCCTCCCCTACATCATCAGTACTGGGCGGCCCACACCAGCTGGAGAGCAAACGTGAGTCGCCCACCTCCCACCCCCTCTCCCCCACTACCACACACACACACCACCACCAAGACAACAAACGCAAGTCGCCCTCCTTCCCCCCTCTCCCCTCTCCCCCACTACCACACACACACACCACCAAGACAACAAACGCAAGTCGCCCTGCTTCCCCGCTCTCCCCTCTCCCTCACTACCACACACACACACCACCAAGACAACAAACGCAAGTCGCCCTGCTTCCCCGCTCTCCCCTCTCCCCCACTACCACACACACACCACCACCAAGACAACAAACGCAAGTCGCCCTGCTTCCCCCCTCTCCCCTCTCCCCCACTACCACACACACACCACCACCAAGACAACAAACGCAAGTCGCCCTGCTTCCCCCCTCTCCCCTCTCCCCCACTACCACACACACACCACCACCAAGACAACAAACGCAAGTCGCCCTCCTTCCCCGCTCTCCCCTCTCCCCCACTACCACACACACACACCACCACCAAGACAACAAACGCAAGTCGCCCTGCTTCCCCGCTCTCCCCTCTCCCCCACTACCACACACACACACCACCACCAAGACAACAAACGCAAGTCGCCCTGCTTCCCCGCTCTCCCCTCTCCCCCACTACCACACACACACACCACCACCAAGACAACAAACGTGAGTCACCCTCCTTCCCCCCTCTCCCCTCTCCCCCACTACCACACACACACCACCACCAAGACAACAAACGCAAGTCGCCCTGCTTCCCCGCTCTCCCCTCTCCCCCACTACCACACACACACCACCACCAAGACAACAAACGCAAGTCGCCCTGCTTCCCCGCTCTCCCCTCTCCCCCACTACCACACACACACCACCACCAAGACAACAAACGCAAGTCGCCCTGCTTCCCCGCTCTCCCCTCTCCCCCACTACCACACACACACACCACCACCAAGACAACAAACGTGAGTCACCCTCCTTCCCCCCTCTCCCCTCTCCCCCACTACCACACACACACCACCACCAAGACAACAAACGCAAGTCGCCCTGCTTCCCCGCTCTCCCCTCTCCCCCACTACCACACACACACCACCACCAAGACAACAAACGCAAGTCGCCCTCCTTCCCCGCTCTCCCCTCTCCCCCACTACCACACACACACACCACCACCAAGACAACAAACATGAGTCACCCTCCTTCCCCCCTCTCCCCTCTCCCCCACTACCACACACACACCACTACCACACACACACCCTTCTTCCGTCCCCCCACCCCCTCCATTCGTCCCCCCACCCCCTCCTTTCGTCCCCCCACCCCCTCCATTCGTCCCCCACCCCCTCCATTTGTCCCCCCACCCCCTCCATTCGTCCCCCCCCACCACCACACACACACCCCACCCCCTTCATTCGTCCCCCCACCCCCTCCATTTGTCCCCCCACCCCCTCCATTCGTCCCCCCACCCTCTCCATTCGCCCCCTCACCCCCTCCATTCGTCCCCCCACCCCCTCCATTCGTCCCCCCACCCCCTCCATTCGTCCCCCCACCCCCTCCATTCGTCCCCCCACCCCCTCCATTCGTCCCCCCACCCCCTCCATTCGTCCCCCTTCCCCCTCCATTCGTCCCCCCACCCTCTCCATTCGTCCCCCCTCCACCACACACACACCCCACCCCCTCCATTCGTCCCCCCACTCCCTCCATACGTCCCCCCACCCCCTCCACTCGCCCCCCCTCCACCACACACACACACACCCCACCCCTCCATTCTTCCCCCCTCCACCACACACACACACACCACCCCCACTAATACCAACAGCAACACCTAATCATTCATCATGCCAAATCAAATTCATTTACACATCTCCAGTTCTCCACACATCACCATCACCATCACCACGTGTCATAATGATTATAAGCCCCGGTTCTATTTTCGACTACCGTAGACTTGTTTTGCCTCCACCTCTTTGTTGCAGATTCGTCTCTTGCGCCAGAGGAAGGTTGATCGGGATGGTTGATGGAACCCCAGGAATTCAAAATACTATTTAATTGTGCACACCACGATAATTAAATACTGGTTTAGTTTTTTGCTTCACTGGAGAACACTTTTTGACGTCCCCAAAGTGGCGTTTTCCGCCGAAGTTGGGGTTTTCAAGGCGCGACGGCAAAACAACATCAATTTCTAGCGGAGGCAAAGAGCGTCTACGGTATGGGGGGGAGCGAGACACTTTGTACTGGTGCGTCCGACCTGGTACAAAACCGCTAATGCTCCTACATAAACTAAAATGTTAATAAGTGCCATAAATTCGAACCTATTTTTGACCACCACCACCAGCAACACCACCATTATCACCACCACCAGCTACGTCATATGACTCATATCCTTCCAGTGACATTTCAAAAGCTATGCGTAATCACAGCTTTGTTCACACCTGTGCACACACCACCGTCACCAGCCACATCATATCATTCGTAGAATCAAATTCAAATCATAATGTGTGTCTCCCCAGCACACCACCACCAGCTACGTCATGTGACTCAAACCTTCAGCTACAGTTCAGCTTAAGCAGCAGGTCAGCTACAGTTCAGCTACACTTAAGCTACATTTCAGCTACAGTTCAGCTTAAGCTACAGGTCAGCTACTGTTCAGCTACAGGACAGCTACTGTTCAGCTACATTTCAGCTACAGTCCAGCTACAGTCCAGCAACAGTTCAATAATACCAGCTACGTCATAATATTCGCCATGTCAAATCCGCAGCTGTGCGAGTTCACACCTTTGAGGACCGATCTGAGGGCCCAGACCTTTTGACGCACTTCCGCCGTAACGCGGGTCTCCACTGGGGGCGCAACGGGCAGGGTGTTAGTCACCTGGGAGGGGACGTGAAGGGGAGAAGGGGCCGGCATTGGAATGCAGCCTTTGAGTGTGGGGGCAAGGGCCAGCGTGTATGGAGACCTCATGCAGCACTCCTACTGGAAGCGCGATAGGTGTGGTGTCATTCACCCGGGAGGGAGGGGGGGCGAGAAGGGGAGAAGGGGCCGGCCTTTGAATGCAACGTTTCAGCGAGGGGGCAAGGGCACGTGTGTATGAAGCCCCTCGCAGCACCTCTACTGGGGGATAGAGGGGTACGGGATACGGTGTTGGTCACCTGGGAGGGGAGGGGGGGGCGTTATGGGGAGAGGGGGCCGGCGTTTGATTGCAGCCTTTGAGTGTGGGGGCAAGGGTCAGCGTGTATGGAGCCTCATGCAGCGCGCCGAGTGAGGGCGCAACGGGTAGGGTGTTGGTCACCTGCGAGGGAAGGGGACATTAAGGGGAGAAGGGGCTGGCCTTTGAATGCAACGTTTCAGCGAGGGGGCAAGGGCACGTGTGTATGAAGCGCCTCAACTAGGGGCGAGAAGGGTACGGGATACGTTGTTGGTCACCTGGGGAGCGGAGGGGGGCATGTTGGGAGGCATGCAAGGGAGATGAGGTAAGCATTCAAACGCCGCGATTAAGCGAAGAGGTACGATGTTGGTCACCTGGGGAGTGGGGTGGGGCGCGTTAAGGGGAGAAGGGGCCGGCGTTTGAATGCAACGTTTCAGCGAGAGGGGCAAGTGTGCAGGGCATCTCTTGTAGGGCCTCCACTGGGGGCGAGCGGGGTACGGGATATGGTGCTGGTCACTTGGGGAGGGGAGGGGCGATGTGATGGGGAGAAGGGGCCGGCGTTTGAATGCAACGTTTCAGCGAGGGGGCGAGGGGGCATGGCATGTCTTGCAGCACCTCTACTGGCGGCAAGAGGGGGGCGGGGTGCGTTGTTTTCCACCTGGGAGGGGGAGACGTGTGGGGAGCTTGCCAGGGAGTCGGCGATCGAAAGACACTTATTGGCGATTGGCAGAGGTTAGCATTGGAATGCTGAGGGTGTCGCTGGGCAGACGGCAGGGGGGGTGGAGGCAGACATGGCAGCAACCGATTTAGAGGGAGGGGGGGCAGTGCCTACATGCAGGGTGCCCCATGCAGCGTATTGCTGCTCCATGCAGCAGTTTTCATCTGCATGCATCATAATTCCGGATCCTGAGAGAATCCGAATCTGGCTTTGCCCCAGTTCCCATGCAATGCCGCTACTCTATGCAGCATGTTCGTCGGCATGCATATAGGGTGCGTTGGTATCTGGCTGTTTGCTAGGTCCCTATCACTCGGGACCGAGGGTCCACTCGACAGCCCATGAAACGCTTTCGGGCCCATGGAACGCACATCTTCGTCGCTTTGGTCCTGAAGCAGGCTGGGTCCATCGCCGATATCCGTGTTCAAGGCTCGGATGCTCATGCTGAGCGTACTTCGGGGGGACGTGGGCAGAAGGCTGATCCTGTTGCCGGTGGGTGAGGAAGAGGGCAGCTTTCGGATAGCCTTGGGCGAGGGCGTCCTTGTGTGTTTGTACAATCCGAGGGGGCAAGCTTGCATCATCAATACAAGGCTGTTTTACGCTCAGGATCGCTCGACCTGTTGAAAATAGCCGCAAGACGCCCCGAAACCAGAGCGCTGGTTGTACAAGAGATACAGCGATCAGCGTCCTGTACATTACCCCACCACTCTGCTTCCGCCGAAACATTTTTCGTCACCAGCGCCTTCGTCCGATGGCGTTCCTAGCACGAGGGCTGGACGGAAGGGGCATTCCTCTTGGTCTCCTGGCAAACGCTTTCTCAGCGCTGCGACACGGAGCCCAGAGTCCGCTGCTCACCGCCTCCAGCTCTCATCCAAGCACCTCCCATTCACCGCAAGCATTACTTTCCACATCGGCGACCTGTCAAGGTGAACTCCATACAGTCCTCATGCTCAGGTCAAGCTTTGCCCAATCTGTCAAAACCGATGCTTGTCAATGAATGGGTACCCAGACAAACGCCCCCCCCACACACACACTGGCATCTCACCCTGACCCCGCCGCACCACCACCATGTGCTGCTGCAATGACGCATGCAGCTGGCTACAAATTCAGCAAGGTCGGCGCACGGAGGAAAAGATTCAACCTGACGGAACCGGAGCGTCCAAAGGGATTTGATTACGAATGGTGCGGAATGGGGATATGCCGCTGCCCTGCTGCCAGCCTCACAAACGCAGCCTGCTTGGTCCACCATGCATCCATGCGATACATCATGCACAAATGCCCCATGCAGACGTGCATGAGGCATGCATGCGGGCCTCCAAATCCTACATGGCATGGCATACCTCGTTTTATAATCAGCCATGTAGAAGTAGGTGCGTCATGACAGAAACGTCTTTACAACTTCCCCTTTTGACGAATCAGCAGCTAAGTAGTTTACAAAAAATGCTTCGCGAGATTTTTTAAACCTCCACTTGTTCCTGTGTGCCTTGAGCTCCTTGTTGCCCAGAGGCATGCACCCATGCATCAACATTTTTTAATTTAGGGTGCGGTGACGGCGCGGATGTGGTTTCGGCCCAGGCTGCGCTACCTCCTTCTAGCTCTCGCGCCTCCGATGGGTGTAGCTTTCTTCCTTTCTTTCAGGGTGCCTCAGCCAAAATTCATTCGCATCATGGCCATCGGCCATGGGGTCCGACGCAGCATGCAATTTTTTCTCTCTTGGGCGACTGGCTGTGAGCCGGTCAAGGTTTGGCTCCTATCGGGCCCTTCGCGGCCAAGGGGCCGCCCGCCCCTGTTGACCTTGTGGGGCCGCCCGCCTTTTCTGAACTCGTGGGGGTGACCGCCTCGGTTGACCTCGAGAGGCTGCCCGCACTTGCTGAACTGGAAAGAAGGAACACCGCTTGTCCATACTTGTCCACACCAGTCCACACTTGCTGAACTGGAAAGAGGGAGCAAAGCTTGCCGGCTGATTGCAGGGTGGTTAGAAGATACTGGCCATGCATAACATGGCAGCAGTGTCTGTTTGCAGGGTGGTTAGAGGGGGTACTGGCCATGCACCATCGACCGACCATGAGCTTCTGCGAAAGGTTTGAGTCAGCTTTCGCTTCCCACCAAAGTTAGGTTACTTGCACAAGGCTGAAACTTAAAGGAATTGACGGAAGCATAACATGGCAGCAGTGTCTGTTTGTCGTGGCCGAGCACTTGCACACAATCGCAGGGTGATTGTGAGGGCTGTTCAGGGGATGCTGGCCATGCTTAACATGGCGGTGGTGTCTCTTTTATCCTGGCCAAGCTGTTGCACTTACACACGATGCAGGGTGATCGTGAGGGGAGGACAGAGGGATGCTGGCACGTGCGCCAGCAAGCACCTAGTAATGGCACAATGCATCGTGGCTGTGCACTTTGTACTTTGATACGATCGCAGGGTGGTCGTGATGGCCGTTCAGAGGATGCTGGCCATGCTAAACACGGCGGTGGTGTCTGTTTTTTCCTGGCCAAGCCCTTGCACTTGCACAGAATGCAGGGTGATGCTTGCACGTGCGCCAGCAAGCACCTAGTAATGGCACAATGTATCGTGGCTGATCACTGTTGTCCTTCTACACTTTCGCAGGGTGGTCGTCAAGGGAGGACAGAGGATGCTGGCCATGCTTAACATGGCGGTGGTGTTTGTTTATCCTGGCCAAGCTCCTGCACTTATACACGATGCAGGGCGATCCTGGCTTGCTGGCTCGTGCGCCAGCAAGCACCTAGTAATGGCACAGTGTAGCGTGGCTGAGCATTTTGTTACCTTGGCATGATCGCAGGGTGGTGGTTAAGGGAGGACAGAGGATGCTGGCACGGGCACCGGTAGGGACCAAGCGGTGGCACCTCTGGGCTACCTATGAGGAGGTCAAGACACAGCAGCTGCAGCAGCGACGACACGCGCAGCAGGGCCCAGAGGGCACCTGGCTGGTCGACCGCAGCGGCGCTCTACTGCGGTAGTCTCTCTCCCCTGCTGGGGTAGAGGATGACGCAGCAGCTGCAGCGGAGGCGGCATGGGCAGCCGGGCTCCCAGGGGGGCAGGTTTGTGGACTGCAGCGGCACTCTTCTACGGGAATGGCTGCCCTGCTGGGGATGTCGAAAGACGTAGCAGCTGCAGCAGCGGAGGCACGCGCAGCGGGGCCAAGGAGGGACCTGGTTGGTCGACCGCAGCGGAGTTTTTCTGCGACGTGCATTGCCTGTCCTTCCATGGCTGGGCTACAGCTCAGCTACTGCTCGGGTATGGCGGCAGATCAGCTGCAGCTCAGCTACATCCTGGTCTTCGTTTTTCTTCGTCGACCCTTTTTTTGTTGCCCGGCTTCAGTTCAGCTACAGCTCAGCCAACGCTCAGCTACCTCCTGGTCGGTGGACCGCAGCGGTGCTCTTCTGTGTTGACCTGTTGACCTTTTTGTTGCTTGGCTTCCGCTACTGCTCAGCCACAGCTCAGCTGCAGCTCGGCTACCTCTATGTGTGGTGGACGGCAGCGGGCCTCTGCTGTGGTGACAGCTGCTTTGCCACCAGATGCATGCGCGACGTATGGACTCTGTGGCGATGAAGGTCCCAAGCCAGGCCATTCCACCCGCACATGCACACGCGCGATGAGCAAGCAGGCAGGCGGAAATGAGGACGGGGCCAGCTGCCATGGCTGCGGAGACGACGGGGAAGCCAGCAGGGCGAGCAAGCGTGGCGAAATCGGGACGGGGCTGGTTGCATGGCTGCGGCGACGACGGATAAGCACACTGGGCGAGCAAGCGTGACAAAGTCAGGACGGGGCTGGTTGTATGGCTGTGGCAACGATGGGGAAGCCAGCAGGGCGAGCAAGCGTGGCGGAATCAGGACGGGGCTGGTTGTATGGCTGTGGCGACGACAGGGAAGCCAGCAGGGCGAGCAAGCGTGGCGGAATCAGGACGGGGCTGGTTGCATGGCTGCGGCGATGACGGACAAGCAAGCTGGGCAAGCAAGCATGACAGAATCAGGATGGGGCTGGTTGCATGGCTGCGGCGACGACAGACAAGCCAGCTGGGCGAGCAAGCGTGACAAAATCAGGATGTGGCCTGCCGCCATGGCTGTGGCGCGGATTTAACGAGCCTACCGCCGATATTTTTTTTTTCGTAACTCAGGAGGTCAGCTACCTCCTCGTTGGCCCCGTTTGTAGCCAGCCATGCTGCTTTGGCCACCAGGCGTAGGCCGCACTAGGTTTGGTCCCAATTGGGCCTTTGGGCGGCCGCGGGGCGGCCTTCAGCAGGCGGGGCGGCCTGCTGAAGGGGGAATGGTGGCTGAAAAAAGATACACCGCCTACCACCGCCGGAGACTGCAGGTAGTTGGACTGGCTGTTATGAGAGGGGCCTAGGTTTTTTGCGGGGTTGAGGACGAAAGATATGAAACAAACAGTTGTTTAGGGGGGACAGGGGGGGGGGGGGGCAGGGTCGAGTGGCACATTTGGCTATTGAGGCGTAGACATTTTCAGAGGTTGGAACTTCTTTTGGTTTTCCAGCCTTTTGTTTTGCCCCTTCACTTCATTTCCCACTTTGTCCCCCTTTCTTTTGGCCTGCCCCATTCTGTGTTTCTTTCCATCTTTCCTCCCAACTCTCTTAGTTAGGCGCCCACGCGGCCGAGCCTTATTTGAGCAGGGCCCAGAGGTGTAACATCATTGACATTTGGCTGTGCTTCATTCCTCTGGCTGTTCCCATTCCTCCACATGGTGAGAGCTTGCTCTGCAGCCTTTCTTGTGAAGCTTTCGGTGTGAAGTTTTTTTAGTCCAGCGGGGCATCACATTTGATGCATGGGACTTAATGACACAGTTTCTAATGCTGTGGGCAAAGGCCTATCTACTTGGCCCGCTATAATCGACTGAGGAGATTTTGACAGTTTGCAACCGCCACTGCGGTCTCGGGCGCATCAGTAATGACGTTACACCCCTGGGCCTTTCCTAAATGAAGCTCAGCCACGTTGGCAAACACGAAGGCGCATCAGTGGCTCATGTGGATGTTCTCCATTCCTCTGGCTATTTCCATTTTTGTTTATGGGCATGGCGTGCTCTGCAGCCTGTTGAGAACGGTGCATACTCGACGGGCCCTGAATCACCTTCCGTGCCTTCTCCCTTGACTTTCCTAGCTGACTTAATGTTTGCTGACGTGGCCGAGCTTTACTTAAGCAGGGCCCAGAGGTGTAACGTCATTAACCCGCTGAGCCCCGCTGAACGCTCAGCCGCGTGGGGCTGGTAGGGAAGGACGAAGCTCAATGCCAGCTACCATGCAAAGACAGGACCATAGTGCAGCCATGTCACCCTCCTATGTGTGCAGGGGGGAAACATGGAACCCGGCGATCTAGGCAGGAGGGGAGATAAGATTGTGTGGCGGGTTCGATCCCCAACCTTTAGAGATGCCACCAGTGTCATACCACTAGACCATTTCCTCGCAGGCGTATCGGTGCACTCCCTTAGGGTTGCATGTTCATGGTGCTATAGAAAGGGTGTGTTAGGTGTTACTAGCGGTAACATTGAGGGCACAGCGGGTCATTGACATTACACCTCTGCTGGGCCATTCTGCACAGACTCGGCCGTATATACCCCACTGTCTGGTCGGGAGGAAGAGAAAATGAAGACTTGAGGGCCAAGCGGGTACGAACCGTTCTAAACTCGCTGCACGTTTGAGCTTGCTTATCCCCTAAGAAAGAAAGAAAGAAAGATATACCCTGGAGCGTGGAGTCGCCCTTACGAAGGCTCATTCAGGCGGGCGCCCTACTATTAAATTCAGAAACTCAGCCCTTAAGTTATAGGCGGCCAAGGGGCAGCTTCAGAGGGTACTTACATAATTCTTAGGGCCAAGCAACTCGGAAGGAGAGCTGAGGACTGAGCACGATAGATAGGCCGCCGAAGAGGCCCCAAAGCCATCCATCTGATTCTGATTTCGTCGCAATACCATGCCTCCCTATCTTCTTGATCAAGGTGCTGCTGTCATGTAACGGGCACCACTCCACGGGTTGGGACATGTGAAGTTTTGTAAACTTTTTACAATCCACCAGAGCATCACATTTGATGCATGGGACATGTGCCCGTAAACCGGTACAGACACTTGTTACACAAGGACAGAAAGCGAAAACCAGTGACCCCCCTGGGCAAGCAACTAGCAAACAACCACGACAGTGGCGTGGGAATGAACCCCATAGTGCAGAAGATAAGCCCCAGTCATAAAACATGGCGTGGGTGCAAAAGAGTTCGATTGAGCACCGCCTAGAGAATTTGGGGGGAGCCGGGAGATTTGACAACGTTTTGAGATGATTCTCTCTTTTCATCATACATTGAAAGATAAAAGGACCAAATTTCTTCCAGAACACAGATGCTGAAACATCTGCATTTAGTTTGCCCCCATATTCCATTTGCGTACTGTTTCATGGCCTCATCCTCATCCTCTAGGAAATTATGGAAAGCTCAGGCCATCCGCCCGTTGGCCGGGAAACCTTAGGCCTTCCTAGAGGAAGACCTTACAAAAAGTAAGGTCAGAAACGAAGGTCTGTGTAGAACGGGCAGTAAATCATGTAAAGCTCATCCTCCCGACATTTAAGATTGCAACATCTGCAATCCTCTCGCTACGAGGCACACAAGGTTTCTCAAAGCGCCCCCATCCGATACCGGGCAACAGCGAAAATAATATCAGGCTTGCTCAAATTGTACCAGAAAGTCTCCTTCACATCACGCTTAATTTGGAACCACTTAGAGAATGAAAACAACTTGAACCCCGAGCGTCCTGACATGTACTTGTTCGCTCGGTTTGTGTTAACTGTGAATTGTGTCAATTTGTTTTGCAACGGCACATGTACTACAGGGCCCCGCCAGAGGTGTAACGTCCTTAGCATGATGTACTACGTGTCGCCTGTCCATCTAGATAATTTATGTTGAATCACAGAAACTACTATGCTAGCGGCACACGGTTACGTAAACGCTGCTCGTCCCTTGATCCGGTGCGCTTGGATCGGCATCTTCTCGCGCACCGCGCGCATGCTGTCCGCGTCAATCTCGACGACGGCTATCCCGGTCGCTTGGGGATCCTCCAGCCGCGCGACGATCCTGCACATGTCACAATTTGGCGCCCAAGCGACCGAGCCTTTTTGAGAAGAGACCAGGGCATGTTGCATGCTGACAAGGGCGCTTGAGGGTGTGCCGGCATACAGGTTACGTGTTTCGAAAGCATTGGGTCCAGGGGGTGGGAACCAGTGGAACATTTCCCGCCCCGGAACCGCTGGTTGCCCCCCCCCCCCCTGACCGGGTTGATAGCCATGGGTTGAATCAAGGCCATGGATCGATTTATAGGCATAGAATCCATGTGTTACGGGTTTAGCCCTACATCTTAAACGTTTTAACCCTTAACCCTCAACCCTGACAAGGGTTTAAACCTAAAACCCTACATCTAAAACGTGTGAACCCACAACCCTCAACCCTAGACTTCACAAACCTCGACCCTACTAACCCTACACGCTTGAACCCTAAACCCTGTAATATGTTTACCCTACACCCTACACCCAAACCCTAAACAGGTTAACCCTAAGCCCTAGACATTCTCAACATGAACACTTAAGGCATGGGTGGATTCACACCTGATGGGTGGATTCACACCTAATATGTAACACCTCCCGGAAGGAACTAAACTAGTAGCAAACGTAGGCTACGCGTTGTTTTGTCGAGGACCCTGAATGTGCGATGTGGCTGCTGGCCTGTGGGCTGCCACAAAGCTTGATTGGCAGGTCGACCACGCACGGCCGGCTTGCTCGCGCTGGCATGCGCAGCGGTCGACCCTAATTTGGCCAAACCCTGTTCATCCAGACCCTGTAAAACCTCTCCACCCAAACCCAGTAGAACCCCACCACCGATACCCCATAAACCCCCTCCACCGATACCCCGTAAACCCCCTTCGTACGGCGGCGGGGCAAAAGCCTGACGGTCGACGTTCGTAGCGACAATACCGGTAATGCCTCTTCTTAAGTCACACATCATCCCCCCAGGCATCAAGGATCGAACCACCTTCCCCAAGAGATCAAGGATCGACCAACCACCCCTAAGAGAGTAAGAGACCCACCATCCCCAAGCGACCCAGGGATCGACCCACCTGCCCCAGGGATCAATGATCAAGGAGTGGCCATAGCTCTCCCGCCGCTCGTTGTGCCTCCCCGCCTGCGCCGCCGCTATGACGTAGCACTGACACTCCACAGCCCTGGCCCTCAGCAGCAGCTCCCAATGGGCTTCCCCTGCATCAGGAGTCGTGTTTCAGGCTTTGTGCTATGTGCTTTAGGATTGAGGGTTCAGGGTTTAGGGTTTCTGGCTCACAGACACTCCACAGCTCAGGCCCTGAGCAACAGCTCCCAATGGGCCACCCCTGCATAAGGTGTCATGTTTCAGGCTGTTTGCTTTAGGATTGAGGGTTCAGGGTTCAGGGTTTCTCGCTCACAGACACTCCACAGCTCAGGCCCTGAGCAACAGCTCCCAATGGGCTTCCCCTGCATCAGGTATCATATTTCAGGCTTTGTGCTTTAAGGTTCAGGGTTCAGGGTTTCTCGCTCACAGACACTCCACAGCTCAGGCCCTGAGCAACAGCTCCCAATGGGCTTACCCTGCATCAGGTGTCATGTTTCAGGCTTTGTGCTTTAGGATTGAGGGTTCAGGGTTTCTGGTTCACAGACAATCCACAGCTCAGGCCCTGAGCAACAGCTCCCAATGGGCTTCCCCTGCATCAGGTGTCATGTTTCAGGCTTTGTGCTTTACTGTTGAGGGTTAAGAGTTTCTGGCTGACAGACACTCCACAGCTCAGGCCCTGAGTAGCAGCTCCCAGTGGGCCTCCCATACGTCATGTTTAATGTTTCAGGTTCACAGACACTCCACAGCCCAGGCCCTGAGCAGCAGCTCCGAGTGGGCCTCCCAAACATCAAGATTCACACCATGGCCTGACTTAATGTTCACACCATGGCCTGACTTAATGTTCTCACCATGGCCTGGCTTAATGTTCTCACCATGGCCTGGCTTAATGTTCTCACCATGGCCTGGCTTAATGTTCTCACCATGGCCTGGCTTAATGTTCACACCATGGCCTGGCTTAATGTTCACACTATGGCCTGACTTAATGTTCACACCATGGCCTGACTTAATGTTCACACCATGGCCTGGCTTAATGTTCTCACCCTGGCCTGACTAAATGTTCTCACCATGGCCTGACTTAATGTTCACACCATGGCCTGACTTAATGTTCACACCATGGCCTGACTTAATGTTCTCACCATGGCCTGGCTAATGTTCACACCATGGCCTGACTTAATGTTCTCACCATGGCCTGGCTTAATGTTCACACCATGGCCTGGCTTAATGTTCACACCATGGCCTGACTTAATGTTCACACCATGGCCTGACTTAATGTTCACACCATGGCCTGACTTAATGTTCTCACCATGGCCTGGCTTAATGTTCACACCATGGCCTGACTTAATGTTCTCACCATGGCCTGGCTTAATGTTCACACCATGGCCTGGCTTTATGTTCTCACCATGGCCTGGCTTAATGTTCACACCATGGCCTGGCTTAATGTTCTCACCATGGCCTGGCTTAATGTTCACACCATGGCCTGGCTTAATGTTCACACCATGGCCTGACTTAATGTTCTCACCATGGCCTGACTTAATGTTCACACCATGGCCAGGCTTAATGTTCACACCATGGCCTGGCTTAATGTTCTCACCATGGCCTGACTTAATGTTCTCACCATGGCCTGGCTTAATGTTCACACCATGGCCTGGCTTAATGTTCACACCATGGCCTGGCTTAATGTTCACACCATGGCCTGACTTAATGTTCACACCATGGCCTGGCTTAATGTTCTCACCATGGCCTGGCTTAATGTTCTCACCATGGCCTGGCTTAATGTTCACACCATGGCCTGGCTTAATGTTCACACCATGGCCTGACTTAATGTTCTCACCATGGCCTGGCTTAATGTTCACACCATGGCCTGACTTTATGTTCTCACCATGGCCTGGCTTAATGTTCACACCATGGCCTGACTTAATGTTCACACCATGGCCTGGCTTAATGTTCTCACCATGGCCTGGCTTAATGTTCTCACCATGGCCTGGCTTAATGTTCACACCATGGCCTGGCTTAATGTTCACACCATGGCCTGACTTAATGTTCACACCATGGCCTGACTTAATGTTCTCACCATGGCCTGGCTTAATGTTCACACCATGGCCTGACTTAATGTTCTCACCATGGCCTGGCTTAATGTTCACACCATAGCCTGACTTAATGTTCACACCATGGCCTGACTTAATGTTCACACCATGGCCTGGCTTAATGTTTACACCATGGCCTGCCTTAATGTTCTCACCATGGCCTGACTTAATGTTCACACCATGGCCTGGCTTAATGTTCACACCATGGCCTGGCTTAATGTTCTCACCATGGCCTGACTTAATGTTCACACCATGGCCTGGCTTAATGTTCACACCATGGCCTGACTTAATGTTCACACCATGGCCTGGCTTAATGTTCACACCATGGCCTGGCTTAATGTTCACACCATGGCCTGACTTAATGTTCACACCATGGCCTGACTTAATGTTCACACCATGGCCTGACTTAATGTTCACACCATGGCCTGGCTTAATGTTCACACCATGGCCTGGCTTAATGTTCACACCATGGCCTGGCTTAATGTTCTCACCATGGCCTGGCTTAATGTTCACACCATGGCCTGACTTAATGTTCACACCATGGCCTGGCTTAATGTTCTCACCATGGCCTGGCTTAATGTTCTCACCATGGCCTGACTTAATGTTCACACCATGGCCTGACTTAATGTTCACACCATGGCCTGACTTAATGTTCACACCATGGCCTGACTTAATGTTTTCTGACGTTGCCGAGCTTTACTTGAGCAGGGCCTACAGGTGTAACGACAATAACACCATGGCTTGAGGCTTACGGGTCTCGGGTAGATGTTAATGTTCTCTGGCCGCCTCTAGATTAATGACGTTACACCTCTGAGCTCTGCTTAAATAAATCTCGGCCACGTCGGAAAACATAAAGTCAGCTAGGAAAGTCAAGGGAGAAGGCAGCACTGGTTCTCTACGGCTCGGGCCCTGCGCAACAGATCCCAACGGGCCTCGCCCACATCAGGTTTCAAATTTTAGGTTTCAGGCTTCATGTTTCATGTTTTATGGTCAATGATCTTTCACCTCTGGGCCCTGCTCAAAAAAGGCTCGGCCGCGTGGGCGCCTGACTAAAGAGTTGGGAGGAAAGATGGAAAGAAACACAGAAGGGGGCAGGTCAAAAGAAAGGTGAAAAAAAGTGAGAAATCATGTTTTATGGTCACATGCACTACACAGCCCGGGCCCTGAGCAACAGCTGCCGAGTGGGCCTCACGTACATCAGGTTTCACATCATGGGTTTCAGGTTTCAGGTTTCAGAGATGTTAATGATCACATGCCGCCGCTAAGGTGTAGGACTGGAAATCTACGGTCCAAACCTCAGGAGCACCTCCCAGTGACCCTCCCTTGCATCAGGTTTAGGGTTTAGGGTTTCAGGTTTAGGGTTTCAGGTTTCAGGTTTCAGGTTTCAGGTTTCAGGTTTCAGGTTTCAGGTTTCAGGTTTCAGGTTTCAGGTTTCAGGTTTCAGGTTTCAGGCTTCAGGTTTCAGGCGCCTAGGCACGCCACAGCTCGGGCCCTGAGGCGTGCAGCTCCCAAAGGCAAGCCGTACTGCTCCGGCCACCAGCTGCAGGCCGGTCAAGGCTCCATCCACGTTGGCCCAGTGGTGGCCGCCCGGCAGCAACCCGTAGGATCCCAGGCGCGCACGAAAATAACCTCTGGGTCACCCCTAGGGAGCAGCTCGCGATGGGGTAAGCCAGACAAGCGTCTTAGCGGGAGGGCGTGAAAGCTACACTGGTCGCGGCAAAGACATCATTATTGCACATTCTAGGGGGCTTGAGCTACAGCTTGGCCACACTTCAGCTGCAGTTCAGCCACATTTCAGCTACATTTCAACCACGTTTCACCTGCATTTCATCTGCATTTCAGCCACTGTCCGGCTAGATCAAGGCAAATGGCCACGAGGGCCATGTGCAGCAAGCCGTGCTCCGGGACTCAAGGACTCTGTGTGCTTCAGCTACAATTCAACTACATCAAGGACTCAGCGTGCTTCAGCTACAATCCAGTTACATCAAGGACTCAGTGTGCTTCAGCTAAAATTCAGCTACATCATGGACTTCAGTCAATGGGGCCTGGTGAACAAACGGTGCTGCTCCGGCCACCAGGTCAAGGTTTGATTCGCACTGGCCCAGTTGTGGCCGCCGGGGAGGGCGTGAAAGACCTAGGTCACACACAACTACATAAAGGGCAAAGAAATATACGCTCCGCAGGAAAGTTTAGGGTTTTGGACACAGTGCTGCATCACTAAACCCTAAACACTACAGCATACCTGTGATAGTGTGACATTAATAATTATTAAACCCTTCATCCTGAACCCTAAACACTGAGACCTACTTGTGATATTAAAAAACCTGAACACTATGTCATATCTCATACCTGTCATTTTGAGAACCTTATAACCCCAAACCCCAGATCCTTAACCCTACACCCCATAACCCTTAACCCCACAACCTGTTACCCTACACCCTTGACCTACATCAATGCGGCATACCTGTGATCTTGGTGAATGCTGAAGGCACAAGCAAGATCTGTGGATCGGGGATCGGGGATGGGGGGATGGGGGGATGGGGTATGGGTAGATGGGGGGATGGGGGGATGGGGGGATGGGGGGATGGGGGGATGGGGGGATGGGGGGATGGGGGGATGGGGGGATGGGGGGATGGGGGGATGGGGGGATGTGGGGATGTGGGGATGTGGGGATGTGGGGATGTGGGGATGTGGGGATGTGGGGATGTGGGGATGGGGGGATGGGGGGATGGGGGGATGTGGGGATGGGGGGGGGGGATGGGGGGATGGGGGGATGGGGGGATGGGGGGATGGGGGGATGGGGGGATGGGGGGATGGGGGGATGGGGGGATGGGGGGATGGGGGGATGGGGGGATGGGGGGATGGGGGGATGGGGGGATGGGGGGATGGGGGGATGGGGGGATGGGGGGATGGGGGGATGGGGGGATGGGGGGATGGGGTATGGGGGGATGGGGGTATGGGGGGATGGGGGGATGGGGTATGGGTAGATGGGGGGATGGGGGGATGGGGGGATGGGGGGATGGAAGATGGGGGGATGGGGGGATGGGGGGATGGGGGGATGGGGGGATGGGGGGATGGGGGGATGGGGGGATGGGGGGATGGGGGGATGGGGGGATGGGGGGATGGGGGAGGTGTCCTAGTCCGTACTGGGGGAGGTGTCCTCGCCCCCCATGTAGCAACCTTGCATGGCTTTCAAGCAACCCTTAAGGGTCGCCATTTATGCATGCACATTTACCATGCAGAATGCTGGACTGTATTGATACGTTACGTTACGTGACGAAACGGGATTTTTTGCCCAATCGGGCCGTAATTTTTGTCCCTGCCCTACAACCTACCCCCTACCCCCTACACACTCCACACCCTACACACCCTACACTCTATACCCTACAACAGTATGGAAACCAATACAATATACAGGCTGAGAGAATATGGCCCCTCCTCCCCCCCTCACACTTCCCTCCCCCCACTGTCCTCTCCTCCCTCCCTCCCTCCCCCCCCCCTCCCTTCCCCCTTTCTCTCCCTCTCCCCTACCCCCCCCCCCCCCCCCCCCCCCCCATTTCAGCCCTCACCATCTCCCCCCTCCCCATCCATCTACCCATCTACCTCAAGGCCCGATCTCCCCTGTCCGGCTTCTTCATTCTCCCCCTTCCACCTCCTCCCCCCAACCCCATCAGCCTCCCCCTTCCTTCCTTCACCCGTACTCCTCCCTCCTTCCACCTCCTCCCCCCAACCCCATCAGCCTGCCCTCCTCCCTCTATTCTCTCCCACCCACCTCAGCACCGATGTCCCATATCATTTCTGGTACAGCTCTGAGAATAGCATCTCAGAGCCCCCCCCTCTCCCCCCCTCCCCGTACTCCCACCCACATACCTCAACGCCCCCTCCCCCTCCTCCCCTCCCCCTCCGTCCCTCCTCCCTCCCCCTCCTTCCTCCGTCTCTCCCCCCTCAAACCTGCCAGCTTACCTTCCTCTCTTAATGCCAACCCACCCACCTCAGCACCCATCTCCCAGGTCTGCTTCTGGTACAGCTCCGCGAAGAGCATCTCAGAGCCCCCCCTCTCCCCCCCTCCCCGCACACCTACCCACATACCTCAAAGCCCCTCCCCCCCTCCTCCCCTCCCCCTCCTCCCCTCCCCCTCCGTCCCTCCCCCCACAAACCTGCCAGCTTACCTTCCTCTCTACATGCCAACCCACCCACCTCAGCACCCATCTCCCAGGTCAGCTTCTGGTACAGCTCCGGGAACCGCAAATCGTAGCAGACGCTAAGACCCAGCTTCCCGACTGGGCTGCGTCACAACAACGAGCAACAAAATGGGACAAGTGGTTCGGGTAGCACACAATCACACATTGATTTGATGACCGGTAGCGTAAATGTATAATGTGCACTGTTTTGCATAACGTGCACTGGTTTGAATGACATGCAAATCGTAGCGGATGTTGAGGCCCAGCTTAGTTCCCGACTGGGCTGCGTCACGCAATGAGGAGCAGCACATGGGTTCAGTGTTGGGCAATTGCACCGTAAAATGATTTCAGTGTACAACTTTGACTGACATTTTACTGTTTAAAATGACCGTAAAAGGACCGTAAATGGGCATTTTCTCCGTGCGTTGTTCACTTTCAATATCAAATCGTTTTAGGATGTACAAAGGCAGCCTTTCATCGACCCAGAATTTGTAAAACACATCGGCAGCATGTCAAACTAGAAAAAATGTGTAAACCGTAGGGCACCGTAAGGACCGTCAATTGCCCAACACTGAATGGGTTTGAATAGCGATACCGGTATTAGTAGCGCATATTAAATTGAATGTCGTCCATTCATATTCGAATTATGTGCAGCGGTGCAAATCCTGGCAACCGCTGACGCCCCGCTTCCCGATTGAGCTGCGTCACAACAAGGAGCAACGGATGGCCTTGAATAAGGTGCGTTGATTTGAATAACGTGCGAATCGTAGCAGATGCTGCACGTGCTCACCTATCAAACACTGCCCGGCTGTCACCGGGTCCTGTTGCAATGCTCTCCTTGTGCTCACCTATCATACACTGCCAGGCTGTCGCCAGGCGCTGTTGTACGGCCCTCATTGTGCTCACCTATCACACACTGCCAGGCTGTCACCAGGCGCTGTTGTACGGCCCTCATTGCGCTCACCTGTCTCACACTGCCAGGCTGTCACCAGGCGCTGTTGTCTGGCCCTCATTGTGCTCACCTATCACACACTGCCAGGCTGTCACCAGGCGCTGTTGTACGGCCCTCATTGCGCTCACCTATGACACACTGCCAGGCTGTTACCAGGCGCTGTTGTACGGCCCTCATTGTGCTCACCTGTCGCACACTGCCAGGCTGTCACCAGGCGCTGTTGTACGGCCCTCATTGTGCTCACCTATCACACACTGCCAGGCTGTCACCAGGCGCTGTTGTACGGCCCTCATTGTGCTCACCTATCACACACTGCCAGGCTGTCACCAGGCGCTGTTGTACGGCCCTCATTGTGCTCACCTATCACACACTGCCAGGCTGTCACCAGGCGCTGTTGTACGGCCCTCATTGTGCTCACCTATCACACACTGCCAGGCTGTCACCAGGCGCTGTTGTACGGCCCTCATTGTGCTCACCTATCACACACTGCCAGGCTGTCACCAGGCGCTGTTGTACGGCCCTCATTGCGCTCACCTATCACACACTGCCAGGCTGTCACCAGGCGATGTTGTACGGCCCTCATTGTGCTCACCTGTCGCACACCGCCAGGCTGTCACCAGGCGCTGTTGTACGGCCCTCATTGCGCTCACCTGTCACACACTGCCAGGCTGTCACCAGGCGCTGTTGTACGGCCCTCATGGTGCTCACCTATCACACACTGCCAGGCTGTCACCAGGCGCTGTTGTACAGCCCTCATTGTGCTCACCTATCACACACTGCCAGGCTGTCACCAGGCGCTGTTGTACGGCCCTCATGGTGCTCACCTATCACACACTGCCAGGCTGTCACCAGGCGCTGTTGTACAGCCCTCATTGTGCTCACCTATCACACACTGCCAGGCTGTCACCAGGCGCTGTTGTACGGCCCTCGTTGTGCTCACCTATCACACACTGCCAGGCTGTCACCGGGTCCTGTTGCAATGCTCTCCTTGTGCTCACCTATCATACACTGCCAGGCTGTCGCCAGGCGCTGTTGTACGGCCCTCATTGTGCTCACCTGTCTCACACTGCCAGGCTGTCACCGGGTTCTGTTGCAATGCTCTCCTTGTGCTCACCTATCATACACTGCCAGGCTGTCGCCAGGCGCTGTTGTACGGCCCTCATTGTGCTCACCTGTCTCACACTGCCAGGCTGTCACCAGGCGCTGTTGTACGGCCCTCATTGTGCTCACCTATCATACACTGCCAGGCTGTCACCAGGCGCTGTTGTACGGCCCTCATTGTGCTCACCTATCACACACTGCCAGGCTGTCACCAGGCGCTGTTGTACGGCCCTCATTGTGCTCACCTATCACACACTGCCAGGCTGTCACCAGGCGCTGTTGTACGGCTCTCCATCAGGACCGGCCCATTAGGCACATCCACATCAAACAGGTGCACCTGGATGGGTGACGGGATGGGATAAAAGAGAGTGGGATGGGTTTGGAATAGGTTATTTGAGTTTGGAATGGTTTTGGGATGGTGTTTGGGATGGTTTTGAGGTGTGTTTGGGATGGTTTGGGGATGGTTTTGGGATGGTTTTGGGATGGTTTTGGGATGGTGTTTGAGATGGTGTTCGGGATACCTTCATCTTATAGTGCCTTTTTTTCTTTTTCTTTCTAAAAGCTCAAATTTGATGCGGAACTTAGGTGAAGTTTCGGTGGGGGGGTGCGGGGGGGCGCTCAAGCCCACCCGCCATGGGGGTCCGGGGGCCATCCCCCGGAGGGGGTTCAGGGGCGAAGCCCCCAAAGTTCAGAAACGGTCTCTCGTGAAACATCGTATTTCTTCATTGAAAATGCGTTATATTTAGTGTTCAAAGTCACACCAAGGTTGGGGCATAAGGTAACTTACTCAGCTGTCTAGTGCCAATAAGTCCTAGTTGCTACAAAGTTCAGCAACCATTCCTACTGCCCTGCTGGACCTTCCTGCATTCCTTCTGCTCTGGCCAGGCCCTTATGGCTTCCTTGTAGGGGAAGTTCCTGAGGGTGACCCTAGGATGGTGAAAGGCTCTAGCACACTGAGTCACGTGCCTCTGCTGCAGGCTCTTTCACTGCGGGTTCTTGATATTCTTGATGGCTGAGATCATCCGCTGGAGCATCATCTGCAGCACTGCCCGGAAGAGGACATGCATCTCTGGCAGCTCTTCTTGTGCAGTCAGGCTTGTTTGCGTGCAGCACCAGAGTCGAAGCCTGCTGCAAAGGTCTGTCATGCTGCCGCCTTGACCTTGAACTCTGCTAGTTTCTTCTGATGGCGGCCTGTTCGTCCGTGCTCGACGACAGCGATGGTCATACGGTCCCGTATGACATTTTGTAATCCATACGGTGCGCCGTATGGATATTTCACTTACTTACAGTCATACGGTCCAGAGGGCAAATGTGTAAAACGTGTGGCCAGTTCCTATTTTTTCCTCGCAGCCTTCGTGGCACGTTGTGTTCCACGCGTTGGCGTTGTAAGCAGGGCTTAGATAAAGTTTTGCTTTAAGATCAAGGAAATGAAAACAGGCCTCCTAGCTAGCTTTTGTGGGCTGCGCCCCTGAACCCCCATTTTCAAAAAGCAGCACCACCGTACGGATCTTAAAACTTACTTACATGCGGTCAACATCCATACAGTGTATGGATACGGATACGCGTATGACCATCACTGCTTGACGATCGTGCCCAAAGTCCCGCTGTACACGTTGCAGAACTTGCAGTGCCACATGTACTTTGTTCGAGATGTCGTTTGAGGCTTAATTCAAGCTGTTGTTAAAGGCTTAAAGCCGCAATCAATCAGCCACTCCCTTCGCAAATCACCGTCTTATAAAGAAAGAAAGAAAGCTGCGCCCCGTGGGGGGAGTGATGAGAGTTAAGGAAACAGCGCAGCCTGGGCCATAGCCACATCCGCGCCGTTACCGTCTTCGAAGTAAAAGGTTCTTGGAAGGCATTCGTCCCAGAGCCCTTACTAAGAGTTCTCCAAGCGCCATCGCTATGGCCTTTCGCCGCCTTAATCTTTCATTTAACCCCTAGCGTCGGAATGGCAGTTTGAGAGGCAATCTCGGCAGTCACAAGTGCAGAATGCGAGAACCCTAGGTTTATCGTGCCGGCCAGCATCGCTTTACCCCCGTTTTATCGTGCCGGCTAGCGTCGATTTACCCCCGTTTTATCGTGCCGGCCAGATCGATTTACCCCCGTTTTATCGTGCCGGCTAGCGTCGATTTACCCTCGTTATATCGTGCCGGCTAGCGTCGATTTACCCCATTTTATCGTGCCGGCTAGCGTCGATTTACCCCCATTTTATCGTGCCGGCTAGCGTCGATTTACCCTCGTTATATCGTGCCGGCTAGCGTCGATTTACCCCATTTTATCGTGACTCACGATATATCGAACCTTAAAATAACCACTGGCCCGGGTTAATGGATGTTTTTTCGTGTAATCAGGCTTTAGGGTTGGGAATCAGGGTTACAAGGGTCAAGGGATACACGGTGTGGGGGTGGGGTTAAGGGTTGAGGGTTTATGTTTGGGGATCAGGGGTTGGATATCGCATGGCATGGTCACCTCCATGCAGCACAGCTCAGGCTTTATATTGCAGCTCTAAATGGTCGGGGTTCGGGGCTCGGCTCTTAACGGCAAGAGTTCAGGACTTCGCTGTCAGGGCTCAGGGCTCAGGGTTCAGGGTTCAGGGCTTGCAACCCACTGCGCCATACCTTCAGGTAGGTCAAGAGTTAAGAACTCGGGGTTGAGGGTTCAGGGTTCAGGGCTTGAAACCCACCGCGCCCTATCCTCCGGAAAGTCGAGGGTTTAGGGTTAGGGGTTTAGGGTTTAGGGTTCAGGGCTTGCAACCCATCGCGCCCTATCCTCCGGAAAGCCAAGGGTTTAGGGTTATGGGTTACGGGTTTGGGGCTTGCAACCCACCGCGCCCTATCCTCCGGAAAGTCAAGGGTTTAGGGTTATGGGTTTAGGGTTTAGGGTTCAGGGCTTGCAACACATCGCGCCCTATCCTCCGGAAAGTCAAGGGTTTAGGGTTATGGGTTACGGGTTTGGGGCTTGCAACCCACCGCGCCCTATCCTCCGGAAAGTCAAGGGTTTAGGGTTAAGAGTGTAGGGTTTGGGGCTTGCAACCCACTGCACCCTAGCTTCCGGTAGATCGAGGGTTTAGGGTTTAGGGGTCAGGGCTTGCAGGCCATTGCATCACACCTTCCGGTATGTTTTGGGTTTTGGGTGTAGGGTTTAGGTTTCAGGGCTTGCCACCCACTGTGCCCTACCTTCCGGTAGATCGAAACGATGTCGCCCTTGGAATCAATAATGACGTGGGTATTGTACCTGTCAAAGGAGGAGGAGGGGGGGGGGGGCAGGTGGGGGGGTGAGTGGGTGGGTGGGTGGGTGAGTGGGAGGAGGAGAGGGGGGGCAGACATGTGGGTGGGTGGGTGGGAGGAAGAAGAAAGGGGGGGGGGCAGGCAGGTGGGTGGATGGGTGGGTGGGTGGAAGGAGGAGAGGGGGGCAGACAGGTGGATGGGTGGGTGGGAGGAAGAAGAAAGGGGGGGGGGCAGGTGGGTGGGTGGGTGGGTGGGAGGAAGAGGAGAGGAGAAGCAGACAGGTGGGCGGGTGGGTGGGAGGAGGAGGAGAGGAGAAGCAGACAGGTGGGTGGGTGGGTGGGAGGAAGAAGAAAGGGGGGGGGGGAAGGCAGGTGGGTGGATGGGTGGGTGGGTGGAAGGAGGAGAGGGGGGCAGGCAGGCAGGTGGGTAGGTGGATGGGTGGGAGGAGGAGGAGGGGGGGGGGCAGGTAGGCAGGTGGGTTGGTGGATGGGTGGTAGGAGGAACAGGGGGGGGGGCAGGCATGTGGGTGGGTGGGTGGGTGGGAGTAGGAGAGGGGGGCAGGCAGGTGGGCGGGTGGGTGGGTGGGTGGGTGGGAGGAGAGGGGGGCAGGCAGGTGGGTGGGTGGGTGGCAGGAGGAGAGGGGGGCGGGCAGGTGGGCGGGTGTGTGGGTGGATGGGAGGAAGAGAGGGGGGCAGGCAGGTGGTGGGTGGGTGGGTGGGTAGGAGGAGGAGAGGGGGGACAGGCGGGTAAGTGGGTGGGTGGGTGGGGGGGAGGAGGAGAGGGGGGGGGGGGGCATGCAGGTGGGTGGGTGGGTGGGCGGTTGGGAGGAGGAGAGGGGGGGCAGGCAGGTGGGTGGGTGGGAGGAGGAGAGGGGGGGCAGGCAGGTGGGTGGGTGGGAGGATAAGAGGGGGGAGGCAGGTGGGTGGGTGGGAGGAGGAGAGGGGGGCAGGCAGGTGGGTGGATGAGTAGGTGGGAGGAGGAGATGGGGGGAGTGGACAGGTGGGTGGGTGGGTGGGTGGGAGGAGGAGGGGGGGGCAGGCAGGTGGGTGAGTAGTGGGAGGAGGAGGAGAGGGGGGGCATGTGGGTGGGTGGGTGAGGGTAGGAGAGGGGGGCAGGTGGGTGGGTGGTGGGTATGAGGAGGGGAGGGGGGCAGGTGGGTGGGTGGTGGGTGGGAGTAGGAGAGGGGGGGCAGGTGGTGGGTGGTGGGTATGAGGAGGAGAGGGGGGCAGGTGGGTGGGTTGTGGGTATGAGGAGGAGAGGGGGGCAGGTGGGTGGGTGGTGGGTGGGAGTAGGAGAGGGGGGGCAGGTGGGTGGGTGGTGGGTGGGAGTAGGAGAGGGGGGGCAGGTGGGTGGGTGGTGGGTGGGAGTAGGAGAGGGGGGGGGGCAGGTGGGTGGGTGGTGGGTGGGAGTAGGAGAGGGGGGGCAGGTGGGTGGGTGGTGGGTATGCGGAGGAGAGGGGGGGCAGGTGGGTGGGTGGTGGGTGGGAGTAGGAGAGGGGGGGCAGGTGGTGGGTGGTGGGTGGGAGTAGGAGAGGGGGGCAGGTGGGTGGGTGGTGGGTGGGAGTAGGAGAGGGGGGGGGGGCAGGTGGGTGGGTGGTGGGTATGCGGAGGAGAGGGGGGCAGGTGGGTGGGTGGTGGGTGGGAGTAGGAGAGGGGGGCAGGTGGGTGGGTGGTGGGTGGGAGTAGGAGAGGGGGGGCAGGTGGTGGGTGGTGGGTATGAGGAGGAGAGGGGGGGCAGGTGGGTGAGTGGTGGGTATGCGGAGGAGAGGGGGGCAGGTGGGTGGGTGGTGGGTGGGAGTAGGAGAGGGGGGCAGGCAGGTGGGTGGGTGGGTGGCAGGAGGAGAGGGGGGCAGGCAGGTGGGCGGGTGAGTGGGTGGATGGGAGGAAGAGAGGGGGGCAGGCAGGTGGTGGGTGGGTGGGTGGGTAGGAGGAGGAGAGGGGGGACAGGCGGGTAAGTGGGTGGGTGGGTGGGGGGGAGGAGGAGAGGGGGGGGGGGGGCATGCAGGTGGGTGGGTGGGTGGGCGGTTGGGAGGAGGAGAGGGGGGGCAGGCAGGTGGGTGGGTGGGAGGAGGAGAGGGGGGGCAGGCAGGTGGGTGGGTGGGAGGATGAGAGGGGGGCAGGTGGGTGGGTGGGAGGAGGAGAGGGGGGCAGGCAGGTGGGTGGGTGAGTAGGTGGGAGGAGGAGATGGGGGGAGTGGGCAGGTGGGTGGGTGGGTGGGTGGGAGGAGGAGGGGGGGGCAGGCAGGTGGGTGAGTAGTGGGAGGAGGAGGAGAGGGGGGACAGGTGGGTGGGTGGGTGGGGGTAGGAGAGGGGGGCAGGTGGGTGGGTGGTGGGTATGAGGAGGAGAGGGGGGCAGGTGGGTGGGTGGTGGGTGGGAGTAGGAGAGGGGGGGCAGGTGGTGGGTGGTGGGTATGAGGAGGAGAGGGGGGCAGGTGGGTGGGTTGTGGGTATGAGGAGGAGAGGGGGGCAGGTGGGTGGGTGGTGGGTGGGAGTAGGAGAGGGGGGGCATGTGGGTGGGTGGTGGGTGGGAGTAGGAGAGGGGGGGGCAGGTGGGTGGGTGGTGGGTGGGAGTAGGAGAGGGGGGGGCAGGTGGGTGGGTGGTGGGTGGGAGTAGGAGAGGGGGGGCAGGTGGGTGGGTGGTGGGTGGGAGTAGGAGAGGGGGGCAGGTGGGTGGGTGGTGGGTGGGAGTAGGAGAGGGGGGCAGGGGGGTGGGTGGTGGGTGGGAGTAGGAGAGGGGGGGGCAGGTGGGTGGGTGGTGGGTGGGAGTAGGAGAGGCGGGGCAGGTGGGTGGGTGGTGGGTGGGAGTAGGAGAGGGGGGGGCAGGTGGGTGGGTGGTGGGTATGCGGAGGAGAGGGGGGGCAGGTGGGTGGGTGGTGGGTATGCGGAGGAGAGGGGGGGCAGGTGGGTGGGTGGTGGGTGGGAGTAGGAGAGGGGGGCAGGTGGGTGGATGGTGGGTGGGAGTAGGAGAGGGGGGCAGGTGGGTGGGTGGTGGGTATGAGGAGGAGAGGGGGGCAGGTGGGTGGGTGGTGGGTGGGAGTAGGAGAGGGGGGGCAGGTGGGTGGGTGGTGGGTGGGAGTAGGAGAGGGGGGGCAGGTGGGTGGGTGGTGGGTGGGAGTAGGAGAGGGGGGGGGGGCAGGTGGGTGGGTGGTGGGTGGGAGTAGGAGAGGGGGGGCAGGTGGGTGGGTGGTGGGTATGCGGAGGAGAGGGGGGGCAGGTGGGTGGGTGGTGGGTGGGAGTAGGAGAGGGGGGGCAGGTGGTGGGTGGTGGGTGGGAGTAGGAGAGGGGGGCAGGTGGGTGGGTGGTGGGTGGGAGTAGGAGAGGGGGGGGGGCAGGTGGGTGGGTGGTGGGTATGCGGAGGAGAGGGGGCAGGTGGGTGGGTGGTGGGTGGGAGTAGAAGAGGGGGGCAGGTGGGTGGGTGGTGGGTGGGAGTAGGAGAGGGGGGGCAGGTGGTGGGTGGTGGGTATGAGGAGGAGAGGGGGGGCAGGTGGGTGAGTGGTGGGTATGCGGAGGAGAGGGGGGCAGGTGGGTGGGTGGTGGGTGGGAGTAGGAGAGGGGGGCAGGTGGGTGGGTGGTGGGTGGGAGTAGGAGAGGGGGGGCGGGTGGGTGGGTGGTGGGTATGAGGAGGAGAGGGGGGCAGGTGTGTGGGTGGTGGGTATGAGGAGGAGAGGGGGGCAGGTGGGTGGGTGGTGGGTGGGAGTAGGAGAGGGGGGGCAAGTGGGTGGGTGGTGGGTGGGAGTAGGAGAGGGGGGGCAGGTGGGTGGGTGGTGGGTGGGAGTAGGACAGGGGGGGCAGGTGGGTGGGTGGTGGGTGGGAGTAGGAGAGGGGGGGTAGGTGGGTGGGTGGTGGGTGGGAGTAGGAGAGGGGGGGCAGGTGGGTGGGTGGTGGGTGGGAGTAGGAGAGGGGGGGGCAGGTGGGTGGGTGGTGGGTGGGAGTAGGAGAGGGGGGGGCAGGTGGGTGGGTGGTGGGTGGGAGTAGGAGAGGGGGGGGCAGGTGGGTGGGTGGTGGGTGGGAGTAGGAGAGAGGGGGGCAGGCAGGTGGTTGGGTAGGTGACACAACGATGATACCGTGCAGACGTGTGTGGCAGGCAAGTGTGTTGCAACAAAGGAGGAGGAGGGGGGGCAGGTGGGTGGGTGGGGGGGCACAATTATGCATGTGAATGATTGGCATGCAAGCAGGTGGGCCGGTGGGTGGGTGGGTGGGTGGCACATTGCGATTGCGTGCGTGCGTCATGCATGGCAGGTGACAGCATGCGGGCGGGCGGGCGGGCAGGCAGTAAGGCCGGCAGGCAGGCAGGCAAGCAGGCAGGCAGGCAGGCAGACAGGCAGGTGCGTTTCATAATGACAGCGGACTGGGGGGCAAGTAAGGCAGGCGGCACAGTGGCGGCGTGGCAGGCAGGCAGGCAGGCGGCACAGTCGCGGCGTGGCAGGCAGGCAGGCAGGCGGCACAGTGGCGGCGTGGCAGGCAGGCAGGCAGGCAGGCGGCACAGTGGCGGCGTGGCAGGCAGGCAGGCAGGCAGGCAGCACAGTGGCGGCGTGGCAGGCAGGCAGGCAGGCAGGCAGCACAGTGGCGGCGTGGCAGGCAGGCAGGCAGGCGGCACAGTGGCGGTGTGGCAGGCAGGCAGGCAGGCAGGCAGGCAGGCGGCACAGTGGCGGCGTGGCAGGCAGGCAGGCAGGCAGGCAGGCAGGCGGCACAGTGGCGGCGTGGCAGGCAGGCAGGCAGGCGGCACAGTGGTGGCGTGGCAGGCAGGCAGGCAGGCGGCACAGTGGCGGCGTGGCAGGTAGGCAGGCAGGCAGCACAGTGGTGACGTGGCAGGTAGGCAGGCAGGCGGCACAGTGGTGGCGTGGCAGGCAGGCAGGCAGGCGGCACAGTGGCGGCGTGGCAGGTAGGCAGGCAGGCGGCACAGCGGTGGCGTGGCAGGCAAGCAGGCAGGCGGCACAGTGGCAGCGTGGCAGGCAGGCAGGCAGGCAGGCGGCACAGTGGCGGCGTGGCAGGCAGGCAGGCAGGCGGCACAGTGGCGGCGTGGCAGGCAGGCAGGCAGGCGGCACAGTGGCGGCGTGGCAGGCAGGCAGGCAGGCAGGCGGCACAGTGGCGGCGTGGCAGGCATGTGATTAAGAGGAACAATGATGCGTGCACGTGTGTGACAGGCAAGCAGACAGGCAAGTGTGACAAGAAGAGTAACACTCACGGTACGGCCTTGCATTGCTGCTTTCAAATGCTTTGGACCTGGATCCGGGCCCTTCAGAAAACCTCCGCAAAACCTCTGCAAAAGTGTGACATTGCGTCAACAAGTGTTTCACAGGGTGTGGCCCTGCATGACAAATGCTTTTGACCGGGATGCTTCTTGTAGAAGTGTTCAAGTAAGTGCGGAACTGTGACATAAAGTATGAGACTGTGACATTAAGTGTGACCATAAATGTGTCACATGGTACGGCCCTGCATGGCTGCTTACAAATGCTCCGGATCCGGGCCCTTCTCCTGGAAGCCCCCAAGCGACAGCCACAGCCCTTGGTCCCTACGCATCACAGAAGACAGCAGCACCTTCACATGACCGGCACGACAGGAAAAAGTGTAGGGTTGAGGGCTTGGGGCACAAACCCTGAACCCTTGCTGAACTGGCGCGGCAGGAGAATATTTAGGGTTCATGGTATAGGGCATACATCCTAAACCCTTGCTCAAGTGGCACATCAGAAAAGTATGAAGGACATAGGGTGTGGGGCATAAACCCTCAACCTTTGTGTAAATGGAACGACAAGAACGTGTTTAGGGTGTGGGGAATAATCCTACAACCCTTGCATAACTGGCACGGCAGCAAAATGTCAAGGGATTAGGGTTAAGGGTAATCAACCCTCAACCTTGAACCCTGAACCCTCAACACTCCACCCTAAACCTTTAGATAAATGGCACGGCAAGAAAAGGCTGTTGGTTGGTTGGTTGGTTGGTAGGCTTTGCACAGGAGGGTGGGTGGAAAGGGACTAGCCGTTACGGGGCTTCTGTCCCAGCCCCGGATTCTCTTCAGGTTAAACACCACCCACCCTGACACAAATAAACCTGATTGCCTAATAACTGCTAATTGCTCCTCCTTCTACAGCTTGCATACAGTAGGGGGGGGAGCAACTAGGAGGGATTAGGGCTAATTTACAGTAGGGGGGGCGGGGGGCAACTAGGAGGGATTAGGGCTAATTTACAGTAGGGGGGGCGGGGGGCAACTAGGAGGGATTAGGGCTTTATTTACAGTAGGGGGGGCGGGGGGCAACTAGGAGGGATTAGGGCTAATTTACAGTAGGGGGGGGCAGGGGGCAACTAGGAGGGATTAGGGCTAATTTACAGTAGGGGGGGGCGGGGGGCAACTAGGAGGGATTAGGGCTTTATTTACAGTAGGGGGGGCGGGGGGCAACTAGGAGGGATTAGGGCTTTATTTACAGTAGGGGGGCGGGGGGCAACTAGGAGGGATTAGGGCTTTATTTACAGTAAGGGGGGGCGGGGGGCAACTAGGAGGGATTAGGGCTAATTTACAGTAGGGGGGGCGGGGGGCAACTAGGAGGGATTAGGGCTAATTTACAGTAGGGGGGGCGGGGGGCAACTAGGAGGGATTAGGGCTAATTTACAGTAGGGGGGGCGGGGGGCAACTAGGAGGGATTAGGGCTAATTTACAGTAGGGGGGGGCGGGGGGCAACTAGGAGGGATTAGGGCTAATTTACAGTAGGGGGGGCGGGGGGCAACTAGGAGGGATTAGGGCTTTATTTACAGTAGGGGGGGCGTGGGGCAACTAGGAGGGATTAGGGCTAATTTACAGTAGGGGGGGGCGGGGGGCAACTAGGAGGGATTAGGGCTAATTTACAGTAGGGGGGGGGGCGGGGGGCAACTAGGAGGGATTAGGGCTAATTTACAGTAGGGGGGGGCGGGGGGCAACTAGGAGGGATTAGGGCTTTATTTACAGTAGGGGGGGCGTGGGGCAACTAGGAGGGATTAGGGCTAATTTACAGTAGGGGGGGGGCGGGGGGCAACTAGGAGGGATTAGGGCTAATTTACAGTAGGGGGGGGGGCGGGGGGCAACTAGGAGGGATTAGGGCTAATTTACAGTAGGGGGGGGCGGGGGGCAACTAGGAGGGATTAGGGCTAATTTACAGTAGGGGGGGCGGGGGGCAACTAGGAGGGATTAGGGCTAATTTACAGTAGGGGGGGGCGGGGGGCAACTAGGAGGGATTAGGGCTTTATTTACAGTAGGGGGGGCGGGGGGCAACTAGGAGGGATTAGGGCTAATTTACAGTAGGGGGGGCGGGGGGCAACTAGGAGGGATTAGGGCTTTATTTACAGTAGGGGGGGCGGGGGGCAACTAGGAGGGATTAGGGCTAATTTACAGTAGGGGGGGCGGGGGGCAACTAGGAGGGATTAGGGCTAATTTACAGTAGGGGGGGGCGGGGGGCAACTAGGAGGGATTAGGGCTAATTTACAGTAGGGGGGGCGGGGGGCAACTAGGAGGGATTAGGGCTAATTTACAGTAGGGGGGGCGGGGGGCAACTAGGAGGGATTAGGGCTAATTTACAGTAGGGGGGGCGGGGGGCAACTAGGAGGGATTAGGGCTAATTTACAGTAGGGGGGGCGGGGGGCAACTAGGAGGGATTAGGGCTAATTTACAGTAGGGGGGGCGGGGGGCAACTAGGAGGGATTAGGGCTAATTTACAGTAGGGGGGGGGGGGGGCAACTAGGAGGGATTAGGGCTAATTTACAGTAGGGGGGGCGGGGGGCAACTAGGAGGGATTAGGGCTAATTTACAGTAGGGGGGGCGGGGGGCAACTAGGAGGGATTAGGGCTTTATTTACAGTAGGGGGGGCGGGGGGCAACTAGGAGGGATTAGGGCTAATTTACAGTAGGGGGGGCGGGGGGCAACTAGGAGGGATTAGGGCTAATTTACAGTAGGGGGGGGGGGCGGGGGGCAACTAGGAGGGATTAGGGCTAATTTACAGTAGGGGGGGGCGGGGGGCAACTAGGAGGGATTAGGGCTTATTTACAGTAGGGGGGGCGGGGGGCAACTAGGAGGGATTAGGGCTAATTTACAGTAGGGGGGGGGGCGGGGGGCAACTAGGAGGGATTAGGGCTTTATTTACAGTAGGGGGGCGGGGGGCAACTAGGAGGGATTAGGGCTTTATTTACAGTAGGGGGGGCGGGGGGCAACTAGGAGGGATTAGGGCTAATTTACAGTAGGGGGGGCGGGGGGCAACTAGGAGGGATTAGGGCTAATTTACAGTAGGGGGGGCGGGGGGCAACTAGGAGGGATTAGGGCTAATTTACAGTAGGGGGGGGCGGGGGGCAACTAGGAGGGATTAGGGCTAATTTACAGTAGGGGGGGCGGGGGGCAACTAGGAGGGATTAGGGCTAATTTACAGTAGGGGGGGGGGGCGGGGGGCAACTAGGAGGGATTAGGGCTTTATTTACAGTAGGGGGGCGGGGGGCAACTAGGAGGGATTAGGGCTTTATTTACAGTAGGGGGGGCGGGGGGCAACTAGGAGGGATTAGGGCTAATTTACAGTAGGGGGGGCGGGGGGCAACTAGGAGGGATTAGGGCTAATTTACAGTAGGGGGGGGGGCGGGGGGCAACTAGGAGGGATTAGGGCTAATTTACAGTAGGGGGGGCGGGGGGCAACTAGGAGGGATTAGGGCTAATTTACAGTAGGGGGGGCGGGGGGCAACTAGGAGGGATTAGGGCTAATTTACAGTAGGGGGGGCGGGGGGCAACTAGGAGGGATTAGGGCTAATTTACAGTAGGGGGGGCGGGGGGCAACTAGGAGGGATTAGGACTAATTTACAGTAGGGGGGGGCGGGGGGCAACTAGGAGGGATTAGGGCTAATTTACAGTAGGGGGGGCGGGGGGCAACTAGGAGGGATTAGGGCTAATTTACAGTAGGGGGGGCGGGGGGCAACTAGGAGGGATTAGGGCTAATTTACAGTAGGGGGGGCGGGGGGCAACTAGGAGGGATTAGGGCTAATTTACAGTAGGGGGGGGCGGGGGGCAACTAGGAGGGATTAGGGCTAATTTACAGTAGGGGGGGCGGGGGGCAACTAGGAGGGATTAGGGCTAATTTACAGTAGGGGGGGCGGGGGGCAACTAGGAGGGATTAGGGCTAATTTACAGTAGGGGGGGGCGGGGGGCAACTAGGAGGGATTAGGACTAATTTACAGTAGGGGGGGCGGGGGGCAACTAGGAGGGATTAGGGCTAATTTACAGTAGGGGGGGCGGGGGGCAACTAGGAGGGATTAGGGCTAATTTACAGTAGGGGGGGCGGGGGGCAACTAGGAGGGATTAGGGCTTTATTTACAGTAGGGGGGGCGGGGGGCAACTAGGAGGGATTAGGGCTAATTTACAGTAGGGGGGGCGGGGGGCAACTAGGAGGGATTAGGGCTAATTTACAGTAGGGGGGGCGGGGGGCAACTAGGAGGGATTAGGGCTAATTTACAGTAGGGGGGGGCGGGGGGCAACTAGGAGGGATTAGGGCTAATTTACAGTAGGGGGGGGCGGGGGGCAACTAGGAGGGATTAGGGCTTTATTTACAGTAGGGGGGGCGGGGGGCAACTAGGAGGGATTAGGGCTTTATTTACAGTAGGGGGGGCGGGGGGCAACTAGGAGGGATTAGGGCTAATTTACAGTAGGGGGGGGGGGCGGGGGGCAACTAGGAGGGATTAGGGCTTTATTTACAGTAGAGGGGCGGGGGGCAACTAGGAGGGATTAGGGCTTTATTTACAGTAGGGGGGGGCGGGGGGCAACTAGGAGGGATTAGGGCTAATTTACAGTAGGGGGGGCGGGGGGCAACTAGGAGGGATTAGGGCTAATTTACAGTAGGGGGGGCGGGGGGCAACTAGGAGGGATTAGGGCTAATTTACAGTAGGGGGGGCGGGGGGCAACTAGGAGGGATTAGGGCTAATTTACAGTATGGGGGGCGGGGGGCAACTAGGAGGGATTAGGGCTTTATTTACAGTAGAGGGGCGGGGGGCAACTAGGAGGGATTAGGGCTAATTTACAGTAGGGGGGGCGGGGGGCAACTAGGAGGGATTAGGGCTAATTTACAGTAGGGGGGGGGGGCGGGGGGCAACTAGGAGGGATTAGGGCTAATTTACAGTAGGGGGGGGCGGGGGGCAACTAGGAGGGATTAGGGCTAATTTACAGTAGGGGGGGCGGGGGGCAACTAGGAGGGATTAGGGCTAATTTACAGTAGGGGGGGGGGGCGGGGGGCAACTAGGAGGGATTAGGGCTTTATTTACAGTAGGGGGGCGGGGGGCAACTAGGAGGGATTAGGGCTTTATTTACAGTAGGGGGGGCGGGGGGCAACTAGGAGGGATTAGGGCTAATTTACAGTAGGGGGGGCGGGGGGCAACTAGGAGGGATTAGGGCTAATTTACAGTAGGGGGGGCGGGGGGCAACTAGGAGGGATTAGGGCTAATTTACAGTAGGGGGGGGCGGGGGGCAACTAGGAGGGATTAGGGCTAATTTACAGTAGGGGGGGCGGGGGGCAACTAGGAGGGATTAGGGCTAATTTACAGTAGGGGGGGGGGCGGGGGGCAACTAGGAGGGATTAGGGCTTTATTTACAGTAGGGGGGCGGGGGGCAACTAGGAGGGATTAGGGCTTTATTTACAGTAGGGGGGGCGGGGGGCAACTAGGAGGGATTAGGGCTAATTTACAGTAGGGGGGGCGGGGGGCAACTAGGAGGGATTAGGGCTAATTTACAGTAGGGGGGGGGGCGGGGGGCAACTAGGAGGGATTAGGGCTAATTTACAGTAGGGGGGGCGGGGGGCAACTAGGAGGGATTAGGGCTAATTTACAGTAGGGGGGGCGGGGGGCAACTAGGAGGGATTAGGGCTAATTTACAGTAGGGGGGGCGGGGGGCAACTAGGAGGGATTAGGGCTAATTTACAGTAGGGGGGGCGGGGGGCAACTAGGAGGGATTAGGGCTAATTTACAGTAGGGGGGGGCGGGGGGCAACTAGGAGGGATTAGGGCTTTATTTACAGTAGGGGGGGCGGGGGGCAACTAGGAGGGATTAGGGCTAATTTACAGTAGGGGGGGCGGGGGGCAACTAGGAGGGATTAGGGCTAATTTACAGTAGGGGGGGGCGGGGGGCAACTAGGAGGGATTAGGACTAATTTACAGTAGGGGGGGGCGGGGGGCAACTAGGAGGGATTAGGGCTAATTTACAGTAGGGGGGGGCGGGGGGCAACTAGGAGGGATTAGGGCTAATTTACAGTAGGGGGGGCGGGGGCAACTAGGAGGGATTAGGGCTAATTTACAGTAGGGGGGGGCGGGGGGCAACTAGGAGGGATTAGGGCTAATTTACAGTAGGGGGGGCGGGGGGCAACTAGGAGGGATTAGGGCTAATTTACAGTAGGGGGGGCGGGGGGCAACTAGGAGGGATTAGGGCTTTATTTACAGTAGGGGGGGCGGGGGGCAACTAGGAGGGATTAGGGCTAATTTACAGTAGGGGGGGCGGGGGGCAACTAGGAGGGATTAGGGCTAATTTACAGTAGGGGGGGCGGGGGGCAACTAGGAGGGATTAGGGCTAATTTACAGTAGGGGGGGGCGGGGGGCAACTAGGAGGGATTAGGGCTAATTTACAGTAGGGGGGGGCGGGGGGCAACTAGGAGGGATTAGGGCTTTATTTACAGTAGGGGGGGCGGGGGGCAACTAGGAGGGATTAGGGCTTTATTTACAGTAGGGGGGGCGGGGGGCAACTAGGAGGGATTAGGGCTAATTTACAGTAGGGGGGGGGGGCGGGGGGCAACTAGGAGGGATTAGGGCTTTATTTACAGTAGAGGGGCGGGGGGCAACTAGGAGGGATTAGGGCTTTATTTACAGTAGGGGGGGCGGGGGGCAACTAGGAGGGATTAGGGCTAATTTACAGTAGGGGGGGCGGGGGGCAACTAGGAGGGATTAGGGCTAATTTACAGTAGGGGGGGGCGGGGGGCAACTAGGAGGGATTAGGGCTTTATTTACAGTAGGGGGGGGGCGGGGGGCAACTAGGAGGGATTAGGGCTTTATTTACAGTAGGGGGGGCGGGGGGCAACTAGGAGGGATTAGGGCTAATTTACAGTAGGGGGGGCGGGGGGCAACTAGGAGGGATTAGGGCTAATTTACAGTAGGGGGGGGCGGGGGGCAACTAGGAGGGATTAGGGCTAATTTACAGTAGGGGGGGGCGGGGGGCAACTAGGAGGGATTAGGGCTTTATTTACAGTAGGGGGGCGGGGGGCAACTAGGAGGGATTAGGGCTTTATTTACAGTAGGGGGGGCGGGGGGCAACTAGGAGGGATTAGGGCTAATTTACAGTAGGGGGGGCGGGGGGCAACTAGGAGGGATTAGGGCTAATTTACAGTAGGGGGGGGCGGGGGGCAACTAGGAGGGATTAGGGCTTTATTTACAGTAGGGGGGGGCGGGGGGCAACTAGGAGGGATTAGGGCTAATTTACAGTAGGGGGGGCGGGGGGCAACTAGGAGGGATTAGGGCTAATTTACAGTAGGGGGGGCGGTGGGCAACTAGGAGGGATTAGGGCTAATTTACAGTAGGGGGGGGCGGGGGGCAACTAGGAGGGATTAGGGCTAATTTACAGTAGGGGGGGGCGGGGGGCAACTAGGAGGGATTAGGGCTAATTTACAGTAGGGGGGGCGGGGGGCAACTAGGAGGGATTAGGGCTAATTTACAGTAGGGGGGGGGGCGGGGGGCAACTAGGAGGGATTAGGGCTAATTTACAGTAGGGGGGGCGGGGGGCAACTAGGAGGGATTAGGGCTAATTTACAGTATGGGGGGGCGGGGGGCAACTAGGAGGGATTAGGGCTAATTTACAGTAGGGGGGGGCGGGGGGCAACTAGGAGGGATTAGGGCTAATTTACAGTAGGGGGGGCGGGGGGCAACTAGGAGGGATTAGGGCTAATTTACAGTAGGGGGGGCGGGGGGCAACTAGGAGGGATTAGGGCTAATTTACAGTAGGGGGGGCGGGGGGCAACTAGGAGGGATTAGGGCTAATTTACAGTGGGGGGGCGGGGGGTAACTAGGAGGGATTAGGGCTAATTTACAGTAGGGGGGGCGGGGGGCAACTAGGAGGGATTAGGGCTTTATTTACAGTAGGGGGGCGGGGGGCAACTAGGAGGGATTAGGGCTTTATTTACAGTAGGGGGGGCGGGGGGCAACTAGGAGGGATTAGGGCTAATTTACAGTAGGGGGGGCGGGGGGCAACTAGGAGGGATTAGGGCTAATTTACAGTAGGGGGGGCGGGGGGCAACTAGGAGGGATTAGGGCTTTATTTACAGTAGGGGGGGCGGGGGGCAACTAGGAGGGATTAGGGCTAATTTACAGTAGGGGGGGCGGGGGGCAACTAGGAGGGATTAGGGCTAATTTACAGTAGGGGGGGCGGGGGGCAACTAGGAGGGATTAGGGCTAATTTACAGTAGGGGGGGCGGGGGGCAACTAGGGGGGATTAGGGCTAATTTACAGTAGGGGGGGGCGGGGGGCAACTAGGAGGGATTAGGGCTAATTTACAGTAGGGGGGGCGGGGGGCAACTAGGAGGGATTAGGGCTTTATTTACAGTAGGGGGGGCGGGGGGCAACTAGGAGGGATTAGGGCTAATTTACAGTAGGGGGGGGCGGGGGGCAACTAGGAGGGATTAGGGCTAATTTACAGTAGGGGGGGCGGGGGGCAACTAGGAGGGATTAGGGCTAATTTACAGTAGGGGGGGCGGGGGGCAACTAGGAGGGATTAGGGCTAATTTACAGTAGGTGGACGGGGGGCAACTAGGAGGGATTAGGGCTAATTTACAGTAGGGGGGGCGGGGGGCAACTAGGAGGGATTAGGGCTAATTTACAGTAGGGGGGGCGGGGGGCAACTAGGAGGGATTAGGGCTTTATTTACAGTAGGGGGGGGCGGGGGGCAACTAGGAGGGATTAGGGCTAATTTACAGTAGGGGGGGCGGGGGGCAACTAGGAGGGATTAGGGCTAATTTACAGTAGGGGGGGGCGGGGGGCAACTAGGAGGGATTAGGGCTAATTTACAGTAGGGGGGGGCGGGGGGCAACTAGGGGGGATTAGGGCTAATTTACAGTAGGGGGGGCGGGGGGCAACTAGGAGGGATTAGGGCTAATTTACAGTAGGGGGGGGCGGGGGGCAACTAGGAGGGATTAGGGCTAATTTACAGTAGGGGGGGGCGGGGGGCAACTAGGAGGGATTAGGGCTAATTTACAGTAGGGGGGGGCGGGGGGCAACTAGGAGGGATTAGGGCTTTATTTACAGTAGGGGGGGGCGGGGGGCAACTAGGAGGGATAAGGGCTAATTTACAGTAGGGGGGGCGGGGGGCAACTAGGAGGGATTAGGGCTAATTTACAGTAGGGGGGGCGGGGGGCAACTAGGAGGGATTAGGGCTTTATTTACAGTAGGGGGGGCGGGGGGCAACTAGGAGGGATTAGGGCTAATTTACAGTAGGGGGGGGCGGGGGGCAACTAGGAGGGATCAGGGCTAATTTACAGTAGGGGGGGCGGGGGGCAACTAGGAGGGATTAGGGCTGATTTACAGTAGGGGGGGCGGGGGGCAACTAGGAGGGATTAGGGCTAATTTACAGTAGGGGGGGCGGGGGGCAACTAGGAGGGATTAGGGCTAATTTACAGTAGGGTGGGCGGGGGGCAACTAGGAGGGATTAGGGCTAATTTACAGTAGGGGGGGCGGGGGGCAACTAGGAGGGATTAGGGCTAATTTACAGTAGGGGGGGGCGGGGGGCAACTAGGAGGGATTAGGGCTAATTTACAGTAGGGGGGCGGGGGGCAACTAGGAGGGATTAGGGCTAATTTACAGTAGGGGGGGCGGGGGGCAACTAGGAGGGATTAGGGCTAATTTACAGTAGGGGGGGGCGGGGGGCAACTAGGAGGGATTAGGGCTAATTTACAGTAGGGGGGGCGGGGGGCAACTAGGAGGGATTAGGGCTAATTTACAGTAGGGGGGGCGGGGGGCAACTAGGAGGGATTAGGGCTAATTTACAGTAGGGGGGGCGGGGGGCAACTAGGAGGGATTAGGGCTAATTTACAGTAGGGGGGGGGCGGGGGGCAACTAGGAGGGATTAGGGCTTTATTTACAGTAGGGGGGGCGGGGGGCAACTAGGAGGGATTAGGGCTAATTTACAGTAGGGGGGGCGGGGGGCAACTAGGAGGGATTAGGGCTAATTTACAGTAGGGGGGGCGGGGGGCAACTAGGAGGGATTAGGGCTAATTTACAGTAGGGGGGGCGGGGGGCAACTAGGAGGGATTAGGGCTAATTTACAGTAGGGGGGGCGGGGGGCAACTAGGAGGGATTAGGGCTAATTTACAGTAGGGGGGGGCGGGGGGCAACTAGGAGGGATTAGGGCTAATTTACAGTAGGGGGGGCGGGGGGCAACTAAGAGGGATTAGGGCTAATTTACAGTAGGGGGGGCGGGGGGCAACTAGGAGGGATTAGGGCTAATTTACAGTAGGGGGGGGCGGGGGGCAACTAGGAGGGATTAGGGCTAATTTACAGTAGGGGGGGGCGGGGGGCAACTAGGAGGGATTAGGGCTAATTTACAGTAGGGGGGGCGGGGGGCAACTAGGAGGGATTAGGGCTAATTTACAGTAGGGGGGGCGGGGGGCAACTAGGAGGGATTAGGGCTAATTTACAGTAGGGGGGGCGGGGGGCAACTAGGAGGGATTAGGGCTAATTTACAGTAGGGGGGGCGGGGGGCAACTAGGAGGGATTAGGGCTAATTTACAGTAGGGGGGGGCGGGGGGCAACTAGGAGGGATTAGGGCTAATTTACAGTAGGGGGGGCGGGGGGCAACTAAGAGGGATTAGGGCTAATTTACAGTAGGGGGGGCGGGGGGCAACTAGGAGGGATTAGGGCTAATTTACAGTAGGGGGGGGCGGGGGGCAACTAGGAGGGATTAGGGCTAATTTACAGTAGGGGGGGGCGGGGGGCAACTAGGAGGGATTAGGGCTAATTTACAGTAGGGGGGGCGGGGGGCAACTAGGAGGGATTAGGGCTAATTTACAGTAGGGGGGGCGGGGGGCAACTAGGAGGGATTAGGGCTAATTTACAGTAGGGGGGGCGGGGGGCAACTAGGAGGGATTAGGGCTAATTTACAGTAGGGGGGGCGGGGGGCAACTAGGAGGGATTAGGGCTAATTTACAGTAGGGGGGGCGGGGGGCAACTAGGAGGGATTAGGGCTAATTTACAGTAGGGGGGGCGGGGGGCAACTAGGAGGGATTAGGGCTAATTTACAGTAGGGGGGGCGGGGGGCAACTAGGAGGGATTAGGGCTAATTTACAGTAGGGGGGGCGGGGGGCAACTAGGAGGGATTAGGGCTAATTTACAGTAGGGGGGGGCGGGGGGCAACTAGGAGGGATTAGGGCTAATTTACAGTAGGGGGGGCGGGGGGCAACTAAGAGGGATTAGGGCTAATTTACAGTAGGGGGGGCGGGGGGCAACTAGGAGGGATTAGGGCTAATTTACAGTAGGGGGGGGCGGGGGGCAACTAGGAGGGATTAGGGCTAATTTACAGTAGGGGGGGGCGGGGGGCAACTAGGAGGGATTAGGGCTAATTTACAGTAGGGGGGGCGGGGGGCAACTAGGAGGGATTAGGGCTAATTTACAGTAGGGGGGGCGGGGGGCAACTAGGAGGGATTAGGGCTAATTTACAGTAGGGGGGGCGGGGGGCAACTAGGAGGGATTAGGGCTAATTTACAGTAGGGGGGGCGGGGGGCAACTAGGAGGGATTAGGGCTAATTTACAGTAGGGGGGGCGGGGGGCAACTAGGAGGGATTAGGGCTAATTTACAGTAGGGGGGGCGGGGGGCAACTAGGAGGGATTAGGGCTAATTTACAGTAGGGGCGGCGGGGGGCAACTAGGAGGGATTAGGGCTAATTTACAGTAGGGGGGGCGGGGGGCAACTAGGAGGGATAAGGGCTAATTTACAGTAGGGGGGGCGGGGGGCAACTAGGAGGGATTAGGGCTTATTTACAGTAGGGGGGGCGGGGGGCAACTAGGAGGGATTAGGACTAATTTACAGTAGGGGGGGGCGGGGGGCAACTAGGAGGGATTAGGGCTAATTTACAGTAGGGGGGGGCGGGGGGCAACTAGGAGGGATTAGGGCTAATTTACAGTAGGGGGGGCGGGGGGCAACTAGGAGGGATTAGGGCTTATTTACAGTAGGGGGGGCGGGGGGCAACTAGGAGGGATTAGGGCTAATTTACAGTAGGGGGGGGCGGGGGGCAACTAGGAGGGATTAGGGCTTATTTACAGTAGGGGGGGGCGGGGGGCAACTAGGAGGGATTAGGGCTAATTTACAGTAGGGGGGGCGGGGGGCAACTAGGAGGGATTAGGGCTAATTTACAGTAGGGGGGGCGGGGGGCAACTAGGAGGGATTAGGGCTAATTTACAGTAGGGGGGGCGGGGGGCAACTAGGAGGGATTAGGGCTTATTTACAGTAGGGGGGGGCGGGGGGCAACTAGGAGGGATTAGGGCTAATTTACAGTAGGGGGGGCGGGGGGCAACTAGGAGGGATTAGGGCTAATTTACAGTAGGGGGGGCGGGGGGCAACTAGGAGGATTAGGGCTAATTTACAGTAGGGGGGGCGGGGGGCAACTAGGAGGGATTAGGGCTAATTTACAGTAGGGGGGGGGGCGGGGGGCAACTAGGAGGGATTAGGGCTAATTTACAGTAGGGGGGGGCGGGGGGCAACTAGGAGGGATTAGGGCTAATTTACAGTAGGGGGGGCGGGGGGCAACTAGGAGGGATTAGGGCTGATTTACAGTAGGGGGGGCGGGGGGCAACTAGGAGGGATTAGGGCTTTATTTACAGTAGGGGGGCGGGGGGCAACTAGGAGGGATTAGGGCTAGCTTACAGTAGGGGGGGCGGGGGGCAACTAGGAGGGATTAGGGCTAATTTACAGTAGGGGGGGCGGGGGGCAACTAGGAGGGATTAGGGCTAATTTACAGTAGGGGGGGCGGGGGGCAACTAGGAGGGATTAGGGCTAATTTACAGTAGGGGGGGCGGGGGGCAACTAGGAGGGATTAGGGCTAATTTACAGTAGGGGGGGGCGGGGGGCAACTAGGAGGGATTAGGGATAATTTACAGTAGGGGGGGCGGGGGGCAACTAGGAGGGATTAGGGCTTTATTTACAGTAGGGCGGGCGGGGGGCAACTAGGAGGGATTAGGGCTTTATTTACAGTAGGGGGGGCGGGGGGCAACTAGGAGGGATTAGGGCTAATTTACAGTAGGGGGGGGGGCGGGGGGCAACTAGGAGGGATTAGGGCTAATTTACAGTAGGGGGGGGGGCGGGGGGCAACTAGGAGGGATTAGGGCTAATTTACAGTAGGGGGGGGCGGGGGGCAACTAGGAGTGATTAGGGCTAATTTACAGTAGGGGGGGCGGGGGGCAACTAGGAGGGATTAGGGCTAATTTACAGTAGGGGGGGGCGGGGGGCAACTAGGAGGGATTAGGGCTAATTTACAGTAGGGGGGGCGGGGGGCAACTAGGAGGGATTAGGGCTTTATTTACAGTAGGGGGGGCGGGGGGCAACTAGGAGGGATTAGGGCTTTATTTACAGTAGGGGGGGCGGGGGGCAACTAGGAGGGATTAGGGCTAATTTACAGTATGGGGGGGCGGGGGGCAACTAGGAGGGATTGGGGCTAATTTACAGTAGGGGGGGCGGGGGGCAACTAGGAGGGATTAGGGCTAATTTGCAGTAGGGGGGCGGGGGGCAACTAGGAGGGATTAGGGCTAATTTACAGTAGGGGGGGCGGGGGGCAACTAGGAGGGATTAGGGCTAATTTACAGTAGGGGGGGCGGGGGGCAACTAGGAGGGATTAGGGCTAATTTACAGTAGGGGGGAGCGGGGGGCAACTAGGAGGGATTAGGGCTAATTTACAGTAGGGGGGGCGGGGGGCAACTAGGAGGGATTAGGGCTAATTTACAGTAGGGGGGGCGGGGGGCAACTAGGAGGGATTAGGGCTAATTTACAGTAGGGGGGGGGGCGGGGGGCAACTAGGAGGGATTAGGGCTAATTTACAGTAGGGGGGGCGGGGGGCAACTAGGAGGGATTAGGGCTAATTTACAGTAGGGGGGGCGGGGGGCAACTAGGAGGGATTAGGGCTAATTTACAGTAGGGGGGCGGGGGGCAACTAGGAGGGATTAGGGCTAATTTACAGTAGGGGGGGCGGGGGGCAACTAGGAGGGATTAGGGCTAATTTACAGTAGGGGGGGGCGGGGGGCAACTAGGAGGGATTAGGGCTAATTTACAGTAGGGGGGGCGGGGGGCAACTAGGAGGGATTAGGGCTAATTTACAGTAGGGGGGGCGGGGGGCAACTAGGAGGGATTAGGGCTAATTTACAGTAGGGGGGGGCGGGGGGCAACTAGGGGGGATTAGGGCTAATTTACAGTAGGGGGGGGGGCGGGGGGCAACTAGGAGGGATTAGGGCTAATTTACAGTAGGGGGGGCGGGGGGCAACTAGGAGGGATTAGGGCTAATTTACAGTAGGGGGGGGCGTGGGGCAACTAGGGGGGATTAGGGCTAATTTACAGTAGGGGGGGCGGGGGGCACTAGGAGGGATTAGGGCTAATTTACAGTAGGGGGGGGGGCGGGGGGCAACTAGGAGGGATTAGGGCTTTATTTACAGTAGGGGGGGCGGGGGGCACTAGGAGGGATTAGGGCTAATTTACAGTAGGGGGGGGGGCGGGGGGCAACTAGGAGGGATTAGGGCTAATTTACAGTAGGGGGGGGCGGGGGGCAACTAGGAGGGATTAGGGCTAATTTACAGTAGGGGGGGCGGGGGGCAACTAGGAGGGATTAGGGCTTTATTTACAGTAGGGGCGGCGGGGGGCAACTAGGAGGGATTAGGGCTAATTTACAGTAGGGGGGGCGGGGGGCAACTAGGAGGGATTAGGGCTAATTTACAGTAGGGGGGGCGGGGGGCAACTAGGAGGGATTAGGGCTAATTTACAGTAGGGGGGGCGGGGGGCAACTAGGAGGGATTAGGGCTAATTTACAGTAGGGGGGGGCGGGGGGCAACTAGGAGGGATTAGGGCTTTATTTACAGTAGGGGGGGGCGGGGGGCAACTAGGAGGGATTAGGGCTAATTTACAGTAGGGGGGGCGGGGGGCAACTAGGAGGGATTAGGGCTTTATTTACAGTAGGGGGGGCGGGGGGCAACTAGGAGGGATTAGGGCTAATTTACAGTAGGGGGGGCGGGGGGCAACTAGGAGGGATTAGGGCTTTATTTACAGTAGGGGGGGCGGGGGGCAACTAGGAGGGATTAGGGCTAATTTACAGTAGGGGGGGCGGGGGGGCAACTAGGAGGGATTAGGGCTTTATTTACAGTAGGGGGGGGCGGGGGGCAACTAGGAGGGATTAGGGCTTTATTTACAGTAGGGGGGGCGGGGGGCAACTAGGAGGGATTAGGGCTAATTTACAGTAGGGGGGGCGGGGGGCAACTAGGAGGGATTAAGGCTAATTTACAGTAGGGGGGGCGGGGGGCAACTAGGAGGGATTAGGGCTAATTTACAGTAGGGGGGGCGGGGGGCAACTAGGAGGGATTAGGGCTTTATTTACAGTAGGGGGGGGCGGGGGGCAACTAGGAGGGATTAGGGCTTTATTTACAGTAGGGGGGGCGGGGGGCAACTAGGAGGGATTAGGGCTTTATTTACAGTAGGGGGGGCGGGGGGCAACTAGGAGGGATTAAGGCTAATTTACAGTAGGGGGGGGCGGGGGGCAACTAGGAGGGATTAGGGCTAATTTACAGTAGGGGGGGGCGGGGGGCAACTAGGAGGGATTAGGGCTAATTTACAGTAGGGGGGGCGGGGGGCAACTAGGAGGGATTAGGGCTAATTTACAGTAGGGGGGGCGGGGGGCAACTAGGAGGGATTAGGGCTTTATTTACAGTAGGGGCGGCGGGGGGCAACTAGGAGGGATTAGGGCTAATTTACAGTAGGGGGGGCGGGGGGCAACTAGGAGGGATTAGGGCTTTATTTACAGTAGGGGGGGCGGGGGGCAACTAGGAGGGATTAGGGCTAATTTACAGTAGGGGGGGGCGGGGGGCAACTAGGAGGGATTAGGGCTAATTTACAGTAGGGGGGGGCGGGGGGCAACTAGGGGGGATCAGGGCTTTATTTACAGTAGGGCGGGCGGGGGGCACTAGGAGGGATTAGGGCTTTATTTACAGTAGGGGGGGGCGGGGGGCAACTAGGAGGGATTAGGGCTAATTTACAGTAGGGGGGGCGGGGGGCAACTAGGAGGGATTAGGGCTAATTTACAGTAGGGGGGGCGGGGGGCAACTAGGAGGGATTAGGGCTAATTTACAGTAGGGGGGGCGGGGGGCAACTAGGAGGGATTAGGGCTAATTTACAGTAGGGGGGGCGGGGGGCAACTAGGAGGGATTAGGGCTAATTTACAGTAGGGGGGGGCGGGGGGCAACTAGGAGGGATTAGGGCTAATTTACAGTAGGGGGGGCGGGGGGCAACTAGGAGGGATTAGGGCTAATTTACAGTAGGGGGGGCGGGGGGCAACTAGGAGGGATTGGGGCTAATTTACAGTAGGGGGGCGGGGGGCAACTAGGAGGGATCAGGGCTTTATTTACAGTAGGGCGGGCGGGGGGCACTAGGAGGGATTAGGGCTTTATTTACAGTAGGGGGGGGCGGGGGGCAACTAGGAGGGATTAGGGCTAATTTACAGTAGGGGGGGCGGGGGGCAACTAGGAGGGATTAGGGCTAATTTACAGTAGGGGGGGCGGGGGGCAACTAGGAGGGATTAGGGCTAATTTACAGTAGGGGGGGCGGGGGGCAACTAGGAGGGATCAGGGCTTTATTTACAGTAGGGGGGGCGGGGGGCAACTAGGAGGGATTGGGGCTTTATTTACAGTAGGGGGGGCGGGGGGCAACTAGGGGGGATTAGGGCTAATTTACAGTAGGGGGGGCGGGGGGCAACTAGGAGGGATCAGGGCTTTATTTACAGTAGGGGGGGCGGGGGGCAACTAGGGGGGATTAGGGCTAATTTACAGTAGGGGGGGCGGGGGGCAACTAGGAGGGATTAGGGCTTTATTTACAGTAGGGGGGGCGGGGGGCAACTAGGAGGGATTAGGGCTAATTTACAGTAGGGGGGGCGGGGGGCAACTAGGAGGGATTAGGGCTAATTTACAGTAGGGGGGGGCGGGGGGCAACTAGGAGGGATTAGGGCTAATTTACAGTAGGGGGGGCGGGGGGCAACTAGGAGGGATTAGGGCTAATTTACAGTAGGGGGGGCGGGGGGCAACTAGGAGGGATTAGGGCTAATTTACAGTAGGGGGGGGCGGGGGGCAACTAGGAGGGATTAGGGCTAATTTACAGTAGGGGGGGCGGGGGGCAACTAGGAGGGATTAGGGCTAATTTACAGTAGGGGGGGCGGGGGGGGGCAACTAGGAGGGATTAGGGCTTTATTTACAGTAGGGGGGGCGGGGGGCACCTAGGAGGGATTAGGGCTAATTTACAGTAGGGGGGGCGGGGGGCAACTAGGAGGGATTAGGGCTTTATTTACAGTAGGGGGGGCGGGGGGCAACTAGGAGGGATTAGGGCTAATTTACAGTAGGGGGGGGCGGGGGGCAACTAGGAGGGATTAGGGCTAATTTACAGTAGGGGGGGCGGGGGGCAACTAGGAGGGATTAGGGCTTTATTTACAGTAGGGGGGGGCGGGGGGCAACTAGGAGGGATTAGGGCTAATTTACAGTAGGGGGGGCGGGGGGCAACTAGGAGGGATTAGGGCTAATTTACAGTAGGGGGGGCGGGGGGCAACTAGGAGGGATTAGGGCTAATTTACAGTAGGGGGGGCGGGGGGCAACTAGGAGGGATTAGGGCTAATTTACAGTAGGGGGGGCGGGGGGCAACTAGGAGGGATTAGGGCTAATTTACAGTAGGGGGGGGCGGGGGGCAACTAGGAGGGATTAGGGCTAATTTACAGTAGGGGGGGCGGGGGGCAACTAGGAGGGATTAGGGCTAATTTACAGTAGGGGGGGGCGGGGGGCAACTAGGAGGGATTAGGGCTAATTTACAGTAGGGGGGGGCGGGGGCAACTAGGAGGGATTAGGGCTTTATTTACAGTAGGGGGGGGCGGGGGGCAACTAGGAGGGATTAGGGCTAATTTACAGTAGGGGGGGGCGGGGGGCAACTAGGAGGGATTAGGGCTAATTTACAGTAGGGGGGGCGGGGGGCACTAGGAGGGATTAGGGCTAATTTACAGTAGGGGGGGGCGGGGGGCAACTAGGAGGGATTAGGGCTAATTTACAGTAGGGGGGGCGGGGGGCAACTAGGAGGGATTAGGGCTAATTTACAGTAGGGGGGGCGGGGGGCAACTAGGAGGGATTAGGGCTAATTTACAGTAGGGGGGGCGGGGGGCAACTAGGAGGGATTAGGGCTAATTTACAGTAGGGGGGGCGGGGGGCAGCTAGGAGGGATTAGGGCTAATTTACAGTAGGGGGGGCGGGGGGCAACTAGGAGGGATTAGGGCTTTATTTACAGTAGGGGGGGGCGGGGGGCAACTAGGAGGGATTAGGGCTAATTTACAGTAGGGGGGGCGGGGGGCAACTAGGAGGGATTAGGGCTAATTTACAGTAGGGGGGGGCGGGGGGCAACTAGGAGGGATTAGGGCTAATTTACAGTAGGGGGGGCGGGGGGCAACTAGGAGGGATTAGGGCTAATTTACAGTAGGGGGGGCGGGGGGCAACTAGGAGGGATTAGGGCTAATTTACAGTAGGGGGGGGCGGGGGGCAACTAGGAGGGATTAGGGCTAATTTACAGTAGGGGGGGGCGGGGGGCAACTAGGAGGGATTAGGGCTAATTTACAGTAGGGGGGGGCGGGGGGCAACTAGGAGGGATTAGGGCTAATTTACAGTAGGGGGGGGCGGGGGGCAACTAGGAGGGATTAGGGCTAATTTACAGTAGGGGGGGGCGGGGGGCAACTAGGAGGGATTAGGGCTAATTTACAGTAGGGGGGGGCGGGGGCAACTAGGAGGGATTCGGGCTTTATTTACAGTAGGGGGGGCGGGGGGCAACTAGGAGGGATTAGGGCTAATTTACAGTAGGGGGGGCGGGGGGCAACTAGGAGGGATTAGGGCTAATTTACAGTAGGGGGGGCGGGGGGCAACTAGGAGGGATTAGGGCTAATTTACAGTAGGGGGGGCGGGGGGCAACTAGGAGGGATTAGGGCTAATTTACAGTAGGGGGGGCGGGGGGCAACTAGGAGGGATTAGGGCTAATTTACAGTAGGGGGGGGCGGGGGGCAACTAGGAGGGATTAGGGCTAATTTACAGTGGGGGGGCGGGGGGCAACTAGGAGGGATTAGGGCTAATTTACAGTAGGGGGGGGCGGGGGCAACTAGGAGGGATTCGGGCTTTATTTACAGTAGGGGGGGCGGGGGGCAACTAGGAGGGATTAGGGCTAATTTACAGTAGGGGGGGGCGGGGGGCAACTAGGAGGGATTAGGGCTAATTTACAGTAGGGGGGGGCGGGGGGCAACTAGGAGGGATCAGGGCTAATTTACAGTAGGGGGGGGCGGGGGGCAACTAGGAGGGATTAGGGCTAATTTACAGTAGGGGGGGGCGGGGGCAACTAGGAGGGATTCGGGCTTTATTTACAGTAGGGGGGGCGGGGGGCAACTAGGAGGGATTAGGGCTTTATTTACAGTAGGGGGGGGCGGGGGGCAACTAGGAGGGATTAGGGCTTTATTTACAGTAGGGGGGGCGGGGGGCAACTAGGAGGGATTAGGGCTAATTTACAGTAGGGGGGGCGGGGGGCAACAAGAAGGGATTAGGGCTAATTTACAGTAGGGGGGGCGGGGGGCAACTAGGAGGGATTAGGGCTAATTTACAGTAGGGGGGGCGGGGGGCAACTAGGAGGGATTAGGGCTAATTTACAGTAGGGGGGGGGGCGGGGGGCAACTAGGAGGGATTAGGGCTAATTTACAGTAGGGGGGGCGGGGGGCAACTAGGAGGGATTAGGGCTTTATTTACAGTAGGGCGGGCGGGGGGCAACTAGGAGGGATTAGGGCTTTATTTACAGTTGGGGGGGCGGGGGGCAACTAGGAGGGATTAGGGCTAATTTACAGTAGGGGGGGGCGGGGGGCAACTAGGAGGGATTAGGGCTAATTTACAGTAGGGGGGGGCGGGGGGCAACTAGGAGGGATTAGGGCTAATTTACAGTAGGGGGGGCGGGGGGCAACTAGGAGGGATTAGGGCTAATTTACAGTAGGGGGGGGCGGGGGGCAACTAGGAGGGATTAGGGCTAATTTACAGTAGGGGGGGGCGGGGGGCAACTAGGAGGGATTAGGGCTTTATTTACAGTAGGGGGGGCGGGGGGCAACTAGGAGGGATTAGGGCTAATTTACAGTAGGGGGGGGCGGGGGGCAACTAGGAGGGATTAGGGGTTTATTTACAGTAGGGGGGGGCGGGGGCAACTAGGAGGGATAAGGACTTTATTTAAAGTAGGGGGGGGCGGGGGGCAACTAGGAGGGATTAGGGCTAATTTACAGTAGGGGGGGGCGGGGGGCAACTAGGAGGGATTAGGGCTAATTTACAGTAGGGGGGGCGGGGGGCACTAGGAGGGATTAGGGCTAATTTACAGTAGGGGGGGCGGGGGGCAACTAGGAGGGATTAGGGCTAATTTACAGTAGGGGGGGCGGGGGGCAACTAGGAGGGATTAGGGCTAATTTACAGTAGGGGGGGGGGCGGGGGGCAACTAGGAGGGATTAGGGCTAATTTACAGTAGGGGGGCGGGGGGCAACTAGGAGGGATTAGGGCTAATTTACAGTAGGGGGGGCGGGGGGCAACTAGGAGGGATTAGGGCTAATTTACAGTAGGGGGGGCGGGGGGCAACTAGGAGGGATTAGGGCTAATTTACAGTAGGGGGGGCGGGGGGAACTAGGAGGGATTAGGGCTAATTTACAGTATGGGGGGGCGGGGGGCAACTAGGAGGGATTAGGGCTAATTTACAGTAGGGGGGGGCGGGGGGCAACTAGGAGGGATTCGGGCTTTATTTACAGTAGGGGGGGCGGGGGGCAACTAGGAGGGATTAGGGCTTTATTTACAGTAGGGGGGGGCGGGGGGCAACTAGGAGGGATTAGGGCTTTATTTACAGTAGGGGGGGCGGGGGGCAACTAGGAGGGATTAGGGCTAATTTACAGTAGGGGGGGGCGGGGGGCAACTAGGAGGGATTAGGGCTAATTTACAGTAGGGGGGGCGGGGGGCAACTAGGAGGGATTAGGGCTAATTTACAGTAGGGGGGGGCGGGGGGCAACTAGGAGGGATTAGGGCTTTATTTACAGTAGGGGGGGCGGGGGGCAACTAGGAGGGATTAGGGCTAATTTACAGTAGGGGGGGCGGGGGGCAACTAGGAGGGATTAGGGCTAATTTACAGTAGGGGGGGCGGGGGGCAACTAGGAGGGATTAGGGCTAATTTACAGTAGGGGGGGCGGGGGGCAACTAGGAGGGATTAGGGCTAATTTACAGTAGGGGGGGCGGGGGGCAACTAGGAGGGATTAGGGCTAATTTACAGTAGGGGGGGCGGGGGGCAACTAGGAGGGATTAGGGCTAATTTACAGTAGGGGGGGGCGGGGGGCAACTAGGAGGGATTAGGGCTAATTTACAGTAGGGGGGGCGGGGGGCAACTAGGAGGGATTAGGGCTAATTTACAGTAGGGGGGGGGCGGGGGGCAACTAGGAGGGATTAGGGCTAATTTACAGTAGGGGGGGGCGGGGGGCAACTAGGAGGGATTAGGGCTAATTTACAGTAGGGGGGGGCGGGGGGCAACTAGGAGGGATTAGGGCTTTATTTACAGTAGGGGGGGCGGGGGGCAACTAGGAGGGATTAGGGCTTTATTTACAGTAGGGGGGGGCGGGGGGCAACTAGGAGGGATTAGGGCTTTATTTACAGTAGGGGGGGGCGGGGGGCAACTAGGAGGGATTAGGGCTAATTTACAGTAGGGGGGGGCGGGGGGCAACTAGGAGGGATTAGGGCTTTATTTACAGTAGGGGGGGCGGGGGGCAACTAGGAGGGATTAGGGCTAATTTACAGTAGGGGGGGGCGGGGGGCAACTAGGAGGGATTAGGGCTTTATTTACAGTAGGGGGGGCGGGGGGCAACTAGGAGGGATTAGGGCTAATTTACAGTAGGGGGGCGGGGGGCAACTAGGAGGGATTAGGGCTAATTTACAGTAGGGGGGGCGGGGGGCAACTAGGAGGGATTAGGGCTAATTTACAGTAGGGGGGGCGGGGGGCAACTAGGAGGGATTAGGGCTAATTTACAGTAGGGGGGCGGGGGGCAACTAGGAGGGATTAGGGCTAATTTACAGTAGGGGGGGCGGGGGGCAACTAGGAGGGATTAGGGCTAATTTACAGTAGGGGGGGCGGGGGGCAACTAGGAGGGATTAGGGCTAATTTACAGTAGGGGGGGCGGGGGGCAACTAGGAGGGATTAGGGCTAATTTACAGTAGGGGGGGGCGGGGGGCAACTAGGAGGGATTAGGGCTAATTTACAGTAGGGGGGGCGGGGGGCAACTAGGAGGGATTAGGGCTTTCTTTACAGTAGGGGGGGCGGGGGGCAACTAGGAGGGATTAGGGCTAATTTACAGTAGGGGGGGCGGGGGGCAACTAGGAGGGATTAGGGCTAATTTACAGTAGGGGGGGCGGGGGGCAACTAGGAGGGATTAGGGCTAATTTACAGTAGGGGGGGCGGGGGGCAACTAGGAGGGATTAGGGCTAATTTACAGTAGGGGGGGCGGGGGGCAACTAGGAGGGATTAGGGCTAATTTACAGTAGGGGGGGCGGGGGGCAACTAGGAGGGATTAGGGCTAATTTACAGTAGGGGGGGGCGGGGGGAACTAGGAGGGATTAGGGCTAATTTACAGTAGGGGGGGCGGGGGGCAACTAGGAGGGATTAGGGCTAATTTACAGTAGGGGGGGCGGGGGGCAACTAGGAGGGATTAGGGCTAATTTACAGTAGGGGGGGCGGGGGGCAACTAGGAGGGATTAGGGCTTTATTTACAGTAGGGGGGGCGGGGGGCAACTAGGAGGGATTAGGGCTAATTTACAGTAGGGGGGGCGGGGGGCAACTAGGAGGGATTAGGGCTAATTTACAGTAGGGGGGGCGGGGGGCAACTAGGAGGGATTAGGGCTAATTTACAGTAGGGGGGGCGGGGGGCAACTAGGAGGGATTAGGGCTTTATTTACAGTAGGGGGGGCGGGGGGCAACTAGGAGGGATTAGGGCTTTATTTACAGTAGGGGGGGGCGGGGGGCAACTAGGAGGAATTAGGGCTTTATTTACAGTAGGGGGGGGCGGGGGGCAACTAGGAGGGATTAGGGCTAATTTACAGTAGGGGGGGGCGGGGGGCAACTAGGAGGGATTAGGGCTTTATTTACAGTAGGGGGGGCGGGGGGCAACTAGGAGGGATTAGGGCTTTATTTACAGTAGGGGGGGCGGGGGGCAACTAGGAGGGATTAGGGCTAATTTACAGTAGGGGGGGGCGGGGGGCAACTAGGAGGGATTAGGGCTTTATTTACAGTAGGGGGGGCGGGGGGCAACTAGGAGGGATAAGGGCTAATTTACAGTAGGGGGGGGCGGGGGGCAACTAGGAGGGATTAGGGCTTTATTTACAGTAGGGGGGGCGGGGGGCAACTAGGAGGGATTAGGGCTAATTTACAGTAGGGGGGGCGGGGGGCAACTAGGAGGGATTAGGGCTAATTTACAGTAGGGGGGGGCGGGGGGCAACTAGGAGGGATTAGGGCTAATTTACAGTAGGGGGGGGCGGGGGGCAACTAGGAGGGATTAGGGCTTTATTTACAGTAGGGGGGGCGGGGGGCAACTAGGAGGGATTAGGGCTAATTTACAGTAGGGGGGGCGGGGGGCAACTAGGAGGGATTAGGGCTAATTTACAGTAGGGGGGGCGGGGGGCAACTAGGAGGGATTAGGGCTAATTTACAGTAGGGGGGGCGGGGGGCAAGTAGGAGGGATTAGGGCTTTATTTACAGTAGGGGGGGGCGGGGGGCAACTAGGAGGGATTAGGGCTTTATTTACAGTAGGGGGGGGCGGGGGGCAACTAGGAGGGATTAGGGCTAATTTACAGTAGGGGGGGGCGGGGGGCAACTAGGAGGGATTAGGGCTTTATTTACAGTAGGGGGGGCGGGGGGCAACTAGGAGGGATTAGGGCTAATTTACAGTAGGGGGGGGCGGGGGGCAACTAGGAGGGATTAGGGCTAATTTACAGTAGGGGGGGCGGGGGGCACTAGGAGGGATTAGGGCTAATTTACAGTAGGGGGGGCGGGGGGCAACTAGGAGGGATTAGGGCTAATTTACAGTAGGGGGGGCGGGGGGCAACTAGGAGGGATTAGGGCTAATTTACAGTAGGGGGGGCGGGGGGCAACTAGGAGGGATTAGGGCTAATTTACAGTAGGGGGGGGGGCGGGGGGCAACTAGGAGGGATTAGGGCTAATTTACAGTAGGGGGGGCGGGGGGCAACTAGGAGGGATTAGGGCTTTCTTTACAGTAGGGGGGGCGGGGGGCAACTAGGAGGGATTAGGGCTAATTTACAGTAGGGGGGGCGGGGGGCAACTAGGAGGGATTAGGGCTAATTTACAGTAGGGGGGGCGGGGGGCAACTAGGAGGGATTAGGGCTAATTTACAGTAGGGGGGGCGGGGGGCAACTAGGAGGGATTAGGGCTAATTTACAGTAGGGGGGGCGGGGGGCAACTAGGAGGGATTAGGGCTAATTTACAGTAGGGGGGGGGCGGGGGGAACTAGGAGGGATTAGGGCTAATTTACAGTAGGGGGGGCGGGGGGCAACTAGGAGGGATTAGGGCTAATTTACAGTAGGGGGGGCGGGGGGCAACTAGGAGGGATTAGGGCTAATTTACAGTAGGGGGGGCGGGGGGCAACTAGGAGGGATTAGGGCTTTATTTACAGTAGGGGGGGCGGGGGGCAACTAGGAGGGATTAGGGCTAATTTACAGTAGGGGGGGCGGGGGGCAACTAGGAGGGATTAGGGCTAATTTACAGTAGGGGGGGCGGGGGGCAACTAGGAGGGATTAGGGCTGATTTACAGTAGGGGGGGCGGGGGGCAACTAGGAGGGATTAGGGCTAATTTACAGTAGGGGGGGCGGGGGGCAACTAGGAGGGATTAGGGCTTTATTTACAGTAGGGGGGGCGGGGGGCAACTAGGAGGGATTAGGGCTTTATTTACAGTAGGGGGGGGCGGGGGGCAACTAGGAGGAATTAGGGCTTTATTTACAGTAGGGGGGGGCGGGGGGCAACTAGGAGGGATTAGGGCTAATTTACAGTAGGGGGGGGCGGGGGGCAACTAGGAGGGATTAGGGCTTTATTTACAGTAGGGGGGGCGGGGGGCAACTAGGAGGGATTAGGGCTTTATTTACAGTAGGGGGGGCGGGGGGCAACTAGGAGGGATAAGGGCTAATTTACAGTAGGGGGGGGCGGGGGGCAACTAGGAGGGATTAGGGCTTTATTTACAGTAGGGGGGGCGGGGGGCAACTAGGAGGGATTAGGGCTAATTTACAGTAGGGGGGGCGGGGGGCAACTAGGAGGGATTAGGGCTAATTTACAGTAGGGGGGGGCGGGGGGCAACTAGGAGGGATTAGGGCTAATTTACAGTAGGGGGGGGCGGGGGGCAACTAGGAGGGATTAGGGCTTTATTTACAGTAGGGGGGGCGGGGGGCAACTAGGAGGGATTAGGGCTAATTTACAGTAGGGGGGGCGGGGGGCAACTAGGAGGGATTAGGGCTTTATTTACAGTAGGGGGGGCGGGGGGCAACTAGGAGGGATTAGGGCTAATTTACAGTAGGGGGGGCGTGGGGCAACTAGGAGGTATTAGTGCTAATTTACAGTAGGGGGGGGCGGGGGGCAACTAGGAGGGATTAGGGCTAATTTACAGTAGGGGGGGCGGGGGGCAACTAGGAGGGATTCGGGCTTTATTTACAGTAGGGGGGGCGGGGGGCAACTAGGAGGGATTAGGGCTTTATTTACAGTAGGGGGGGGCGGGGGGCAACTAGGAGGGATTAGGGCTTTATTTACAGTAGGGGGGGCGGGGGGCAACTAGGAGGGATTAGGGCTAATTTACAGTAGGGGGGGGCGGGGGGCAACTAGGTGGGATTAGGGCTTTATTTACAGTAGGGGGGGCGGGGGGCAACTAGGAGGGATTAGGGCTTTATTTACAGTAAGGGGGGGCGGGGGGCAACTAGGAGGGATTAGGGCTAATTTACAGTAGGGGGGGGCGGGGGGCAACTAGGAGGGATAAGGGCTTTATTTACAGTAGGGGGGGCGGGGGGCAACTAGGAGGGATTAGGGCTTTATTTACAGTAGGGGGGGCGGGGGGCAACTAGGAGGGATTAGGGCTTTATTTACAGTAGGGGGGGCGGGGGGCAACTAGGAGGGATTAGGGCTAATTTACAGTAGGGGGGGCGGGGGGCAACTAGGAGGGATTAGGGCTAATTTACAGTAGGGGGGGGCGGGGGGCAACTAGGAGGGATTAGGGCTAATTTACAGTAGGGGGGGGCGGGGGGCAACTAGGAGGGATTAGGGCTAATTTACAGTAGGGGGGGCGGGGGGCAACTAGGAGGGATTAGGGCTAATTTACAGTAGGGGGGGCGGGGGGCAACTAGGAGGGATTAGGGCTAATTTACAGTAGGGGGGGCGGGGGGCAACTAGGAGGGATTAGGGCTAATTTACAGTAGGGGGGCGGGGGGCAACTAGGAGGGATTAGGGCTTTATTTACAGTAGGGGGGGCGGGGGGCAACTAGGAGGGATTAGGGCTTTATTTACAGTAGGGGGGGCGGGGGGCAACTAGGAGGGATTAGGGCTAATTTACAGTAGGGGGGGCGGGGGGCAACTAGGAGGGATTAGGGCTAATTTACAGTAGGGGGGGGCGGGGGGCAACTAGGAGGGATTAGGGCTAATTTACAGTAGGGGGGGGCGGGGGGCAACTAGGAGGGATTAGGGCTAATTTACAGTAGGGGGGCGGGGGGCAACTAGGAGGGATTAGGGCTTTATTTACAGTAGGGGGGCGGGGGGCAACTAGGAGGGATTAGGGCTAATTTACAGTAGGGGGGGCGGGGGGCAACTAGGAGGGATTAGGGCTAATTTACAGTAGGGGGGGGCGGGGGGCAACTAGGAGGGATTAGGGCTAATTTACAGTAGGGGGGGCGGGGGGCAACTAGGAGGGATTAGGGCTAATTTACAGTAGGGGGGGCAAGGGGGCAACTAGGAGGGATTAGGGCTAATTTACAGTAGGGGGGGCGGGGGGCACTAGGAGGGATTAGGGCTTTATTTACAGTAGGGGGGGCGGGGGGCAACTAGGAGGGATTAGGGCTAATTTACAGTAGGGGGGGCGGGGGGCACTAGGAGGGATTAGGGCTTTATTTACAGTAGGGGGGGGCGGGGGGCAACTAGGAGGGATTAGGGCTAATTTACAGTAGGGGGGGGCGGGGGGCAACTAGGAGGGATTAGGGCTAATTTACAGTAGGGGGGGCGGGGGGCAACTAGGAGGGATTAGGGCTTTATTTACAGTAGGGGGGGGCGGGGGGCAACTAGGAGGGATTAGGGCTAATTTACAGTAGGGGGGGCGGGGGGCAACTAGGAGGGATTAGGGCTAATTTACAGTAGGGGGGGCGGGGGGCAACTAGGAGGGATTAGGGCTTTATTTACAGTAGGGGGGGGCGGGGGGCAACTAGGAGGGATTAGGGCTTTATTTACAGTAGGGGGGGCGGGGGGCAACTAGGAGGGATTAGGGCTAATTTACAGTAGGGGGGGCGGGGGGCAACTAGGAGGGATTAGGGCTAATTTACAGTAGGGGGGGCGGGGGGCAACTAGGAGGGATTAGGGCTAATTTACAGTAGGGGGGGCGGGGGGCAACTAGGAGGGATTAGGGCTAATTTACAGTAGGGGGGGCGGGGGGCAACTAGGAGGGATTAGGGCTAATTTACAGTAGGGGGGGCGGGGGGCAACTAGGAGGGATTAGGGCTAATTTACAGTAGGGGGGGCGGGGGGCAACTAGGAGGGATAAGGGCTAATTTTCTAGGCAGAGGGCTTGATCAGCTGAACTGAGCAGCTGTTCAGAATAAATCAGAGCCAAGCTGCGCCACCCGTATGTTGATGAGGGGCCACATTTTAATTGGCAGAGGGCTGGAGTGGCTGAATTGTAGCCGAGCCACCGTTATGTTGACAGGGACACCTTATCATCCTTCAGCTTAAAAGGCATATGTAAGATGTGAGCTTCATACTACGAAAGTATGAATGTGCTGATTAATCGGGATCCACGCATCTGAGCAACTTCTGGGCAATTGTGCGTGACTCGGTATAAACTAACATTTATGTATCAATTAAACGAATTGCGGGACCCAACAGATTGACCAAGGCAACCTTTCTGTTTCGGTACATGTACAACCACAGCCTTGAATCCTGCTTAATCACCCCACCCCCGGCCCACCCCCCTGGGCCATCCCCCCTTCCCACCCCCCTGGGCCACCCCCCTGACCCACCCCTCTGGCCCATCCCTCTGGCCCACCCCATGGCCCACCCATCTGGCCCACCCCTCTGGCCCACCCCTCTGGCCTACCCCCATGGCCCACCCCTCTGGCCCACCACATGGCCCACCCCTCTTGCCCACCCCTCTGGCCCACTCCCATGGCCCACCCCTCTTGCCCACCCCTCTTGCCCACCCCTCTGGCCCACCCCCATGGCCCACCCCTCTAGCCCACCCTTCTGGCCCACCCACCTGGCCCACCCCCAAGGCCCACCCCTCTGACCCATCCATCTGGCCCATCCCCATGGCCCACCCCTCTGGCCCACCCCCCTGGCCCACCTCTCTGGCCCACCCCCATGGCCCACCCCTCTGGCCCACCCCCATGGCCCACCCACATGGCCCACCACATGGCCCACCCCTCTTGCCCACCCCTCTGGCCCACCCCCATGGCCCACCCCTCTGGCCCACCCACCTGGCCCACCCCTCTGGCCCACCCCTCTGGCCCACCCCCATGGCCCATCCATCTGGCCCACCCATCTGGCCCACCCCCATGGCCCACCCCTCTGGCCCACCTCTCTGGCCCACCCCCATGGCCCACCCCTCTGGCCCACCCCCATGGCCCACCCCTATGGCCCACCCTCCTAGCCCAACCCCCCTGGCCCGCTCCCTTGGCCCAGCCGCTGGACGAACCGCTCACGAAGCTTTACTGCCAGCTGGCGGCAGCCAAGGCCTCTGGCTGCCCCCTGGCCCTCATTCCACCTCCCCCCTTTCCCCTGTCCCACTCACCTGGCCAGCTGGCAGTATTGCTTCATGAGCGGGCCGTCCAGCGGCTGGGCGGCGGCCAGGGACTCTGGCTGCGCTGATCCGATGAATGAGAAACACTCGGGTAGGAAGAGCATTACGCAACCCGACAGCACAGAGCTCTGGAAGTAAAGGGGGGAGGCAGCGGGAAGTGGGCATTATTGGCATGTCTTAAGCCCGCATTCTTTATTTTTAATTGATGGATGACAAATATGCGGGCAGGAATAGTATAACGCAACCCAACAGCACAGAGCTCTGGAAGTAAAGGGGGGAGGCAGCGGGAAGTGGGCATTATTGGCATATATTAAGCCCGCATTCTTTATTTTTAATTGATGGATGACAAACATTCGGGCAGGAATAGTATAACGCAACCCAACAGCACAGAGCACATGAAAGGAGGGAGGCAGCGGAAAGTGGGCATTATTGGCATATTTTGCAGGCAATATTAATTTGTAACTGTCTTAATTTGTAACTTTTAATTGATGAATTACAAACATTTCGGAGGAACAGTATTGCTTAGCCCGACAGCACAGAGCTCTGGAAAGGGGGGAGGCAGCGGGGAGATGTTTCTTATATTTGCCTGTGTCTGTTGAACTGTCCATGTCTATATAAATATGCCGTAGATCGAGATGGAGGAGGAGGACTATGCTGAGTACTGCTGACCGTGTACTGTCCTTCCCAGCATGCATCAAACGAGGGTTTTGACAGAGTATGACTGTACTGGCTGAAAGCGCTGCACGGACGGAAATTTAAATGATTGTAACTGATGCGCGATGTTCAATTAAATTACCTGCTGCGGGGCATTTAATTAAATTACATATTTGCCGCTGCACGGCCGTTTCTTGATTACTCTTTTAGCTGCGCGACTAAAATTTAAATGATTTTGGGGGGGGGTGCGGACCCTTTGTCGATTTACGGTATTATATATATATATACTGGTATACCGTTCGTATTTAAAATTTATGATTGACGAAATTAAATACAACATAAAATAAAAAGGAGGGCAAAGCAGATCTGCAGTATCTCTCAAGTTGGAAAACCGTAGGCCAGACCCGGCACAAGCAAGATAGCAGGATGACAGACAGTGCTGTGCAATTGCGCCATACTTCAGGAAGCGTGTAATTGATTATCAGGGCTTTGTACTGGAAAAAGTACCTGAAGTACCTAAAGTACCTGAAGTACCTGAATCTGCCGCTTACTGGTACAAGTATTTGAATCTGACCTGAAATTACGGTGACTGCAACTCAGCTACTTCATTCAGCCACCTTCAGGACCGTAATCAGCACAGCACTGGCGGCAATATATAGGCGAAAAGGGCATTGCTGTGCAGCTGCCCTCCCTTAACCCTAAACCCTGCACCCCTAACACTGCACCCTAACCTTAAACCCCACATACATCATCAGCCAGGACTGCTTGTCTCTGCTTGCCGCTGGCGTGTTAGGAATTTGGCCGCCTGGTCACCAGGAGCCGTCCTCTGCGCCCGTAAACCTTAACCTTGCGGGGCGATTAGGGTTTATGGTTTAACCATTTACACTTAACCCTAAACCCTAAACCGGAACCTTGCGGGGTGATTATGCCTGCGTCCTACACCTTGCGCCCTAAACCCTGCACCCCAAACCCTTGGATCACTTCTGCCAGCTGCCTGCAGGTCAGGAAGCTGGCTGGCAGATCCCCAACAGCCGCCATCTGCGCCCTCAACCCTCAACCCTGCACCCTCAACCTGTTACCCTCAAGACGTCACCTGCTGGTCACTGCTCACTTCCACTAGCCGCTTGCAGCTCAGGTTGGTCGCCTGGTCTCCAGCAGCCATCACCTGTACCCTCAACCCTGCGTCCTGAGACCTAAACCCTGTACCCTAAACCTTGGGTTCAGGGTTTAGGGTTCAGGGTTTAGGGTTAAGGGTTTTAGGGTTGAACCCTGTGCCACAGACTCTGGCAACATGATAAACCGCAACTGCTCACTTCTGTCAACCGCTTACAGGTCGGGATATTTGCCGTCAGGTCCCAAACAGCTGTACTCTGTGCCCTAAACCCTTCGTCCTAAACTCTGACACCACGATCTGCTGTGACTGCTCGCTTCTGCTAGCCGCTTGTTAGCCAGGGAGTTGGCTGTCTAGTCCCGATCAGCCGACATCTATGCCCTGCACCCGTAACCCTGCGCCCTTAACGCTGTGCCCCTCACCCTACTCTCACCTCTGCTAGCCGCTTGCAAGTCAGGAAATTGGTCACATGGTCCCCAACGGCCGTCATCTGCCCCACTGCCACCCTGGGCCAAGGCTTGGCGGCCACCTGCAAGGATTCAAGGGTTTAGGGTTTGTTAGGGTTAGGGTTAGTGTTTGTTAGGGTTAGGGTTAGGGTTTGTTAGGGTTAGGGTTTGTTAGGGTTAGGGTTAGTGTTTGTTAGGGTTAGGGTTAGGGTCTGTTAGGGTTCGGGTAAGGGTTTGTAAGGGTTGGGGTTAGGGGTTCAGGTTACAGTTGTCCTTTGGGGTAAGGAGAGGTTGGGAATGGGGGGAAGGTTTATTGCAGTAATACCAACAGTAGATAGATATTTGAGTCGAAGGGTATGGGTAAAGACTGAGAGCAGAGGGTTCATGCCGATGTGTAAATGTGTTTGATGGTCTAAGGTCTAGGGTTTAGGGTTAGGTTTTAGGGTAAGCGGTTGGACGTGAAGGAGAAGGGGTAAAGTATACATTGGAATCGCATTCCATAGGGTATTCATTATAGTTTAGGGTTCAGGGTTAAGGTTAAGGGTTTCAGGTTTGGGTTGAGGGTTGGGGTTGAGGGTTAAGGGTATTGGAATCACCTTCCCTAGGATATTCTTGTAAATGTCCACATGAATAACACATGGTTATGGGTATTCACATTGTTCACACATATATTTCCTTTAAATTGGAATTCAAAACCTGTGAGACTGGCCGCCCCACCCTTCAAACCTGAGACATTTCCAAAAAAACAGGCTAGGTGTGCTTGGCCCCACTCGTATGGTCCCATGCAAACAGGCAGCATGGTCAGAGCCTCAAGCGTATGGTCCCATGCACACATGCAGCATGGTCAAAGCTCCATGCGTATGGTCCCTTGCACACATGCAGCATGGTCAGAGCCCCATGCGTATGGTCCCATGCACACATGCAGCATGGTCAGACGCTCATATGTATGGTCCCATGCATACATGCAGCATGGTCAGAGCCCCATGCGTATGGTACCATGCATACATGCAGCATGGTCAGAGCCTCATATGTATGGTCCCATGCACACATGCAGCATGGTCAAAGCCTCATACGTATGGTCCCATGCACTCATGCAGCATGGTCAAAGCCTCATACGTATGGTCCCATGCACACATGCAGCATGGTCAAAGCCCCATGCGTATGGTCCCATGCATACATGCAGCATGGTCAGAGCCCCATGCGTATGGTACCATGCAATCATGCAGCATAGTCAGAGCCCCATACGTATGGTCCCATGCACACATGCAGCATGGTCAGAGCCTCATACATATGGTCCCATGCACACATGCAGCATGGTCAGGGCCTCATACATATGGTCCCATGCACACATGCAGCATGGTCAGAGCCTCATACGTATGGTCCCATGCACACATGCAGCATGGTCAGAGCCTCATATGTATGGTCCCATGCACACATGCAGCATGGTCAAAGCCTCATACGTATGGTCCCATGCACACATGCAGCATGGTCAAAGCCTCATACGTATGGTCCCATGCACACATGCAGCATGGTCAAAGCCCCATGCGTATGGTCCCATGCATACATGCAGCATGGTCAGAGCCCCATGCGTATGGTCCCATGCAATCATGCAGCATAGTCAGAGCCCCATACGTATGGTCCCATGCACACATGCAGCATGGTCAGAGCCTCATACATATGGTCCCATGCACACATGCAGCATGGTCAGGGCCTCATACATATGGTCCCATGCACACATGCAGCATGGTCAGAGCCTCATACGTATGGTCCCATGCACACATGCAGCATGGTCAGGGCCTCATACATATGGTCCCATGCACACATGCAGCATGGTCAGAGCCTCATACGTATGGTCCCATGCACACATGCAGCATGGTCAGAGCCTCATACGTATGGTCCCATGCACACATGCAGCATGGTCAGAGCCTCATACGTATGGTCCCATGCACACATGCAGCATGGTCAGAGCCTCATACGTATGGTCCCATGCACACATGCAGCATGGTCAGAGCCTCATACGTATGGTCCCATGCACACATGCAGCATGGTCAGAGCCTCATACGTATGGTCCCATGCACACATGCAGCTGGTTGCTCACCCAGGGAGGATGGCATGGTTCCTTGCTTGCTGCTTTCTCTGTGTTTGTGCTGCTTTTGATTGTTTTTGCCTGTGTTGCGTGTTTTAGGTTTTGGTTCTGGTGGCTTGCATCCCCCCGGTTCGCTCTGCCCGGCCATTTCGAAAAAGGCTGTGGGCGGCTGCGTTAACTTTGTAACAACAATTTTTTTCTGGTTCGCTGTCCCAGTTTATTTAGCGCCCAAAAGGCCAAAACGGTTTGTGGGCACCTGTCCGAGATGCATAAAAAGTGATACTCAGCTGCGCTGAGAAAAGGTCACTTTGTTGATTGCACAAGAGCGCCTTAGACAGGCCACTGCTGAGCAGCCTCTACTGAGTTGATGGGGACTAAACAATGACCGGCCCACGGCCAGTGGCCCGAGCAGCAGGGATGTCTGTACCAGGTCCCCTCGGCCGTAGAACAAGATGTATCTGAATTGTAGCTGCAACAGCCTTCAATATGGATTTTTCGTAAGGCATCTTTCAAGCCACCCCAACCACTACAGGCCTTATCAGCTCATGCCCACCCAGCGCACCTCAGATCCTGATGCGGATGCAGCAACTGACATGGCTGCGACCTGTCTTAGCCTCTGCTGCTGCTGCTGCTGCTGCTGTATCCCTCTCAGGGTTGGCGCGCTGCTGAAGATCGCAGATCTCTGCTGCTGTAGTCCTTGCAGGGGAGGAGTGCTTATGACGATGCGCTGCTGGTGGATGCACTGCTGAGCGGGAGGACTCTTCAGCCAGGGCGCGGCTTTGCATGCACCTAAGAGCCGCCGAGCTTGCATGTACATCACTGGACAGTGGAGGAGGTGGCTGGGGCAGGTCCTAAAACTTGTGTCAGGCCCATTGGTCAGGAAGGGGTGTCAGCCACACCACGCATGGTGGGGCCCTTAAGTGGTTCCGGAGCGGGTACTGATCGCTGCCGAGGAGGAATCTCGATGGCATTCCACACCACAACTCCCAAGCCAGTCGCGGTGCGTATAACACAGTATAGCAGATCTCTAATCAAGGCTGTCCCAAAGCTGCATTTTGCTCCTGGAATACATGACTAGGTGCGCGATCCGATAGGGGAAAAACAAGAGCAGGCCTTGTAACAGCGATCAGCTTGCTTATTCGTCGCTCGCTCCTCGCTGTTGCTTCCTTTCCACGGCGCACAGCGGCGTCCCTCTTCAATTCCTTCTCTCTTCGTTCTCACGTGCCCCGACGCGTCTGTTGTGTTTAAGCCACCATCCCTTACCAGCCTCTGATCATCGAAATGGCAGCATCCACCTCGTTGCCTACTCTGGCTCTTCGCTGCCTCCAGCATGCCGGCAGCAGCATCAGCCTTCTCAACCTGCGGACCCTGACTGCTGCGCGCCTCTCCCCCTCCTCCTCCTCCTCCTTCCCCCAGCTATCATTCCAAGCTGACCTCCATCCCCATCTGGCACTGCTAGCTGCTGCTCGCACAGCAACTGCAGCAGGCACACCGCAGCCCATGCAGCGCTATGCGGGCATGCATCCGCCGCCACCGCCCGCCCTGCAAGCCCTAGGAGGCTTCCTCCTCACACCCCGCATGGCAGACGCCGTGTCCGCGTCTTCCTCATCGTTGTGGCTGGGTCAGCTACCGCAGCAGGAGAGATCTACAACCATCCGTGACACATCGCTGCTGCATGCGCTCTTCAGAGACGCCATAAAACCCCCAGGTGCGCCCAGCTGCTGTTTAGGCGACATGAATAGTGACGCTGGACATAACCAAGAAAAGAACAGCCTGAAGTCATACATTGTCCAGGAGCGACCAGTTTTATCCAGCCCAGGGTTTACCCCATGCCGTTTTGGACGTATAACGCATTGTAGGACTGGTCCAGTAGTCCTAGAGTGAGGTCTGAGGGAGCGCGTATCATTTCGTGTTTCCTTTCTCAGGTTTTGTCTAGGCGACATGACTCGTGACGTTGGACAGTACCTAGAATATAACAGCAGTAAGTCGTGCATACCGGTAGTCCAGGTGCGCCCAGTTGCTTTCCAGGCGACATGACTCGTGACGTTGGACAGTACCCAGAAAAGAGCAGCCTGCATAGTACCCTGTTGCTGTCTAAGGTGACATGCCTCTTGAGGAGATCAACATAACGAAAGCATACATTTTTCAAACCTGATTTTGTTGCTCCCTAAGAGCAATTGTAACATGTACGACCACCTTGCGATACCAGCGATCTTGTAAAATCCTTGTGGACACATTTAGGGATGGAGGTGCACCTGCCTAGTGGCCTTGGTGCTGTTGACCAGTTTGTTTAGTGGCATTTGGAATTAATTGTGGTAGCCGAGAAGTAGCGACGAGTGCTTGGTGAAGAGCCCGCCGCAGGCACTGATATTTTCCCGATCATTATTTATTTCGTCATTTTTACTCGTTACCACACGAGTGGACCCCGGCTTCGCCGGATTGTTTGCTTCGTTACCGTTTTGTCACGACTCGTAACCAGTACCTATTAAAAACAAAATGCCATTGACTGAATAAAAGCAAATTCGCAAAGCTTCAGGGCACTGATTCTTAACGAGTGCTGTGCCGTTGCGCCGTAATTCATAAATTGCACACGTAATTACGGCGTCTGAAGGGTAAAAGTAGCTGATTTTGCCTTGACATTGCCGTGACTGAAGCTCAGCTACGTAATTCAGCCACCGTAGTGAGCGTAATCGGCACAGCACCGCTCTTAGCATAAACAGATGTATACCCAAGAGGCCTGCTTTCCTTCTTGTTTATCATTTTCAAAAAACATGAATAATATTGCAATCGGCGTCAGGGTTTGCCGAGGTACATAGTATTCACCCTAAAGCCTGAACCCCTTTCTTGTAACCCTATCGCAGGCATGGACCTCCCATCTGCATGCCCAGACATAAGTATCGGCACGCCGCACTGCCCGCCTGCATCGCGACCTGAACAGCACCTCCCCGTTCTCGAGGGCGACGGGACCGCCGGCACCCTGCTGCCTCTGGACGCGCCCCCGGCGCACGCGCCCCCGGCAACGCCCCTGGAGTGCGCCAAGCGCGGCATGACCTACCAGCCCAGCCACAAGAAAAGGGTGAACAGTCACGGCCTGGAGAAAAGGTGATTGTGATTGTGTGCGACACGAATGATGTCACTCCTTTGGACCCTGCTGTATGGTGGTCGTGTGTGTGACAATATTACGACAACATAGCTTAGTTAATTGTCATAATGACGTCACTCCTTCATTTTGTTTACCTCTTGCACAGAAAAACGTGATTGTGCGTGTGTGTGTGTCCTGCTTCCACCGAGCATAGTGTGACTAGTGTACACACAAATGTGTGTATCGGTATTTGTGTTTGTTTGATCCGGTATTGATTTCGTGATAAGAACGGTGTAGAGAGACAGATATGTGTGTTGGGGTGTGGAGAGACAGATATGTGTGTTGGGTGTGGAGAGACAGATATGTGTGAAGGGGGACGGAGGCACGGAGCCATGCGCAATTGCGCACATGCCACAAGGGCTGTTTTTCAGTTAGCATCTGGCCGCCTTTTTGTCATTTTCCACCCCATGCTGCTGCTTCTGAACTCAGCCTAGTTGTTCTGCACAGCCTGCGTAATGCCAACACCCCTGCGGCTGCGCGCCCACAGGTTGAGCACCCCAGGGGGGCGCCTGACACTGATGCGGCGCATTCAGAGGAAGAGGAGCAAGTTGACAGCCGACTGCTTTGTTTGAAGGACTGCTTGGGGCAATTTAGCTGATGCCGTACTGCTATGTTTAGGGTTTAAGGTTTGGGGACCGCTTGGGGGTGGCAGATTGGCGAGACTAATCAAGTACTGCTGACCGTTTCCGAATTCATGTGCGGCGCATGTATATTTTGTCTGCAAGCGACGTGTCTTGGGTTTCGCTGTCGGCGCATGGGCTTTGTTGAAAGGCTTGAACCGCATGGGACTTCATTCTTTTATGGGCACATGGGAGCCCCTGTGCCTGGTACTTCCCCATGCATAGAAAATTGAACAGAGGGCGGATGGTGAATAGTCGCTTGTAGGCGATCTTCAGATGGGGGGACTCGTTTGATGATCTATCAAGGAGTCGACTTGGAGCCTCTGGACTGGCTGTTGATGAAGTGTTGATGAAGTTGGTGGTGGTAAACCAGGTGGAAGGCTGGAGAATGCCTGATAAAGGCCGAAATATCAAGAGAAGACCTTCAAGGCTAAGCAGTGTTTGTGCCTGCTTAGGCTGGAAGGAATAGTGCTGTGCCGATTATGGTCCTTACGGTGGCTGAATTATGAAACTGTGTTTGGTCATCGCAAATTTCAAGGCTGTTTAGCTACTTTCACCAGGAAAAGACTTAAATTGCGCGCACAAGTTTTGAACGACGGCACAATAGATGTCAATGCTTGATGAAGCTGTCAATGACGATACACCTCTGGGCCCTGCTCACAAGAAGGCTCGGCCGCGTGGGCGCCTAAATAGAAGAAACCGAAAAAAGAGGGCAAGAGGTAAAAAGGATGGGACAGACAAAAGGATGGAAAGGCAATGGAAGTTCCAGTCTCTGATGGAGCTGTGAACGATGATTTTTCGCTCGGTTACACCTCTGACTGGAACTTTTGTTTTTAGGGGGTCTCTTTCCTCTCTCTCTTTAGTTTCCAACCTTGCTGTTGGACGCCGACGCGGCCGAGCTTTGCAGCATGGCCCAGTGGTGTAACGTCATTGACCTCTGATTGGAGGTGCGATCGGGCTGCATTTTCCTTTGGGGGGGGGGGTATTTCTTTCCCCATTGTGTTCTTCTCCTTCTTTCCCTCTCACCTTCCGTTTCTTTCCTTCCAACGGGACAGTTGGGCGCCCACGCGGCCTAGCCTTTTTGAGCAGGGTCCAGAGGTGTCATGTCATTGACCTCTGACTGGAGGCCGGTCAAGGTTCGGCCCCAATCAGGCCTTTGGCTGCCGCTGTTGATCGGCATACAGAAGACACTGGAAAGGGTCTCATCAGAAAGAACGCGGTGGGGCTCTGGAGTTAATGACGTTACACCTCTGGGCCATGCTGAAATGAAGCTCGGCCACGTCGGCAAACAAAAAGTCAGCTATGGAAGTCGAGGGAGAAGGCACAGGAGGAAATAAAGGAAGGAGCAAGTTCACCCGCCAAACAGCAAGAATACTAAGGTTGGGCAGACCGTATCCCCTGCCCCTAAAGAGACTAGTGGGGGTTCTTGAGTGTGCCTCCAGGATTCTGGCTCTTGCAACGCAGGAACACCACACAAAATCCACAGGTAACCAGGTTCACTTAGGGAAACTACAAAAGGTGTTCTTGTAAGGAGGTGTTAAAAAACACCGGCTTTGTTGTATCAGATATGGATTTTGACGTTTAGACCTTGGCAGACTATGGTATCCGTCCCTCTTGCTCTTCTTTGACAACAGGACAGAGTGGATGTTGGGAAACACGCCACAGGATGCCATGGAGGCGGTGCCCAGCAGCTTGCTCAGATCGTCATCTTCGCAAATGGCCAGCTTGATGTGGCAAGGGGTGATACGCTTCTTCTTGTTGTCACGGGCAGCGTTGCCAGCCAGACCCAGAATCTCGGCAGCAATGTACTCGAAAATTGCGGCCAGGTAGAAAGGGGCACCATCCTCAATGCGCTCGGCATGTTTGCCCTTCATGTGATAGCCCTGTCACATACGTACATCTAGATAGAGTGTCAGTACAACGCAGCATTTTATATATTTGTCTTTATCAAGCAGGCTGCTGGGCAGCAACCCCCAGCCTGATTTGTATCGAGTAACTACCGACCTTTGACTAGCCAGATGCCCTGCCTTGAGCCAGGACACAAAGGCCAGTGACCTTGATGTATACGTAGCTTCGCTGTTCAATGTTTACACATGGTTGCACAATCCGGCTGAACCGTATCGTGGCACTTTGGTAGTGCAATCCGGCTGAACCTATCGAGCCGTTGTCACGACGTATGACTGCACCGTGCGTTTGACTGCGCCAACTGCTTTTTCGGTTGGAAGTTATGTGTGAACCTGAACAAGTGTGGTTGCCGTCTTAGAGGATCCCGAACTGGGTCCTTTACTTTTTCTTTCTTACTTTGATCTCACGGCCTACAATAGACTCTTAACGTTTCTAGCTATTGTTCCTGATTATCAATCTGCAAGTTAATCGTCAATCCAAGTCTCACTAAGGGGAAACTGGCAGAGCAACTAGGCCAACAGCGACTCTATAAGCATCAACAAGTCTCCTGATACGAAGCTGGCAGAGCACCTAGGCCAACAGTAGACCATCTGCAGCAATTAGCGTTATTCCTGCCTCTTAACAAGGCATATCTCCAGTCTTACAGCTGGATATTACCACCAACCCACCATCACACCTCCAATCTACAGCCTTTCCTTTGGCTCCAAGTCGACCATCTGATTTATCAGAGATATCTTCAGTCACCAGAAGTCGCCAAGCAAGCGACTCATCACCACAGATCAACGGCCACAATCGCCCAAGATCGTCCCAAGAAACCCATAAGTACCTCAAGTGTCGAGGCTTTACGAGATCTTGTCAACAGTATCGAAGAAGTCCAGGTGAAGTAGCAAGAGCTATCACCTGTTAACGAGCTGATTTCACTGAGTTACAGCAGTGGATCGAGAAGCTCTTACTATAAGCTCTGTAAGAGTTTATTAGTACTTGTTTAAGTTGCCTTTTGGTCCTGCAATTGATCCTGATCCGGTTCCTGATAAGGAGCAAGGTGTTGCTGGATTACAAATGATTTCTGAGGATGCTGAAATGTCTTTTCCTTCACCTACCGAGTGGCCAGGTTCATGCCGTATCGTGTTACCATATGTACATGATGCCTACTCCAAGGTGTACTGTGTCCTGGATGCCTACTCCAAGGTGTACTGTGTCCTGGATGCCTACTCCAAGGTGTACTGTGTCCTGGATGCCTACTCCAAGGTGTACTGTGTCCTGGATGCCTACTCCAAGGTGTACTGTGTCCTGGATGCCTACTCCAAGGTGTACTGTGTCCTGGATGCCTACTCCAAGGTGTACTGTGTCCTGGATGCCTACTCCAAGGTGTACTGTGTCCTGGATGCTTTTCATCATTACGAGAATCCCCTCATGCCACTTCATTCATCCACGTCACCACCAGATCTCATCCCTCGTGCTCCACATCACCACCAGATCTCATCCCTCGTGCTCCACATCACCACCAGAGCTCATCCCTCGTGCTCCACATCACCACCAGAGCTCTCTAGAAGCATCGTATATCCATGTTAATGATGTTGTCGATGGGAAACCAGACCCCATCACAGAAGCTGCACATCACCGACAAGCATCTCACGCAACATCGTACATCCAATCGGTTACAATTTCAGGAACATGGAGCAAAAGCAAAACACTTTGGCAAGAGACGGCGCCTGAGCGAAATGCCTGGCCAGGGTCGTTGCATGTGGCCGCGCATGTGGCAATCTCATTCCTTAGGTACACACCGTATGTCCCATGCATTAAATGCGATGCCCTGCTGAATGGTAAAAAGTTTAAAATAACTTAACGAGACTACCGGTACATGCAGAAAAAGAAAACAAGCACACAATAAATTTCGATGACCAGAAAACCATGTGCCAGCCAGCCAGCAAGATCGAAGGTGTTAGAGAGCCTTCATGGCGTTTCAGGGAAGAAGAGAAGTCGTTGCTTTATGTGCTTTGTTGACGGATCCATTTAAAACAGCAGATCCAGGTGTGGACAGCGGATCCAGGTGTGGACAGCAGATTCAGGTGCCCACAAACCGGTTTTAAGCCCTACAAATAAACACGAAAATAAGGTAAACATGGACAACGTAACATGCACAAGCTTGGAGGCAGCTCAGCCGTAGTGATGGTCAAGCACCTCTGCTTCTCTGATGCCGGTATATGCTTACGGCATTTATTTATTTGCTTTATTTCAAGATGAAACAGGAGGACAGACAAACGAACAGGAATGTAGGGCTACTGACGGATGAATTAACATGAATGCAGGACTACTCACGGATGAATCAAAATACGAATCGGATGAATCAAAATGAATGCTAAAAAACGTTCACACCAAAAGAACACATGGTGTGTCACAGTGCAAACACATATTTCAGATTTTGCAGAGCATAAATAACGAGAGCAGTCGGCCGGGGGCTCGACACTAGTCCTGACGGAGTTCGTCTGTCTCTCGACAGCAAGGAGGCAGTACAACGAGAGCCTGGCTGCCCGGCAGGCCCCTGGCATTTTCGAAAGCTAAATGATTCATTTGTCTTCCTGGAGACACCCGGTCACAGGGACAAGGGTTGCCCAAACTGCTGGACAGGCCCGCCTGATCTGGCTCGCCCACTGGAGAGGCCCGCCTTGCCGGCTCGCCCAATGGATAGGCCCGCCTTGCTGGCTAGCCCAGTGGATGGGCCGGTCCTCACTCATTGCTTGAACAGCAAGCTGCTGAACAGGCCGGGCTTGCTGGCTTTGACCGGTCGTGTGCCAATGCCAGGAAGGCCAGGCAGCTGCTTAGCAGCTGCTGCGATAACAACTGCTGACTTGCTCGTACACGCAGCAGCAGCAGAAGCAGCAGCCAGCGTTTGCGGCCTGCTGCTGCTCCGACTCTGGCTGGGGCACAGCGGCCGGGCTGATAGACTGCTGCTTGCGCAGCCCCCAATCACCCCGACCATAGACATGACCTTGGACATCGAGTCCAGCGAGGCCCTGCGGAGCTGCGGCGGGGCGGCGGCGGCCGCCGCTGCCGCCGGCTGCAGCGGCTGAGAGCGCCTGTGGAACCCGGCACTGCCTCCGTCCTCTTGTTCCGCTTCGCCGGACGGCGCGAGCAATGAGGAGGAGCAGGCCTTGAGCCGGCGCATGGACCTGGCGGCAAAGAGGGAAATCACGTGAGGCGACGCGGGTGGGCGGGGAGGCAGCTTGGCGTCAGCCGGAGCACCGTGATTGGATGGAATGCTGAGAGGGGAAGGTTCCAGAGAGAGAGGCCTGTGCGCAGTCGGCGGGTGGGGTTGCAGCTGCTGCTGCTGCTGTGTCTCCATGGCACCTGCCGCCGCTTCTCTTTCGGCTAGGCGAGCCACGCTGGGCGGGGTGGGGCTCAGCGGGGGCTTCGACTGCAAGAGCGCGATCAAAGACAGACATCTGATGGGTGTGTTGAGGTGCGTCTTGCCCATGGTTTTAGAGGTTACGGCGTAACGGTGAAGGGTTTGAGATCAAGAGATAAGGGATATGGAATGAGGGTTAAGACTGCATGCATGATAAACATGATATAACGCTGCAAGGTGGTTCCAAACAATAGCCAGGCGAAGACCGCTTAAAAATGAAGCTGAGGCCACAGGGAGGGAAAGGGCCACAGGGAGGGAGGGGCCACAGGGAGGGAGGGGCCACAGGGAGGGAAAGGGCCACAGGGAGGGAAAGGGCCACAGGGAGGGAAAGGGCCATTGACAATTAGAAAGTACCGGTACTTCTAAAAACAAGAAAAGCGGCCCACAGACAGCAAGCACACCCATCTGGCACCTCCGCACAGTCGGCCTCACCTTGGTCTTGTTCATCTGCACATGCCGAACTCCAGGCTTAGCACTATAAACCACCGGCCGCTGCGGGCCGCATCCGTCCAGAGAGACGCTCTGCCTCCTGCTCTCAGCACTGCCAGTCCGTGGCGGCGGTGGCTCCCTGCTCATCCCCCCTCGTCCCTCCCCATCCACCTTGCAGACATCGCCAGTGAACGACAGCCTTCTGCCGGCCCCGGATCCGCGCCCGCGCAGATCCACGCCGCCGCAGTACGGCGCACGCCTCTCTTGCTTGTTGCGTTCGCCGTCGGAGGAGTCCCGTCGGCTGCTCGTCGTGCTCTCAGCCTCGGAGGAGCCGCCGCCGCCACGGCCGTCGCGCAAGCTATTGCGTCCGGCCGCTGCAGGCGACGGCGGCGCAAACTCTGTCAGCCAAGCGGAGGCGGCACCATAAGCAGCCGCAGGCCCCGCCGTCGACGCTATCGATGCCGAAGATGGGCTGCCACACAGGTGGCTCAACGGCTCGGACAGGTGGTCCATCCCCCAATCAGAGTCCTCAAACTCCTTCCATGCAACGTGGCTCAGACGCCTGCCGAGTGTCGCCTCCTCCTGTCCCAACGTGCAGACAGTATTGATTTTAGGTAACGGAAGCTAGGTCACAGCTGCGTCCCGGCCAAGCAATGGTGGCATGCAACATTCCGCTGGATCTCTTGCAGTGATGCCGTGAAAGTTCCGGCTCACCAAGCTTCAGAGGGGTGTTAGGATTCAGGGTTACGGGGGTAGGGTTAAGGTAGTAGGGTGTAGGGGATGAAGGGAGTGTAGGGTGTAGGGAGTAGGGTTTGGGTAGTAGGGTGTAGGGAGTTAGGTTAGGGTAGTAGGGTGTATGGAGAAGGGTGTAGGTGGTAGGGTGAGGGGTTTAAGCAATGATACCGTACATCCGGCATCAGAGGGAAGTTAGTCTTCTAGCATGAAAGAAAGTACATCAAGCACGCTTAATCCCCGCCGTTCGTTTTCCAGGCATGCCGCCATGCAAAGATGCTTACATCCCGTATGGGCGTGCGTCAAATGGCACGGCATCAGATAGCACGGCACGGCATCAGAGGCGTGCGTCAGAGGCGTGCGTCAGAGGCAGGCATCAGAGGCGTGCGTCAAATAGCACGGCACGGCATCAGAGGCTTGACGATGGACCACCAGTATTTCTTTGGAGCGCACTTCAGCTACTTGGCTAGTGATGGTTTGTGAAGTCTTGACAGCCCAGCGGAGCATCTCATTTGAGCTATGCTGCAGGTGCAATTCAGCTACATCATGGGTGGGGCATGGGCATGGGCATGGTGCAGCATGCATTGCTGCTTGGGCCATCACCGTCACGCCGGTCCAGGTTTGGTCCCCATTGGGTCAGTGGTGGTTTCGCACCTTGCAGCTGGTGCTTGCGGCTGGCTGGCTGCCTGGCTGGCGCGCACTAAAAGAAACATCGTGCACCAGTAGGTAGCATCCCAGCAGCCCCCGCTCACCTGCTGCTGCTGCTGCATGGTCAGCGGTCCGCTGCTGCGCCTATGTAGCGCGCTCTTAACAGCCGCAGCACGCGGGTTGTACCGGGACCGGGGTTGCTGCGGCTGGCTATTGCAGTAGTTGTCGCCCGGTCCGGACTCGCGGCCGTCTCCCCACGACGACGCGAACGAGCCGGAGATGCTTCGAGGCTCTTCCGCCTCCGCTGTGTTAAAGGAAAACGGAGAAGGCACCTTGCGGGCCTCCTCAGCCGGTCCGTCGATGACGAGCAGGGCTTCCCTGCGCAGCCCTGCCAGGAAGGCATCAAGATTGTCCAGCGGCGGGGGGGTGCCGACCGGCGCTGTGGCTGCAGGCTGCGCGCTCATGGTCCTGTAGAGCGTGTCCATATGCGCCAGAGAGATGGGCGGTTCGCAGTTGGGAGAAAAGTGGGCTTGCAACGAGCCCAGGGCACGGCGTCAGTGTGCAGGTCGCTGGCGTACGTCGTGTGGCTTTTCGTTGTTGCGACAACAGGCTGAGATGTCAGGAAAGCGGTAAGGAATTACGTGATAGTTCGTAATATGGGTCGTCGTTAACAGCGTGTCAGGAAGACCGATATACCGGTACTAATGTTCTTGCTTCTCTCCCTTTCTTTTTGTCGCTTCGGGATGTGACGCTGGAAGGCCAGTGGAAGGGCAGGTGGCACAACACCTGGCGTTGGGAAGTCAGCGGGAAGCGCTCACGACCACGCACATCGGGTTGGCAGAAGTGGGTAAAGTGGTTTGGTTGTCCCAGCGGGGTTTATGGTTAAAAAAACTAGAGGTCCTGTTCGACCCTTTCGCCGTGACGTGACAGAAGCACGCTGATACATGTCACCTATTCCGGCATTGCCCTCCTGCCCCCCTCATACATAATACCCCACATCAGTGGCCCCAGGGGTGTGACGTCTCTATCCTAGCATGTCACGCCAGATGCCAAGTCGCACCGTATGCTGTCACGTCAGGCGGACATGCCGCATTACAATTTACAAACGGGATACGGTACCGTAATGGCGAACCGTATCTGTATGGCGAATCCGTATTTGTATGGCGTATCCGTATGAGTATGGGGAACCGTAATTGGGTTTGCGTAGGGCTAAGCATGTTGTGCGGCTTGTGGAAGCCTTGGGAATTCGTAAAAAATGGGAAAATGGGAAGTCGTAGGCGAGTTGGTTGGCGGTGGTTGGGAAGTTGAGGAGGCTACCGGGGTCCTTGTAAGCGGCTGCGCCTTTTTGTGGGTTGTATTGTGAATGTCATTCTTATCATTTTGGAGGCAGGAGAAGCATGAAGAGAAGAAGCAGAAGCAGGATGCGGCGCCGGCTGGTTTGCAAACAGCCCTGCTGTCGGTGGACCTGTTTGCGCGGGGGGACATGTATGTGCGTCCCGTTGATGCGCCCTGGTCCGTCGCGTCTTCGGCTGCAGACGATCAGTTGCGGTCGGAAGAGATTCGGCTATTTGTGCACCCGCACTTGGCGCCTGTGAGTTGGCGGTTGGTGTCCGTCTGTGTCGCGTATGACTTATCTGGTCTGTTTGAGTGACAGCTGCTCATTTTAATCGTGTTTAATCAAATTGATAGGATTATTTTGAGTCCGTCGGTGAGGCACGTGTGTTTAAGTAAAGCGAAGATGCCCGAATGTTACAGTCTACTCTGTCACCACCAAGTCTGCCATCATACTAATAACATTGTGTCGAGCACAAGCCGGTCAGGATGTGACAAGCGGCGCGCCCCTAGTGACTGGTTGCCAGGGTCGGAAGTTGGGATCGGAAGTTGGAGTCGGGGGCTGGGATTGTCAGCCTGATGACGCAAGTTTGGGGTATACGGCATTTCCAACAGCTGGTTTAGACCTCCATCCTCCGTAGGGAGTCTTCCAGCATGGAAAATAATTCAATTACCCTTGCCTCGCTGCTTCTCGCTGCCACGCGCGTTTGCATTGGCCAGTCGCCTTCTCACCTCTGACCCCGAATATCAGGAAGCAAGTAGCTGTGTAAAAGACCTTTCGAGTCGACTAGAAGATCTTGGTGGACACAGCTATCTCGGGCGGATAGGGCAATTACCCAATGATCACATCCGCAAGGTTTTCGATGCAACCCTCAGCCGCTGTCTCGGCCTGAGCAGATGCGTGCACCCTCTTGCTCATCCGTCCGAGGAGGAACATGACGTTTTTGACCGTGTTGAGAAAAGGGCACTTCTCACAGCGCAGCTGCTTTTCCTTAAATGCTCAGCGGAAGGATTGTCGGAGTCAGAAGAGGCGCTGGTGGAGCTACATCTGCAAATGAAGCTGGCCGGTAGGACCGCCTCCCTTGGACTTCATGTACGTCACGCAGGCATGCTGCGGCCAATAGTCTACTGATAAGATGTTTTTGAATTTCATGTTGCCAGGACGTGCAGACTGACCTCGTGATCTCTAGCGAAGACGAGGCTTACAACGAACTCATAAAAGTCACTCAAGCAAGACAACAAGCTTAAGGTAAATTTCGATGTCTGTCTTGTGATTACTGCAGTTTCTTCTATTTTCTTGCATGCTAATGAAAATCTTCCTACTCAGTGTTAGATTTGCCCGGAACTTTCAAGTTGCCACGCCAAGTGGTACTTCTAGGCTTATACCGTAGAACCGCTTTGACTCCGCTCGTAATTAAATAATTATTGGGGTGCGTGGACATGGCTGCGCGCTAATATTAATTCAAAAATTGCCGCTGCGCGGAGCATCAGTCAGGTGCCCAAACATCAATTTGGGGGGTGCGCGCTACGAATTAAAAACAGCAAATGTCAAAAAATCGCGCGCTCGCACGTGACTGTTTCATTTGACATCCGTCGAGTGATCCTTACGCCAATCCCCATTGCGAAGCTCGATCCTGGAGGCAGAGACGGGTGCTGACGACTGCTGACGTTTCGGGGCTTCAGCAGCTACACGTTTCCTGAGGCTAGGAAACGGCGGAGGAGGAGGATGACGACTATGCTGAGTATTGCTGACCGTGTACTATCCTTGCAAACATCAAACGAGGTTTTAACTAAGTCTTACTGTACTGGCTGAAAGTGCTGCGCGGAAAATAATTAAATTATTTCCAGTGATACGCGATGTTAAATTAAATTACCTGCTGCGCAACGTTAAGTTAAATGAAAAATTCGTCGCTGCGCGACCATTTTTAAATTATTTTTGGGGTGCGCGACTAGCGCGACGGGGGGGGGGAATTCTTTTTGTGTGCGCGGAGTCTAAGAGGTTCTACGGTATGCCATTCCCAACTAATGGTGCACATCATACATTCAAAAATCAATGCACGACTCTAATTGGCTTACTAATCATCCTTGTCTGCAGCCCCGAGAGTGAAATCCCTGCGCTCTGGGTGGGTCGATTGGTTCTTGTAGAGAGGAGCCCAAGGATTGCTGAATCTGCAATTTGAAGAGAAATGCTGTCAGGTCAAGGAAGGGTGCAATGCCCAGCATAGAATTTATCAAGCAGAATTTTTCTGGCATTATTTGATTGGTTGAGTAAGTCAGGGGATCAAATAACTTCAACAAATATAAATGTACGATAGGAAGCCTGGCTGGTAGAAGTCCTAATCTTGAAGGGGAGGGGACAGCAGAAGGTGCACTTTGCTTGTTCTGGCTGTGTTGAGTGCCAACCTTCCATTATAATTTGTTTTGTAACTTTACCCTTTACATGCACGGCGTGTCTGGGTGACTCATTTTGGCCGGGACATGCACACGGTGTCTGCTGGACTTCGCTGATGCCATTCGCGCACCTTTTATATATAAAGCTTTTACTATATTTCAAGATACCGGTAATGTAGATAATGACTACTCTTTCTTCATGGCCCGGCATGTGATGTGTCTTTGCTATCTCACAGTGCCTGTTTGTGAACGGCACCGAATGCATTACATAGACCTGCATCATTTTTACACAAGTCTTGATTTTTGCATGGCCTCGCGCCAAATTCGGCCTCCTGTCGCTTTTGTTCTATGATTGTGTTGTTTGCTTGCCCTGTGGAGGTCACTGTTTTCCCGCTCATTGTTGTAGTGTGTTTAGAGAGTGTACTGGCTTATGGGCATGTTCCATGCACCAAATGTGATGCTCTACAGGAATGTAAAACTTCACTTCCCATCTCAGGGTTTCCTGGTTGTCCATGTCAGCCATAGTAACATACAGCCTTGGGCTTCGTTCCAAGATGTTCATTTGCTCGGTTCATTTGAGTGGTTCCGTCGGCAAGACTTTTGCTGTCACGATGGGGAAGAGCCGAAGAGGTACACCGGCCGTATTGATATTGATTTTCCTTTGTAGAAGCACCTCGGGAACCACATCATATTTCATCGCAAACGGGTTTGAGCATTACATGACTAGAACAGGCAATCAAGAAACCAGGAACCCCTGGATTTGTTAACAGCAAGCAACCACCCAGGGTGGCAGGCCACATAACTTTGCAGCGTACATAAGCCCTATGTCACACCATTTTCCTGTAGTGAGTTAATATGGTAAACTCTTAGCACACGGCGCCTTAGAGGGGCGCCCGCTACTCACAACTTAGACTGTACTGACAATGGTAACCGTTAAGGGGGTCAGCCAGCCTCAGTTTAGGACTGCTGCCCTATGTATGCATAACTGGGGTGGCCCTTCTGTGGGTACCGCCCCCCGATCTTCACTCTTGAGGGTTGCTTTCAGACCGCTGTGGGACTTCTTCCGACTTGACAGTTCGGACCATTGTGGGCGGACTCGGCGGCGTCGATCACTCATTGCGGGTGATCGCGACGCTGGCCGCGAGCGCGGCGAACAATAAGATGAGCTTGGACTATGCATAGCACTGTTATTCTGCCTTGCACGATAGCTCCAGATGAGCCTGCTCGTCAGCAGGGTATCTGTGGGCTTACCATAGGCTGCGTGCCTGGGCCCTTGGATCGGCCGTCAGCAGGTTCTCTTCCTGGAGGAGCCCTGGCCCTGCTCTCCTGGGGTGCCCTGTTTGACTGTTCGCGCCACGCGATGGCCTCTAGTACCTGGCTCTCTTGCTCCCCGACTTTGCGCCCACTGAATCCTCCCCATTCCGAGTGCGATGCCTACGCGATCCATACAGCTTCCCCCGACTCTGGGTGCTCCCTCTGCCTGGTGTGCCATTAATCCATGAACGCCCGCACCGCACTCACAGCCTCTTGCCCTGCTTCGCCCTTGGTCACCCGCCCGAGGCAATAAGCTAGCTAACGCATATCTAACAGGATCGATCGAAAGTTCGTTAACAGTTGATTGGTGTCCTGTTCTGGAGCCTCAGCTCGACGTTTTTTTTCCGTCACATGGCACCACGCTTCTGGGTATAATCTCCACTAATCCATTTCCGTCCTACCCTTTAAACAAGCAATTTCCTTCGCTGCAGCTACCTGCAACCTTCCTTAACTCGCGTCTGTGCTTCTTTCATCTCCATAGTCATTCGACGCGCGCTCAGCTGCTAGCCAGCTTACCCGATGGTGCAGCCTCGCATGTCCCTTAGGGACAAAATGGATTTTAGGCCGTGGTCAGACGAGAAGGCAAGGTGCCTGAAGATGCACCGGGAGGGTGAGGTACTGAGGTCCTTCGATGCCAGTGCATGCACACGACACCACTGAGGGGATATATTTCGGGCTAATATCTGAACCCGCCGGAAATTTCTCAAATGGCAGAGCTCGATTGCAAGTGTCTGGAGCTCACGTCTATCCCCGGGGCCCTCGCCCTCTCTATAAATGTGGAGTACAGCTTGGCGCTCGAGGAGGGTGGAGCTCGGCTCGAGCGGATCAAGTTCATCCGCGACCACATTGCTGAGTTCAGGTCGTCCTTTGAGGTCCTGCTGAATCAGCCAACCATCCTGGAAGACCTGGTGCTCTGGCTCAAGCAGTGCATGCGGCAGCCCGGCACGGACGCGATCATCCGCATGCAGATTAGTGCTGTGCTGGCAATTGTCGAGGAGGCCCTCGAGGAGTGGCGGTGCTTCTACATGGGGAGGTGAGGACCAGCACTCCAACCCTGCCGTCTGTATGTTGGCCGCTGAATGTGGCTGAAGCAGGGTCAATCGGGACACCCCATCTCTGCCCATGCCAACGTGGCCACATGACTGCTCCCACTCAGCCCCGGTGACAGTGATGGCGGGAGAGTTAGTACATGCAGTCTGGTGCACACTCATAAAGCGTAGTAGTGATGCACTCTTCCCCTGGAGACTTTGGGCAAGAGATATGAATAGTTCCGAATGTTTATTTGTTGCCATTGAGACCACAGGATGGCCAACCGAACAGTGCTTTGCTCACCCCCACACCCTAGCCTCCTCGAACTACTGTCGATACACTAGAGTCGTCGCAGGCAGTGGCTTAGGTGACTTTGCTCAAACTGACGTGACCGCGCATGTGCTTGCATTGTATTGCAGGCGATGGGCTGGCAGCAAGTCCAAGGACATGGAACAATTACACCCCTCTCAATCTTTTGGAAATGTACTATGCCCCCCCGTCTGCATCTCACCAGGAGACTCCTAGTGCCAACTCACCTCAGGTATCACTGCTCCTTGCAGTGACGACGAATCTGAGGCTGAGACCCAAGGGGAGGCCACACAGTCGGTCACGCAAGAGCTTGCAAGAGCCACTCAAGCGCTTGCCATCTCGTGCCCCATGAGTCAGGTCCATTCAGTTTTCAAGATTGGAAGTTCCTAGTTTGTCTTTACTTCATGAACCAAACGATGTGACCACGTGCAGGGGTGTCCCCAGGTCCAGCAAGCCACGGGACAGGCTGATGACGGCAGCCGCAGCGGATGCAAATCTGGCAGCCGGCAGCTTTGTGCCTCTGGCGACGCGTGCTCGTTCTGAGAAAGGCAATATGCGCCCTTCCGGTAGGGACATTGAGAGATGGGGCTGCGGCGGCGGGGCAGCGGTGGTGGGGCAGCTGCTGAGCCTGCGCTCGATGCTGGGGCCACTGCAGTGGTGGCAGAAAGGGCGCGGGCAGGGGTAGGGTAGGGGCGGCAGAGCTGCCAGCCACCACCCCACGCGCCCCGCCCACCCTAAACCCTTGCAATGTGATGATCTCTGTCATACACTCCCCCTCGCTGTCTAGTTTAATAGCTGCCTTTCCCTCTTTCCCTCACCTGGCCTGATTGATAATTTCTGATCAGTCATTACTTGACCAACTGACAAGCGCAATACCGGTAACTAAAAGCTCTCTGTGGCCATCAAGTTGGTCTGTGTGTCAAGGTGGCAGCATGGATTTGGCAAATTTGGTCCAGAGCAGCGCTGTATGCCTCACTCGCCCTGGGATTGGGCCACCTTGTTCTTACAAACACCAAGTGTACTATAATTTAGGACCTGAATTGGCTTGCGAAGTTGTAGGTGCAAGCCTCATGCGCCTTCATGGCACCCCATGCAGTGCAAAACTCTGAAGTGTAGTGAGGAGGGGGGGCAAGGGCGTATGTGCACAAAGCTCTGCTTGTTTGATCGCGTTGAGGGCCGGCACTTCATGGGCTGTAAGATATCTGAATTGATAGGCGGTTCAGTTGCTCATGTGTTGGTCGTTATCTGACCGATCAACGTCCTCAAGGGTTGACAGTATTGACAGCCAGGCGGATGCATGGCAACTCAATGACGTTACATACACCTCTGCGCCATGCTGACAAAACTTGGCCGCATGGGCGCCCGACTGTGTGGTTGGGAGTAAATAAACTTAAGGCGAGAGGAGAGAAACAGGCGAAAAAAGATAAAGTCTGAAGAAACTCCTGGTCGTCCAGGTCCTAACCCTCAGCACAGAGAAAGGAAATAAGTAACATACTCAGCAGAAAGTCAGGAAAACCCGGAAAGAGGGAAAATGTTACTGTAAAGACCAATAAATGTGCTAGGCTTTCCGGTCCGCGCTTAACCAGTGATAACTGGTTTGCACGGACTGCTTGCGCGCATGCATTCATTATATGATTCCGAGCTCCTCGCTAATTTGGAAGTCTGGGGCACCATGATTTGGAAGTCTGGGGCACCATGATTTGGAAATCTGGGGCACCATGATTTGGAAGTCTGGGGCACCATGATTTGGAAATCTGGGGCACCATGATTTGGAAGTCTGGGGCACCATGATTTGGAAATCTGGGGCACCATGATTTGGAAATCTGGGGCACCATGATTTGGAAGTCTGGGGCACCATGATTTGGAAGTCTGGGGCACCATGATTTGGAAGTCTGGGGCACCATGATTTGGAAGTCTGGGGCACCATGATTTGGAAGTCTGGGGCACCATGATTTGGAAGTCTGGGGCACCATGATTTGGAAGTCTGGGGCACCATGATTTGGAAGTCTGGGGCACCATGATTTGGAAATCTGGGGCACCATGATTTGGAAGTCTGGGGCACCATGATTTGGAAGTCTGGGGCACCATGATTTGGAAGTCTGGGGCACCATGATTTGGAAGTCTGGGGCACCATGATTTGGAAGTCTGGGGCACCATGATTTGGAAGTCTGGGGCACCATGATTTGGAAGTCTGGGGCACCATGATTTGGAAGTCTGGGGCACCATGATTTGGAAGTCTGGGGCACCATGATTTGGAAGTCTGGGGCACCATGATTTGGAAGTCTGGGGCACCATGATTTGGAAGTCTGGGGCACCATGATTTGGAAGTCTGGGGCACCATGATTTGGAAATCTGGGGCACCATGATTTGGAAGTCTGGGGCACCATGATTTGGAAATCTGGGGCACCATGATTTGGAAATCTGGGGCACCATGATTTGGAAATCTGGGGCACCATGATTTGGAAGTCTGGGGCACCATGATTTGGAAATCTGGGGCACCATGATTTGGAAGTCTGGGGCACCATGATTTGGAAATCTGGGGCACCATGATTTGGAAATCTGGGGCACCATGATTTGGAAGTCTGGGGCACCATGATTTGGAAATCTGGGGCACCATGATTTGGAAATCTAAGTCTGGGGCACCATGATTTGGAAATCTGGGGCACCATGATTTGGAAATCTGGGGCACCATGATTTGGAAGTCTGGGGCACCATGATTTGGAAGTCTGGGGCACCATGATTTGGAAATCTAAGTCTGGGGCACCATGATTTGGAAATCTGGGGCACCATGATTTGGAAATCTGGGGCACCATGATTTGGAAGTCTGGGGCACCATGATTTGGAAGTCTGGGGCACCATGATTTGGAAATCTGGGGCACCATGATTTGGAAGTCTGGGGCACCATGATTTGGAAGTCTGGGGCACCATGATTTGGAAGTCTGGGGCACCATGATTTGGAAGTCTGGGGCACCATGATTTGGAAGTCTGGGGCACCATGATTTGGAAGTCTGGGGCACCATGATTTGGAAGTCTGGGGCACCATGATTTGGAAGTCTGGGGCACCATGATTTGGAAATCTGGGGCACCATGATTTGGAAATCTGGGGCACCATGATTTGGAAATCTGGGGCACCATGATTTGGAAGTCTGGGGCACCATGATTTGGAAGTCTGGGGCACCATGATTTGGAAATCTAAGTCTGGGGCACCATGATTTGGAAATCTGGGGCACCATGATTTGGAAATCTGGGGCACCATGATTTGGAAGTCTGGGGCACCATGATTTGGAAGTCTGGGGCACCATGATTTGGAAATCTAAGTCTGGGGCACCATGATTTGGAAATCTGGGGCACCATGATTTGGAAATCTGGGGCACCATGATTTGGAAGTCTGGGGCACCATGATTTGGAAGTCTGGGGCACCATGATTTGGAAATCTGGGGCACCATGATTTGGAAGTCTGGGGCACCATGATTTGGAAGTCTGGGGCACCATGATTTGGAAGTCTGGGGCACCATGATTTGGAAGTCTGGGGCACCATGATTTGGAAGTCTGGGGCACCATGATTTGGAAGTCTGGGGCACCATGATTTGGAAGTCTGGGGCACCATGATTTGGAAGTCTGGGGCACCATGATTTGGAAATCTGGGGCACCATGATTTGGAAGTCTGGGGCACCATGATTTGGAAATCTGGGGCACCATGATTTGGAAATCTGGGGCACCATGATTTGGAAATCTGGGGCACCATGATTTGGAAGTCTGGGGCACCATGATTTGGAAATCTGGGGCACCATGATTTGGAAGTCTGGGGCACCATGATTTGGAAATCTGGGGCACCATGATTTGGAAATCTGGGGCACCATGATTTGGAAGTCTGGGGCACCATGATTTGGAAATCTGGGGCACCATGATTTGGAAATCTGGGGCACCATGATTTGGAAATCTGGGGCACCATGATTTGGAAGTCTGGGGCACCATGATTTGGAAGTCTGGGGCACCATGATTTGGAAGTCTGGGGCACCATGATTTGGAAATCTGGGGCACCATGATTTGGAAGTCTGGGGCACCATGATTTGGAAGTCTGGGGCACCATGATTTGGAAATCTGGGGCACCATGATTTGGAAGTCTGGGGCACCATGATTTGGAAGTCTGGGGCACCATGATTTGGAAATCTAAGTCTGGGGCACCATGATTTGGAAATCTGGGGCACCATGATTTGGAAATCTGGGGCACCATGATTTGGAAGTCTGGGGCACCATGATTTGGAAGTCTGGGGCACCATGATTTGGAAATCTAAGTCTGGGGCACCATGATTTGGAAATCTGGGGCACCATGATTTGGAAATCTGGGGCACCATGATTTGGAAGTCTGGGGCACCATGATTTGGAAGTCTGGGGCACCATGATTTGGAAATCTGGGGCACCATGATTTGGAAGTCTGGGGCACCATGATTTGGAAGTCTGGGGCACCATGATTTGGAAGTCTGGGGCACCATGATTTGGAAGTCTGGGGCACCATGATTTGGAAATCTGGGGCACCATGATTTGGAAGTCTGGGGCACCATGATTTGGAAGTCTGGGGCACCATGATTTGGAAGTCTGGGGCACCATGATTTGGAAATCTGGGGCACCATGATTTGGAAATCTGGGGCACCATGATTTGGAAATCTGGGGCACCATGATTTGGAAGTCTGGGGCACCATGATTTGGAAGTCTGGGGCACCATGATTTGGAAGTCTGGGGCACCATGATTTGGAAATCTGGGGCACCATGATTTGGAAGTCTGGGGCACCATGATTTGGAAGTCTGGGGCACCATGATTTGGAAATCTGGGGCACCATGATTTGGAAGTCTGGGGCACCATGATTTGGAAGTCTGGGGCACCATGATTTGGAAATCTAAGTCTGGGGCACCATGATTTGGAAATCTGGGGCACCATGATTTGGAAATCTGGGGCACCATGATTTGGAAGTCTGGGGCACCATGATTTGGAAGTCTGGGGCACCATGATTTGGAAATCTAAGTCTGGGGCACCATGATTTGGAAATCTGGGGCACCATGATTTGGAAATCTGGGGCACCATGATTTGGAAGTCTGGGGCACCATGATTTGGAAGTCTGGGGCACCATGATTTGGAAATCTGGGGCACCATGATTTGGAAGTCTGGGGCACCATGATTTGGAAGTCTGGGGCACCATGATTTGGAAATCTGGGGCACCATGATTTGGAAGTCTGGGGCACCATGATTTGGAAATCTGGGGCACCATGATTTGGAAATCTGGGGCACCATGATTTGGAAGTCTGGGGCACCATGATTTGGAAGTCTGGGGCACCATGATTTGGAAGTCTGGGGCACCATGATTTGGAAGTCTGGGGCACCATGATTTGGAAGTCTGGGGCACCATGATTTGGAAATCTGGGGCACCATGATTTGCTGGCCCACGAGCAGATGCGGCTGCAAACGTCTCCACGAAAGCCGAAAAACGACAGCCAAGCTGCAGAAAACAGACATGAACCCGTAGAAAGAGTTGGAAGGACACTACAAGGTAAAAGGGCTCATTTTATTCTTGAATAAGTAATCACGGCCCCTTGAATTCGACCTGAAATTACGGTGACTGGTTTAGGTTTTGGTTATTTTTCCTCAACCCTACGTTATTGACGGTCCTCATGTACCGCGAGGACCATACTCGGCGCATCAGTGATTGGTTCAGAGATTCAGGAAGTGTTGTGTTCCCCATGACAATATTCGAGTCATCTGAAGACAAAGTAAGCAGCTATTCAATCGCCATCCCGCAACGGTACCATTAACACATGGTAACAATGCGAATGTGGATTCGGCCCCGAGCTGCGCTGTTCCCTGAACCTGCAAGCCCCTATATGGGTCATTCTTTCGTTCTTTATTTCTGACCATTAACACCCCAATCATGATCTCCTTTGCGAAGAGAGTGTCAATGACATTACATCTAGCTGGGCCATGCTACAAAGGCTCGGCCGCGAAAAATTTCAAATTTCAAATTCCAAATTCCAAATTTCAGAGGAGCTGGGACAAAAAAGAGGAGGACCTACCGTACTAACCGTACACATACGGGCTGCAGCCATGCATGCAAGCTGCGCGGCCATTCAAGAAGTGACACAAAACACAAGGAGTTTTCAGCAGTGCGGCCATATTCTATTATTATCCGCAAGAAGCGCAAACACCAAGGGGATGAATCAAGAGTCACTGGGCCAACCCAGACGAAAAAGCAGACTGGACTAAAATCCAATCCCGGCCATTCGCAAATTGAACACCGAATCATTGACCACGTCCAACTTATGTGTACAAGTCATTAACCCTAGTAGAGCCCTAGGTTACGTCATCAAGCATGTAACCCTGGGATACGTCGTAAACCTCAACCCTAAGATACGTCCGTACCCCTGTACTTCTGTTATACGTCATAAAACCTTGAACCTAAGGAAAATCGACGACACTGTCCACAACATTTTATGACATCGTCCGGCCGAGCCCCTGGTTCACCACAGCAGGCTCATCCCCGAACCCTATATATCATCCCTAACCCTGGATTCCTGGAATGGTGGAATCCCTCAACCCTGGAATCCATTTAAACCCTGAAATCCATAAGAACCATGAAATACATTTTAACCTTGGGATCCATTTAAACCCTGAAATCTATTTACCCTGAAATCCATTTAAACCCTGAAATCCATGAGAACCCTGAAATCCATTTACCCTGAAATCCATTTAAACCCTGAAATCCACGAGAACCCTGAAATCCATCGAAATCCAGGAATCCATGAACCCCAGGGTGCATTGGCACCACAGTATCCATTACTATTCTGGAATCCATTTGGGAGTCAGCTTTGAGGCAATTTTGCTTCTGGTCATCATCCAGCTAAATCATCCAGCTAAATCATCGAGCTGAATCCTCCGGCTAAAACATCCGGCAATAATGAGGGCTACACAAGCTGCAGGAACTCTCTTTATGGGCCACACCACACCACATACTTAAATTGGTCATAACGGTCCCGTCCCTTCTGATGGATGCCATCCGGTAGCTTAAAACAGGGTCGTTAATGCACTCGACCCAGTTGATCCATCGCATCAGTGCTCAATGCTATAGTCATCACACTCAGCAAAAAACTGCAGCATTGTTTTCAACATGGAATCGCAACTAGCATGAACTGCAACATGAATGACAATGTTGAATCGCAGCATTAAACAGCTGACAAATGGCAGCGTGGACCAACTAACTGCATTCGGTAATTAGAAGAAAAAGGACACGTAAAGAAGAAACTCAACTTCGCCAACCGAAATCTATATGGACCCAACCGTCATAGTTCGGTTGGATCCAACAGACAGCAGACCTGGCCCCCGCACTATCAAAAATTGTGTCCATTTCCTCTATACATACCACTACCGATTGTCAATTTCTTTAACCTTAAACAAGTACACCCAGTCGGATCTTTAAACCCAAGCAGAAAGTGCAAAAGAGAACAAGAGCAACAGTCAAGCACACACAGCCTACGTAGCGACTTGTCATCATACAAAAATGAATGTGTTAGCATGCCTTTATTGAACAAGCAACGCCGTGGCGCCTACATAGCGCTCACCCATTTACAAGCAACTCGGCAGCGCTTGCTCGTCAGTTTCGCTGCACGGCACGCACCCCCTGACCAGCGACGGTGCCTGCTCATGTGTGACACTGCAGGGCGTGCACCCTCTGACCAGCGACGGCGCCTCTCATGCGCACCCTCTATCGAGCCACGGCGCGGCGCCGCCCACCTGCTTGAGGGTTTAGAAAGGCCTTGACCCAAAGTAACTTCTACGGTAACGGCACGGATGAGGCTTCGGCCCAGGCTGCGCTGTTTCCTTAACTCTCACGCCCCCCACGGGGCGTAGCTTTCTTTCGTTCTTAGAGAGGCCTTGACCCGAAGCGAGGAGGCCAGACAGCCCTGGTCCCTGCACATGTACCGTACCGTTGGACCGTCCCGCATTTCCGTACCGGGTAACCCTGCGCTGGACTGTATCTCGTCAGCGATTGCAGGACATCCTGCGGCCATTCGCGTACGAGGTGATCACCAGTGGAGAAGTCGAGGACTGCGAAGGCAGGCCCAGTGGGGACAGCGCGGCGCAGCTCCCAGCCGCCGCCGGCGGGGGTTGCGGTGTGCTGAGCCGCCCCGAAACAGCCCGATGCCTCGTCGTGGGCATCAGCGTCGCAGCGTCCCACGTGGCGGCGCCCGTCGCTACTGTCTGGACTGTCTTGTAGCTCGTTACTTGCAACCCACTGTAGCTCGCCGTGGGGCGCAGAGGCAGGGCCGCGGCGCCCGGGAGGGAACGAGTCGAGTAGGCAGGCCGCTCGTACCTGTGAGTCACAGTCACAGACCTCGTTATCCCTTCGCGGCTACCGCCGCCGACGCCGCCGCCGCCACCTGCCCCTTCGTGAACACCCCCCTCGGTGTCAATCTCGAGGTAGGTAGGTGTCGATTGGGGCTGCGGCAGCGTCGAAGTGGCCCGCAGAGTCAACGGGCAGGAGGTCGGGGCAGCCGGATGTGCATGCGAGAGTCCTCGTGAGAGGCAGCTTGTCGCGGGCAGCTGCTGGCTGCTGGTCGCGGGCAGTTGCTGGCTGCTGGTTGCGAACAGCTGGTGGCTGCTGGTCAAGGGTAGCTGCTGGCTGCTTGTCGAGTGTGGCTGCTGGCTGCTGTTAGCAAGCAGCTGCTGGCCCATGGACTTGCGATGGCGGACAGCCGCTGGAGAGGCGGGGGATCTCAAGGAGTGCGCCAAACCAGGGCCGTTGGGACAAGGCGAGGCTGGCATACGAGGGCTTGGTGTGCCCAAGCATGAGGCCGAGGCGACCTGTGATCAGCAGGACGGGCAAGTTAGGGCAGGTAAGGGTTTTGAGCCAAGGGTTTAAGGTTAAAGGTTCAGGGTATAGGCCGAGCCGCCGAGGCGACCTGGGACCGACACGACGGGCAACAGGGGGGCAGGGAAGGGTTTTGAGTTAAGGGTTTAGGGTATAGGGTTACGGATTTAGGCTATAAAGCTTAGACTGAGACGACCTGTGACGGACAGGACGGACAGGAGGGGTACAGGAAAGGTTTTAGAGTTTACGGCCAAGGGTTAGGCGGCTTATATTTTGCAGGGAAGCCAAGTTAAGGTTTTGGGGTTTAGGGCCTAGGCTGAGGCAGCCCGCAACCAGCAGGGGAACATAAAAGGCTGTTGAGGGCTAAAAGCCAAGGCAGAGACAACTTCCATTCATAATGGCAGCCTAGTTTGGGTTAGTGTGTGATGTTTAGGGCCGAAGCTGAGGCAGCTTGTTATCAGCAAGGGAAACATGAGGGGGGCACGATAGTGTGCAGGTTGTGGTTTCAAGGGAAGAGGCTGAGCTGGTGTCCAGAGGGGTAGGGTTCTAGCCAGAGCTAGGGTCTAGGGTTTAGGGTTTAGGCTGATGCTCTCAATAGGGGGTTTGGGGGGCGGGGGTGAGGCTAAATTATGTTTCAGGTTTCAAGATTTAGGGTTCAAGGTTTAGGGCTGAACCAGTGACCTCCCTGGACAGTGGGGCAGCGGGAGTGGGTGCAAGGGCTAAGGGCTTTGGGGTATGGGGTCAAGATAATTATATTAGGATTTGGGGTTGAGGTTTTGAGGCTGATCCAGGGACAGGCTTGGCCTCAGCGTTAGGACATGTGTGTAACGGGGGAGGGGGGGAGAGGCTGGGCAGGGGGCAGGCATAATCCAGCGCAGCGCTTGAGAAGCGTTAAGGCATGGCAAATGCGTAGCAGAGAAGCTTCAAGGCAAGGTAAATGCGCTAGGTGAGAAGGTGCTGAGAAGCTGTCAGGCATGACACATCATCTGCTGAGAAGCTACAGAGAAGCTTCCAGGCATAACCAGTCTCAGGTGGACCTGTAACGCTTGAGAAGCTGCAGCGAAGCTTCCATACATGTTGCAAATATGCTAGGCTGAGAAGCTGTCAGGCATGCCATATAATCTGCTGAGAAGCTACGGAGAAGCTACAGAGAAGCTTTCAGGCATAACCCAGCCTCAGTTGGACCTGTAGCGCTCTGCTTTAACGTTGAATATGGATTCGAGTGTTGTAGTGTAAAGAGCCCCGCCTCACTCAGTACTAGCAGTGTCTCCTCAACATACCCTCAAGATACGATACACTGTCCGTGATATAGATGTACAGCATTTACAGCTGTACAGCCTTAGACTCAGTAGCATCCAGGGACGCTTCAGGACCCAGCCTTAGGTGAGGGCATCGGCCCAGTGGTGGCGGGTTTAGGGTATAGGGTATAGGGTTAAGAGTTTAGGGGGCCACCCAGTGGCATGTACCTACTGAAACCAAATACACACCAAACACACTTTCCCACACCACTGTCGTGGTTGTGTGCTACTTGCTAGCCCAGGGGGGTCACTGGTTTTCGCTTTCTGTCCAAGTGTATCAAGTGCCTGTACCGGTTTACAGGCACATGTCCCATGCATCAAATGCTCTGATGGACTGTAAAAACGTCACACACAAACTTGATTGGTGGATGAATGGTGCGGGGGGCGGGGCGGGGCTATGCATGAACCTTACCCTGAGGCTTCCCGTATCCATGCCGGGCCCAAGAGTCGATCCCCGTTGCAAAGCCACCGGCAGCTGGTCCTGGTCCTGGTCGAAAGATACATTCCTCGCAGGCTCATCCCAGGGAACCGCATATCGCCTCAGTAGCTTTCTCCTCTCCTCAAACATGTGCATGTTGCCGCCTTTGTACGTCGCGAACGGGGAGGCCGCCTCCGCCGCTGCGCCTCCGCCGGGTAGCGACCGGTGGCTCGCCTCAACCACCGCCCGTGCGCCGCCGCCGCCGCCGCTGCACCCGTCGAGCGTCCCGCCGCTGGGCCGACCGAAAGAGCGCGAGTCTAGCCAGGAAGACATCTTCTTCGTGCCCCGCAGGATTTGCCTGATCATCCCCAGATCCTGCGCCACTGACGTCGCCGCGACGGCGGCGCCGCCCGCCGCCGCGGGCAGCGGCGCCGCCGCCGCGGAGACCCCAGTCGGACCCAGCGACGCGAGCGGCAGCTGCCGCCGGTGCGGCGCAGGCCTGGGTGCCGCTTCTGCTGTTGCCGTGTGACTGCAGAAGAAATGCCCGCTAGAAAGCCGGTGAGGTCCATCCGGCTCCTGAAGACTCCCGCCGCCGGGGAAGTAATACCCTCCGCTGGCCGACCGCACGGACCCCAGCGCCTCCTGAAGAAAGTCCCCTCCCGGCGACCGGGAGTTGAGCTCCTCCGACAGGTGGGGCGCGCCGGGGAAGTAACCTCCGATCGACCGCTGCAGCACGACCGAGCGGGCACTGGACTCAGGGACGTCATTCAGGAGTTCGTCCGCCTCGGGAAAGTCAAGGAAATCTTCGGCGGTTTCGGAGAACGCGTTCCAGGCGGCCTGGCGTGTGGTGCACGGGGGGAGGAACGCTGCGGCTGCTGCCTTGAGATGAGACTACGTGCAGAGGGCAAGGGGGAGTCCATCATATAAACAGGGTTTACAACATCAGTCGCTTCATATTTTCAATAACTTCTTGCTTCAATCTTTCTTTTGTTCGATGCCTGGTTGGTGCCAACCGGCAACAGCCAACTACCACGCCAGGGAAAACCCAGAGGAGGCCCAGCTGCTGAAGTGGCGGGGACTGTGGGTGCTGCGTGACACGGCACGGAGTTTTGTTTAGCATTGTTTGTGGTACGATGCTTCAGCTACACTTCAGCCACATCGCAGCCTATGTTTCAGCTACACTTCAGCTTTATCACACTATCACAGCCTACGTTAAGCTAAACTACAGCTACCGGTATATCACACTTTTAAAGCCTACGTTTCAGCTAAACTTCACAGCTACATTACACTATTGAAGCCAACGCTTTGGCTACACTTGAGCTGTAGCATACTAACACAGTCTACAGCCAGGGTGGGGGTCATGAAGCATGCTACGTGCTGCCATGGTGGCACGATACGGCACAATAATGCGCAATACGGCACAGGATGAGCCGGATTGCACTACCAGCGTAGCATGATACGGCACAAAACGGCACGATATGGTGCAGATTCAGCCAGATTATGCTACCATGCGCGCTGCAAGTGCCGAAAGCGTTTTTCAAAGGCTCTATGTGCGCCTTTTGCGAACAGACAAGGCCACCGGACGACAGGGCATATACTAGAGAGGGAGGGAGATCAAGTACCGGCATCATTAGTCTTGCCAGGTAGAGTTTCGTTTTGAAATGGGGAAATGTAAGCAGGAATGACGCTTCGATGCTATGCTAAACTAAGGGCCTCCTCCTTCTTCCTCTCCTCCTTCGCCTCATCCTTTTACTGATTAATTTCACTATTTTTATTCGGTAATATTGAAGCCGCTTATACAATTATATTATATACGATGGCTGGTTCTTCAGTTTTATCACCTTTTATAAGGCATTACGGCATATGCTTTAGGTGGTTCCACTTCTTTATTATACCTTATTTGTACTTTTCCTACTGCTCCTCCTTCTCCTCCTCCATCTCATCCTTGTACTACTGCTCCTCCCTCTCCTCCTTCAACTCATCCTTGTACTCCTCCTCCTCCTTCTCCACCTCCTCCTCCTCCTCCTCCCATGGCGGAGCACTGGAGGTATGCATGCAGCATGCCCTGCTGCTCAGGCACTGGCCGTAGGCCGGTCATGGCAACAGTGGTGACCGCCAGGAAACTCTTATTGGGCCCGTAAGGGGTCGGTCAGACTATCGCATTTGGTGGGTCGTGTTCGACATTCACAATCGATACGAGCCTATCAGAAGATGTGGGCGCAATTGATTCCAATTAAACATTACAATGTTTTATCCAAACACCCCCGCACCCCCAGCGTCTCGCATCTGCATTTGCACTTCCAAACACACCCTCAACGCAACGTAGTCTGACTTTCTCCTAAGGTTAAGGGTCTTGGGTTTTATGTTAGGGTTTAAGGTGTTGGGTGAGGGTTTAGGGTTTAGGGTACAGGGTTTAAGGACTGCAATTCTGCAACAAGACAATGCTCCGCACCTCCTCTGCAGGTACCTGTACATCGGAGGCATTGACACCGCTGCGTCTGCAGCAGCGCCTGCTGCCGAAGGAGCCTTTCGACGCCTCAGCACCTGGGTTGTACCGCGCCTTTTGCATGAGCTCGGCTACGGAGACTTCCTCCTCGCTGCCACTGCTGTGGCCATGCTGCCCCGAATCGTCGCTGCTGGTCTCGTCTTTCTCCGCCGCCTCCTTCTCCTTGCTGGCTGAGCTAATCGCGATCAAGGCCTGCCTCTTTAAGACCTCCAGGAAGGCGTCGAGATCGTTCTGGGGAAGGCTCTCCTCGACCTCGACACCAACTGCATCGGGCTTCACTTTTTTTCTGCGCGGGTGAAGACAGTAGGAAAGTTCGTCGGGTGTCAGAGAGATGCTGTTACGGAGATGCTGCTGCGGGGCAGCTGCGGCGACTTTTGCACGCGATAGCCTCAGACTACCAAAAACCTGCGACAACAAGCTTTTGAATGTGCTGAACAGCGGATTATAAAGAAGCCGGTGTCAGGCAGACGCAGAGAGGGCAGATGCTACTGCGGGGAAGCTGTGCGTGGCCAGTCGTATGCATGACAAGGTTGCAACATCACGCAACAGTAGGGACATAGGTGAGCGTCTGAATGTGCTTGATAGCCACTGGCAATCTTCCAACAAGACAGCGTCTCGCAACCTGCTCTCGGAGATAAGAGACACAAGGATCCTTGCTGAACGAGCCCCAAATATTATCACATCAATGTGATAATTATGTGCATCGAGCCGGTGGCTTCGAGCTAGAAGATGCATATGTATGGAGTACCGGCCATCACACAAACATCACCGTCTCGTTTATGAACATGCATGTGGTACCATATGGTAACCTCTTTCGGGAGGCGAGCGCTTAAGAAATGCAAGGCTCTACAGCCGATGAGTACACTTCGCCATTCGTGTACCTACTAGTACGCGTAGAAACGGCCGTTTACAGGTAATGCTCCTCTTTCATTCAAGAAACTAACTGTTCAAGCTATGCCGATGCAAGACCATGCATTTCATGACACAGGTGGGAGCACTCGCCTAATCTCCCGGCGGCATGACATCTGGTGCACCACAGCCTCGCAATTGGCGTGTTGGGGCTGATGGCGGTGGCTGATGGTATAGGTTGACGTTTTGTTCTCGGTAGGAATCCTCAAATCGGTGTCGCCGGGGAGGAAAGGAAGAATTCGCCACTGAGGTATTACTCCTCTTATATGTATCACTTGACAATCGTTTACATACCACTCAGTACTATAAGCAATTCCGAGGGATCGAGAATCGCTTCTGCTCGCTCACAATCGGGCCTGCTTACTAGAATACGGCACATGACAGAAATCGGTGACAAAGGTTGGCCCGGTGTACGGCATTTCAAATCCCGTATTCCTCAAGCCACGCTCAGGCATTTTCTTTCTATCTTTCTAGTCTGTGAGCACACTTTGCCATCCTCAAATCCACGCCTCAAAACGGAGTTCCTACCTTTCCTTTCCTTTCCAATTTATTTTCCTCGCGGCCGCAGTCCAAAATATGTTCATCACTTGCCTCATGGCTCAATGTGCTACACCGGACCAACCCAAGACTGGCATCCCCTTTGTGACTCCATTTCATGCCTTCTGCCATGCGACAGCCTCAACACGGTCACTCTCTGCGACAGCACCAGGCATACGCACACCATGGTCCCCCGATATCGAATATCACTGACCAGGGGAGTCCCTGACCATCACCAACAACCCTGACCTCAACCACCCCGCAGTTGTGACCTAGGCCGTCCAGTATTTTCTTTTCTTCAATGACTTATTCCTGCCTGGCAAATGGCAGACTTCTGCACATCGCCTGGTCCGAACTGACATGCGGCTCGCATGCAAGACGGAACCCTGTCAAATCTACGCTGTCGACGTAGGCTGCTTCGATGATTTGCTCCTCTTTATCGATCCGCCTCTACCGCACCATCCATGTGGGATAGATCATGGTATGTGCCGCAACTGTCCCTACGGACCATGGCAGGACCTCAGCATCTCTCCCATGGTAGCACGATACAGCATCATACGGCGCAATTCGGCAGGTTCAGCCGGACTGTGCTCCCATTATCTCACATTCTCACCTACGGAACATGGCTGGACCTCAGCATCGTCAACCTCGCCATTATACTCTCACATTCCAAGCAGTCCCCGACCGGTCTTTGGGAAAGCTTTGACGAGGTCGTGAACCGCCTCCCGGGTCTCAAGCTGCAGACTCGCAAGGAACGTCAGCAAGCCGAACGCCTCGCATAGACTACCCTCCATACACGTCCCCACAAGCGCCCGACTACCGTCCCCCAAAACCAGAAACCGCGAATGACCCTGGTAGGCCCTCCCAGACCACAAAGTGTATCTAGTCAACATCATATTCCCATCACTTGCCTCATATTCTTGCCACACCCAGTCACCCACCCACCACTTGTACCTCCCCTCTCCTGTTCTCCGCTCACCCCTTGAGCTCCCCCTAATATTTTGCTGTTACTTTACAAGGTGTGAGACCGGCCACCGAATCCTAGAAACCTGAGACGCTAACACACAAAAAAACATCCCAGGTGCGCAATGGGCCCACGTCGAGAGCTGAGAAAAGGCGAGCCATTCTCCTTCCTTATCATGCCCCGTGGTAAAAGTAGGTGAAACTGCCTTGACATCACGGTGACTGAAACTCAGCTACGTAATCCAGCCACCGTGAGGGCCGTAATTGGCAATGCACTGCTTGTTATCAACCACCTAAGTTTCGTCTAAAATCTTCAACTCCTTTCACTCCTGGCAGAAAAAAAACGAGCTTAAAGCCAGAGAAACATCATACATGTGATTTTGTGAAGTTTGTTTAGCCCAGCGGGGCATCACATTTGATGCATGGGACTTGTGCCCGTAAAGTGGTACATGCACTAAATACGCTAGGACAGCGAGCAAAAACCAGTGGGCAAGCAACCAACACACAACCACCGAGCAGTAGCGTGGGAATGAACCCCATAGCGCAGAAGATTAGCCCCAGCCATAATGCATGAAGCCTTATCCTTCAAAATAACGCCCGTCATAAATACCACATCAACAGCCATCTCCAACTACTGCAAGACACCCGTCCTAATAAGGACCATCAACACCAGAAGTCCAGAAACAGTGAAGCTTCGTCTCAGATACGTCTCAGATACATCTCAGATACGGTTTAGTATATAGGCATAATGAGCATGATGCTTGTCGCCATCTGCAGCAGGAGAATGTCCCAGACCCTAGACGCAAAATTGAGAAGGGCTGGATCAGCATGTAACAACCAATCCATAGCCAGGCACAAAGCTGCGCTCGTCGGCGATAGAGGATGTACCATTTATTTAGCCCCAACTCAAATGGGGTGTAGACAACACCAAGTGCCAACTCAAACGGCGTGCGACCACCATCTACCGTACATAACGGGAAAGCGATCCATCATCACCATTGACCGGCATGTATGCGATCACCATCTATGTAACGGGAAACAATAGGTCACAATTGACTTCGTACTCAAAGTTTGAGTCTCAAACGGTGTGCGGCCGCCAGCTAGCTCCTCGATACTCAAACAGCGTGCGACCATTATCTAGCTCCACACTGCTCAATCGGCGTGCGACCACCTTTTATGCCATGAGGTATGGGGAAGGCACTTCATCATAATAGAGCTCCAAGTCAATGGAACGGCATGCGACCACCATTTAGCTCCTCATGACCCAAATGGCAAGCGCAATACTAGAACGCATGTGGGCATATGGAATGAAAGCCACCCGGCCCATGCACCCTAAGCATGTGGGCATATGGAATGAAAGCCACCCGGCCCATGCACCCTACGCATGTGGGCATATGGAATGAAAGCCACCGTGCCCATGCACCCTACGCATGTGGGCATATGGAATGAAAGCCACCGTGCCCATGCACCCTACGCATGTGGGCATATGGAATGAAAGCCACCCGGCCCATGCACCCTACGCATGTGGGCATATGGAATAAAAGCCACCGTGCCCATGCACCCTACGCATGTGGGCATATGGAATGAAAGCCACCCGGCCCATGCACCCTACGCATGTGGGCATATGGAATGAAAGCCACCGTGCCCATGCACCCTATGTATGTGGGCATATGGAATGAAAGCCACCGTGCCCATGCACCCTATGCATGTTGAATCCGTTGTCCGCTTCGATTGCGCAGGTACCCGCTAACCCCTTTACCTAAACCCTTAACCCGTCACTGTACTGCTAAAACGCACTCCCCTAACATCTGCACAACCCACTGTACTGCTGTAATGCCGTGCCGCATAGCGGTGGTGTCCCACGCACATGCCTTGCGTCCAACGCGCAGCAAAACAGATGATGTTTATATAAATTTAACGCTGTGGACCATGGTAGCACAATCCGGCTGAATTTGTGCCGTATCGAGCCGTATTGCGCCGTATCGTGGCACTTCGGTGGTACAATCCGGCTGAACCTGTGCCGTATCGAGCCGTATTGCGCCATATCGTGGCACTTCGGTGGTACAATCCGGCTGAACCTGTGCCGTATCGAGCCGTATTGCGCCGTATCGTGGCACTTCGGTGGTACAATCCGGCTGAACCTGTGCCGTATCGAGCCGTATTGCGCCGTATCGTGGCACTTCGGTGGTACAATCCGGCTGAACCTGTGCCGTATCGAGCCGTGTCATGCCGCACCGTGCTACCAGGCTGTGGACGCGGCCTCGGCCTGTGCCGCACTGCTTCCCCAAATCTCATGTCCCTGTGGGGCGTAGCTTCCTTCCTTCCTGTAATAAAGAAGGCATCTGAAACGCTCAGGGGAGCGGACAGGGGGAGCCCACGTCCCTTGCGGCCTTGTGTGTGTGTGCTGCCCTCATGCCTGCTCCTACTCCATGGAGGGGTACCCGCCCACCCGGGCCTCTACACATTCGACGCAGTGTTCTGCCCCGATGTCGCGGTCAAAATCTCACACCGCCCAGGTCTCTACACACCATGCTGCGCGTAACCCTCACACAAGTGTGGGGGGCCGCCTCATGCCTGCCCCTGCTCCGTAGCGTGGTACCCAGGTTTCTTCACATTCGACACGATGTTCCGACCCGACATCACCCTTGGGACATCCAAGCCGCCACCAAGGCCGGAGCCGCCCATGCTCGACTCGTCGGTCTGCGGCCGCCCGTCGTGGCCCGCCATCGAGGGGCGCATCTCAAAGCCGTTAAGAGACGCACGGGCCTCCTGCGAAAGCGGGGAACAGTTTGGGAGGTTGGAACAGTTACGCGGCGGCAAACTGGAGCCATCGGTGCTATCGGGTTCAGGCTAGGCAGCAGTCAGCGAGCTAGGTAACAGTTATTATACATACTATTATTATATATTATACGGTACACTGTATATCTATATAATAAAATATATTATACAGTGTATAATATATATAATATTATATTGTAATATTACTGTATAATATATATTATACAGTGTAGTATAATATCTCTTCTTGTACTACACCCCCTCCCCCTCCCAAAACAACGTCGACGTCATGTACCAGAAAAGGCAAAGCACACCATCAGTGCACACGCGTCTTCGGCGCTTCGCGCTCTCTCACCCTGCTGGGCGAGAACCGCGTGTTGAAATTGGTCTCCGTCTCCTTGTGCTTGCTGAGCGGCGATAAGCGCTCGACGTGCTTCCAGTGCCGCAAGAAGATGGCCATGATTCGTCGGTAATGCTCCCACGCCACCGCGGCGTCGTTGTGGTCTTCCAGCGCGAGCTCCATGTTCTTGTACAATGCCAGGTACACCGGCAGCTCGCAGGGGATCTCCGGGTGGTTCTCGATCGTCACGATCTGGCTCTGTGCGGGGTTCAGAGATTAGGGTAAAGGGTTTCGAGTTCAAGCATAAAGTATGAAGTTCCAGCTTAAGGGTTTAGGTTTAAGCTCAACACTGAAGGGCGTAGGGTTCAAGCTGTAAGGCTTATATTCAACCCTTAGGGCTTAGGGTTCAAGCTGTACGGCTTAGGGTTCAAGCCTTAGGGCTTCGAGTTCAAGCTTCAGGGCTTAGGGTTCAAACTGTAAGGTGAGGGTTCAAAGTCCAGGCCTTAGGTCCAAACTTTAGGGTTTAGGGTTCAAGCCTCAGGGCTTAGGTTCCACCCTTTAGAGTTTAGGGTTCAAGCTTCAGGGCTTAGGTTCCACCCTTTAGGGTTTAGGGTTCAAGCTTCAGGGCTTGGGGTTCAAGCTCAAGAGGGTTGAGGGTTTAGGGTTGAGGATTTGGGTTGAGGATTTTGGGTTGAGGGTTGAGGCGTGAGGTTGGACGATGAGGGCAGAGGTTTGAGAGGCGAGGGTTGAGGGTTGACGGTCCAAAGTCCAGGGTTGAGGGTTGAGGGTCGAGATTCGAGGGTTGAGGGTTAATAGTTGAGGGTTGAGGGTTGACGGTCCAGAGTTGAGGGTTGAGGGTTGAAGGTCCAGAGTCGAGGGTTGAGGGTTGAAGGTCGAGAATCGAGAGTTGAGGGTTGAGGATCGAGGGTTGAGGGTTGAGGGTTGAGGGTCGAAAGTCGAGGGTTGAGGTTTGAGGGTCGAGGGTCTTTTTAGAAGACAACCCCATCTGCCAGGGGTGGTAAAAGAGCACAGCTCGCCCCAAGCGCATGCCAGAGCATCTTCCACTTCCACTATTGTTCGAAAACGAACCGTTCCCTTGCACTGCACTTCAAAATCAAACTACTCACCTCAATCGCCTCAAAACCCTCTCCAGCAGCCAGACATATTCAAAATTTCAAACAGCAGTTTTCTCCAACTGCCCACCTCAACCCCAGCCCCCCCTAAACTACTCACCTCAACCGCATTCAAAATAAACGCTTTCCTTCACTTGAGATCGAAAAAATACTGCTCAACTCGACCACGATTCGAAAACAAACTGCTCACCTCAACCGGAGTTAAAGTACCAAATCCTTGCCTCTACCACATATCACGAGCAACCTGCTAACTGCCTATCTTCACCACAATTTGAGAAAACAAATTGCCAGCATCAACTGCAGTTCAAACCCAAACTACTCACCCCAACCACAGGCCGGAGCATCTTCCGGGTCATCTCATTCAATGGACTTAATTAAACATCGGGTTTCCAAACAGCCCACCGCCTTCGTTTATAAATAAATAAAGGATACGCCCTGAGGCGTGAATTAAGGAAGCCAGCCGTTTGGCCGTAGCACTAGGTGAGCTACTATTGCCTTTATATATTTTTTGGGGTCCCATATCACCTTTGTTGGGCCGCCACGCAGCCACCCCTGGGCCGATTCCCACCAAACCTGGACGGGCCTCCAGCCGGTGGTCCAAGCAGCAGGGCTGGCCGAACCAGGGGCGTGTGGCCGGGGGCCACAGTGTAGCTGAACTGTAGCTGATTGTGGGTATACCACTCACTAAACAAAACTGCAGACCTCCCACCTCAACCGGAGTTCAAAACAAAACTGCTCACCTCAACGGCAGGCCGGAGCGTCTTCCAGGCCTTCTCCAACAGCCGGAACTCTTTAAATGGCGGGAAGCAGTTGACCGGCTCGAGTTTCTGCGAAGCAAAAGGTTCATTTTTAGAGCTGTGGTTTAGGCTGCAAGTTCAGTGTTGAGGGTTCAGAGGTCAGGCGCATGAAGAGCCGGTCCTCCTCCGCCATTCAAACCCTATGATGGTAACGGCGCGGACGCGGCCTAAGCCCATGCCGCGCTGTTTCCTTAACTCTCACGCCCCTGCGGGGCGTAGTTTCCTTTCTACCTTTCAAGCCCCAATGAACCAGTCCATGCATCGTTGAGAGGGGGTGGGTTGCAGTTGGCTCTGAATGAGCCTTTTAATCATTGTTTAATAGTCATTTAAAAATGATTTAATCATTATTGCTGATCCATTTGATGACCCGCTGCAGGTGAACCGTCATGCCCACAAAATTGAGCCTTGGCCGCGCGCGAATTGCTAGTCCACGCCCTTAACAGGGCGCGCGTAAAGTTATTTTAGTGTTAAAAACAATTAGTTACCGGCATTTAAATCATTAATAATCACCTGCTGCAGGTGTACCGCCACACCCACAAAGCCTTGGTCCAGCATGGCCGGGGTAGATTGCTAGTCCAGGCCTTTGTTGGCTCGCGCATTAATCCCATTCGCTATTTTCCGTAATGAATTACCAGTATTTAATTTATCATTAATAATTCATCATTCCTCACCTGCTGCAGGTGCACCGCTACACCCACAAAGCCTTGGTCCAGCATGGCCACGGCAAATTGTTGGCCCAGGCCGTTGGCGGGCTGTGGGCCTGCCGTCAGGATGGCTTGGCGGTACATGGAGGTAGCACTCTGCTGGGAGGTGTGCTCCGCCTTGTGCTCGTCCATCTGAGAACATCATGGGAACAATATAAACAAAATGAATGGGATGAATACCGGTATAAAACAGAATGCTGAATTAATGGGACGAATACCGGTATAAAACAGAATGCTGAAGTAATGGGACGAATACCGGTATAAAACAGAATGCTGAATTAATGGGATGAATTCCGGTATAAAACAAAATGATGAATTAATGGGACGAATACCGGTATAAACAAAATGATGAATTAATGGGACGAATACTGGTTTAAAACAAAATGAAAAATTAATGGGACGAATATAGAAGAAAATATGAATGTGCCAGTGCTCAGCCTTGTGCTTGTCCATCTGAGCACAGCATGGGAAAAACAAACAAATTAGCCATACGTTAATAATTACCTGGACCCGAAACCATACGATTCATAATTAAATTAAATAATACCAGCACCGGTACAGCGTATGGAATTACTAGAGATGCCCCAGTGCCACACAGCTCTAAAAGGGGTCGCAAAGCTTGACGGCTTCAATATGTAAGTCATCCAGAAGGCACGGCGAAAAGCTGAAAAAATCCAGCCACACGAACCCATTGAAAACAAGAAAGAAACAAAAAAACGGGATCTTCCCCATATATTTCGGGGTTGTTTGTTCACGGTTGTGAGCAACCCAGCGTGATGGTGCGATAGCGCAACGCACCTGTGTGGCCGCGACATGACACTGCGGCCACAGTATGCTGTTGTTACAAAGTGGCCGCAACCACCCACAGCCTTTTGCGAAAGGGCCAGGCAGAGCGAACCCGGGTGAACCAGCAACAATAACCAAAACCTAACCACATGCTTGTCACACATACGGCATGACTACTCCTGGGTTAAGGATCTAGGGTTCAGGGTTCAGGGTTTAGGGTTTAGTGACTGAAGAGAGGAGTCATCGCCTCGCAGCACAGCGCGGGCATCAGCGTTGCAATGATACACCTCCTGCACCCGACGTCTGTTGAATCATCTTGGCCTTATGATGCGACCACGTGCGTGTCATGCCTACGGCATGATTGCTACTGGGGGTGTGCCTAAAACTGGTGGCTCACGATAGGTTTGCCATCGCCCCGCAGCTTTGGGACACAGGGTGCGGAATATGGGAGTACGGTACGATACAAAACGATGTAGGATTTTTTGCCAAAACGGGACAAAAATGTGGATTTCCAGTCGGTGCACCGAAGTGGAGCGTATCGATACAAAAACAATGCAATGCATTCCGTTTTTTTTGGCCAAAACAGACCCGTATCCTGTGTCCATGCCGCAGCCCATATTCTGCATCAACGGGCGATGAGTATGTAACAAGCCCCCTGGTAACAAGCAAGTCTGGCACCTGTCGAGCGGCGTGAGTCGTCAAGCAAGTCACGTTCGTTTGTGCGCGCGTGTTTTCGTTTTTTTAACTGTACCCCTTTCTCTTTATCTAGGCACGCACACTTTCTTTTTACAGTCTCCCTAAAAGGAGATCCTTGATAAAAACGAATCCATAGCCGTCATACCTTTCTCATGAAGGTCGCAAAGTCTGACGGCGTGGGCATGTCCTTGGATTCGAACTCCTTCTTGTATACCTCCATGATGGCCTGGAAGTCCAAGTTGTACTGCTTCACCCAGGCCTGAGGCAGTACACGCAGAGCAGGTGGGCGGGTGGGTGGTGGTCGCAACGTGTACTGCTTCACCCAGGCAGGAGGCAGTACGCGCAGAGCATGTGGGTGGGTAAGTGGGTGTGGGTCGCTATGTGTACTGTTCATAATAATTGAATATGTAATTAAATTCCACGGCCCTCCTTCAAAACAGGTGAATAAGGGCACATGGTCACCCTCAGCCCTCCCCTCACAGAGAATGCGCTCCATTGTCGCCAGGTCCACAAGAATGGGGCTCTGAATAAGCTCATTCAGGCTCTAATAACAATAATAATAATAATAATAACAAAAAATGTGGTGACATCTAAAGGCCCTCGTTATTTACAAATTATAGTCCATGACCAGTGGTCCTCTCCTCACCCTGAAAGCGTTCTCCTTTGCCAGCTCCGCATCGATGGGGCTACAATAATGCATGCTTAAATTCCACGACCCTCCTTATTTACAAATGATCATCCATGGCCCACCGCCCTCCCCTCACCTTGAACGCAATCTCCATCGCCAGCTCCACGTCGATGGGGCTCTCCTCCTCTCCCATGCACTGCGGCAGGGGCAGCGACGTGCAGGATCAAGACAAAACGAAAAGGAAAACAAACAGAAAAACAAAACAGATCCAAATGCTGAGGGTTAAGCGGCGGAAGGGGCCTGTCATTAGGGGGTCGGACGAGTCCCCCGACAACCGCAGTCGACCCTGGGAATGGGGTCTTTCGGCGCGCAACGTTTTACTGGCGTCCAGGACTTAAGCTTTCTAATACAGAAGGATTGTTTTTCTGTCGAACTTTTTGCGCGGAAAGGCTCCGTCCAGGCCGAAAACCCTTGTTTGGGGGAACTCGCCCGACCCCCTAAGTGACAGGCCTCTAAGCAGCGGTCGGGATAAGAACAAAACAAGCTTGTGTGTTTTCTCATTTCCCCTCCCGTAAAAGGACCGGCCTGTTTTGCCTGCCTACCCATTTACCCATGAAGGTGACCCCCCTCCCCTCAAAAGCGGAAGTTTCAGGGGTGCCAGATGCAGCCTTGGCCCAGAGCTGCAGCCATGGCCAGCCCAGATGCAGCCTTGGCCCAGAGATGCAGCCATGGCCCTGAGCTGTGCTGTGCCCTGAAATCAGTTGTCTCAAGGGGAGCGTACCGCCTTTACCTCAAGGGGAGCAACCCAACCTTGCAGCTTCCTCACACATCCCTAACGAAGCGTGTTTTCTTCTTCTCATTATTTATGTATTATTACCTATCTCTGCCCCGCCTCCCAACACCCTCCACTCACCATGACCCTGAATATCTCAGTGATGTTTCCAGCATCCTCAGATGTCCCCAAGGAGTTTTTGTTTTCTTCCATTATTCATAATACAATAAATTATGTGGCAAATACATAATTTATTATTACCCACCGGTATCCTCTCCACTCACCATGACCCTGTATATCTCGGTGATGTTTCCAGCATCCTCGCTCAGGTTGCTGAAAGACGAGCGCAGCATGTCCCGTGCTGCCTTGGCCATCACCTGCCAGCGGGAGACACAGCGCACCCAATTCAGCTACAATTCATCTACATTTCAGCTACAATTCAGCTACATCTACCCTATTTGACCACTGGGGCCCTATACAGCAAGTCCCGTGCTGCCTTTGCCATCACCTGCCAAGGGGGGGACAAATAGCACCCAGTTCAGCTACATTTCAGCTACAACCCAGCTAAATTTCAGCTACATCACCGCTATTTGATCACTGGGGCCCTATACAGCATGTCCCATGCTGCCTTGGCTATCACCTGCCAGGGGGGGTGGGCACTACTAATTAAAAGCGCACGTCAGCTACACTTGAGCTACATCACACTCAGCACAGGGGCTGCTCTTCAGCTACAATTCAGCTACATCACACTCGTCCCGAGGCTGCACCAAGCAAGACACAGGTTTCCTTTAACAGACAGAAAGCTTTATTTAAAGGGTTCAGGGTTCAGGGTTTATCGTCACAGGGTGAAGTGTCCCCTCACCCGGCACTTCACTACGCTGACGCCCTCCGTCGCGTCCAAGGTGAGCGGGCCGGCGCGTGCGTGCACACGGTTGAGCAGTGCCGAGTAGAACTCCGCCGCCGTCGGGGGCAGCGGGCCCAGGCCGTTGTCCATACGCAACAGGCGCGCAAAAACGCGGATCTTGGTGTGATTGTGTCTGACAGGAAGGAAGTGAATGAGGCGGAGGGGGGAACGAATTATAGGGATTGCCAGGGGGGAGGTTAGGGAAATATAGGGATATCCATGGGGGAATTACAGGGTATTACAGGGAGTTACAGAGAATTACAGGGAATTACAGGGAATTACAGGGAATTACAGGGAATTGCAGGTAATTACAGGGAATTACAGGGAATTACAGGGAATTACAGGGAATTACAGGGAATTACAGGGAATTGCAGGTAATTACAGGGAATTACAGTAAATTACAGGGAATTATAGGGAATTATAGGGAATTATAGGGAATTACAGGGAATTACAGGGAATTATATGGAATTATAGGGAATTACAGGGAATTACAGGGAATTACAGGGAATTATAGGGAATTATAGGGAATTACAGGGAATTACAGGGAATTACAGGGAATTACAGGGAATTACAGGGAATTACAGGGAATTACAGGGATTTACAGGGTATTACAGGGAATTACAGGGAATTACAGGGAATGACAGGGAATTACAGAGAATTATAGGGAATTGTAGGGAATTATAGGGAATTACAGGGAAATACAGGGAATTACAGGGAATTACAGGGAATTACAGGGAATTACAGGGAATTATAGGGAATTACAGAGAATTACAGGGAATTACAGGGAATTATAGGGAATTATAGGGAATTGCAGGGAATTACAGGGAATTACAGGGAATTACAGGGAATTACAGGGAATTACAGGGAATTATAGGGAATTACAGGGAATTACAGGGAATTATAGGGAATTACAGGGAATTATAGGGAATTATAGGGAATTATAGGGAATTATAGGGTATTACAAAGAATTACAGGGAATTATAGGGAATTACAGGGAATTATAGGGAATTATAGGGAATTACAGGGAATTATAGGGAATTACAGGGAATTATAGGGAATTACAGGGAATTACAGGGAAGTATAGGGAATTACAGGGAATTACAGGGTATTACAGGGATTGACAGGGTATTACAGGGAATTATAGGGAATTACAGGGAATTATAGGGAATTATAGGGAATTATAGGGGATTACAGGGAATTACAGGGAATTATAGGGAATTATAGGGAATTATAGGGAATTATAGGGAATTACAGGGAATTATAGGGAATTATAGGGAGTTATAGGGAATTACAGGGAATTACAGGGAAGTATAGGGAATTACAGGGAATGACAGGGTATTACAGGGAATGACAGGGAATTATAGGGAATTGTAGAAAGTTCCAAAGAGTAGTGTAGGGAATTATAGGGATTGCCAGGGGGGGAGGTTAGGGGCAGCGGGCCCAGGCCGTTGTCCATACGCAACAGGCATGCGAAAATGCGGATCTTCGTGTGCTTGTGGCGGGGTAGGGCACAGGGGGGGAGGCATGCAGTTTCACAAAGTTTCACACAGTTCCACACACTTGTTTACTGCAGTGATTATTTTTTCCCGGTTACGAGTCCAACTTCAGCAGGCGGCACCGTGGCTGTCTAAGGCCCGATTAGGACCAAACGAGGACCAGACTATGACGGGTGGCCAAATCAGCAAGGTTGGCCAAATCAGGGGTCTTCTCGGCCGGAGTGTTGCTCATATGCAGCTGAGTCACGAAAAATAAAGGCAAAATTCGCAGCGAAAACGCAGTGGGGGTGGAGAAAGGTTGGGAAGGAAGGGTCAGGGGGGAGGGAGGTTTCCTGTTGGACCCATATTTGACATGCCCCATATTTGACATGCCCCATATGTGACATGCCCCCCCCCCGTTGTCTTCTTATTGTACTCGCAAATCCCCGCAAGGGGGGGGGGGGGCAGGGCATGTCAAATATGAGGACAACCCGTTCAGAAGAATCTGTTGGGCTACACAAGTAGTGAAGTAACCTAAACAGGTTGTTGGATTTAGGAAGCCGCACATTTTGGACGAAGCATGGAACATGGCGACCTGTGGGCTCATGTTGAGGTTACTCTTTATGGTCACACTCAGTGTTTCTTTTAGTGGGTAAGGGACCACTTTTTTGGGGCCGCCCCGCGGCCACCCCTGGGCCGATTCCTACGAAATCTGGACCGGCCTCCGGCCAGTGGCCCCAGCAGCAGGGCTGGCCGCACCAGGGACTTGTGGCCGGGGGGCACAGTGTAGCTGAACTGTAGCTGATGGTGGTATACCACTCACTGAAATAACGCTGGTCACACCAGCAAGCACCACACAGCTCTTCGGATCAGCATGTGCGACATGTGTGATGCACAAACAAGTGTGATACACATGTGAGATGTGGGAGCGACATGTGTGATGTGTGATGTGTGATGTGCGTGTTTGATGTGATGCATGGGGACACGATACATGCGGGATATATCATGGCCTCATGGGTGTGTGAAACACGTGTGGTATGTGTGATATGAGTGATATGTGTGATAGTGTGCTACATCACTTACCTGCATTACATGTGTGACATGTGATACATCATGCATGTGTTACATCAGTGTGATATGTGTACCATGTGTGGCATGTGTGATACTTGGGTGGAGGCTCACTCACTTGTGCAGCTGTACTGCCTTGAGGAAGGCCGCGAGGTGCAGATCTGAGATCTGCCTGCATCCGTACCGCGATATGAAGAACTCGTACAACACAGTCTCTAAGGGCACCCGTGGCCCAGGTACAGCGCCCAGCAAGGTCTCCTCCTGGGTTGGGGTCAAGGGTTGAGAGAGTAGGGCTCCAAGTTCAGGGTTTATGTTAGGGTGCCGGAATTGAGTCTGAAATGAATAGGTTTCCAAGCTTTAAATGAAGGATAGACACACTGCCAAAAGCCATCCCCCCCGCCCCCTCCCTCCTCCCCTCCCCCCTCCTCTTGCGCCCTTCTCCTCCTCCCCTCCTCCGTCCCTCTTCCACCCCTCCCTTCCTCCTTCCCCCTTCTCCCCCTCCCCTCCTCCTCCCCCGTTCCCCCGTTCCTCTCCTCTGCCCCCCCGCCTGCCCCCCCCCCCCCTTTCTCCCCCTCCCCTCCTTCCCCCCTTCTGTCTCCACACCCCCCCCCCTTCTCCCCCTCCCCTCCCCCCCCCCCCTTCTGCCTCTCCCCCCCTTTCCCTCCTCCCCTCCTCCTTTCCCCTTCTTCCTCCCCCCCTTCCCCTCATCCTCCCCCCCTTCTGCCTCCCCCCCCTTCCCCCCTCCCCTCCTCCTTCCCCCCCTTCTGCCTCCCCTCTCACTCCCCTTCCCCTCCCCCCCTCCTCCTTCCCCCCATCTCCCCCTCCCCTCCTCATTTCCCTCTCCCCCCCCCCCACTCTCCTCCTCCCCGTCCTCCCCCCTCCTGTAACAGACTTGGCCCTCCAGAATCAGTCATGTGCCAATTCCTTTCCTTACTCTGTAGAGCCAACAGGCCAAGTCTGTTTCAGGGAGGAGGAGAAGGGCCTTAAAATCCACCTAGAGTTATATAGAGGTAAACCAATATGGTATCCTAGCTGACACTATTCCATTAAGGATGCCATAAGCATGGATATAGGATGCCATAAGCATGGATATAGGATGCCATAAGCATGGATATAGGATGCCATAAGCATGGATATAGGATGCCATAAGCATGGATATAGGATGCCATAAGCATGGATATAGGATGCCATAAGCATGGATATAGGATGCCATAAGCATGGATATAGGATGCCATAAGCATGGATATAGGATGCCATAAGCATGGATATAGGATGCCATAAGCATGGATATAGGATGCCATAAGCATGGATATAGGATGCCGTAAGCATGGATATAGGATGCCATAAGCATGGATATAGGATGCCATAAGCATGGATATAGGATGCCATAAGCATGGATATAGGATGCCATAAGCATGGATATAGGATGCCATAAGCATGGATATAGGATGCCATAAGCATGGATATACCCAAAACTCTGGCATTATAAGGGCCACATCTTTTACACCCCCCCTCCCCCCCTCCTCCTTCCTCCAGTTTCTCCCCTCCCCTCTCCACCCTCATTCGGGTTTATGGTTTAGGGTTAAGGTTGTAGAGTTAAGGGTTAGGAGTTGTTAGGCCCCCCCCCCACACACATTCCTCTCCTTCTTTATTTTCCCTCCCTCTTAAGTCCTCCCCTCTCCACCCCTCCCCACTCCTCTCCTACCCACTGCTCTCTTCCCCCTCCTCCTTCCCCTCTCCCCTCTCCCTTCCCATACCCCCTCTCCCCCCCCACCTCAACCACCACCTCCATCCTCCCCTTCCCCCTCCCCCTCCCTCTCCCCCCTTTCCTCACCACCAAAGATCTCTCCCCCCTCCCCCCCTCCCCGCTCTCCTGATCTCGACCCCCTATTTTCTCCCCATCCACGTTCTCCCCCTCTTCCTTCCCCTCCTCCCCTCCCACTCCCATTGTCCTCCCTTGCCCTAACCCTCCCCCCTCCCCTCCCCCGCATGTTCTCTTCCCTTGCCCTCTCTCTCCTTCCCCCCCCCCCTCCCCCTCCCCCCTCATGATCGCTTCCCTTACCCTCTACCTCTCCCATTCCCTTCTCCCAACCCTCTCCCCTCTACCTTCTGCCCCCCCCCCCCCCCCCCTCCCTTCTCCCCCCCCTCCCCTCCCCCTTCTCCTCCCCTTCCCCCCCCCCTCCCCCTCACCGCCAGGAGGTCTCTTTTGATCTTGTCCACATAGATCATTGAGATGGTCACCATCAATGTGTCACTGGACTGCATCAAGAAGTCCACCAACGGGTCGGTGGAGAGCGGAAACGTCACGGCGTGGCTGCCCTCGTCGCCTGAATGGGTTTAAAATTAAGGTTTTAGGGTTTAGGGTTAAGGATTAAGGGTTTAGGGTTGAGGTTTTAGGGTTCAGGGTTTAGGGTTCAGGGTACAGGGCTTAAGGTTTAGGGGGGTGTAGCCGGGTGCACAAGTGGCTCTCATCGTCAGCTGAGAAAAGGCGAGCAGAAAGGCTAAATACTTTTGCTTGGATTTAGGGATTTAAGGCTTAGGGTGTAGGGATATGTTTGCTTGGATTAAGGGTTTAAGTTTAGGGTTTAGGGATACGTTTGTTTCGATTTAGGAAGGCGTGATTCCGGCCGCTCAACCCTTGAAACTGACATGCTGAGACAAGAAAAGCGAGCAGAGGCAGGAAAGGCATACGCCTTTGCTTGGACGTAACAAATGTGATGCCGCCCGCCCGATCCTTGAAAACCGAGATACTGACAGAAAAGTAACGACACACGCAACACCTCCTGCACGAGGCTTATGTGCCAGGCTTCACACTCTTCACACCAACATGTCTCATACACTCCCCACCCAGCCTCTCGTCACAGGTTGACGGGGCAGGCTTCACACTATTCACACTATCCGCACACAACTCACAGTCCCTACCCAGCCTCTTGCTTCAAGTTTGCGGGATAGGCTTCATACTCTTCTCACACTCTTCACACTCTTCCCCAGCCTCTCGCCACATGTTGATGGGGTAGGCTTCACACCATTCACACACTCTTCAGACTCTTCACACTCTAACCCAGCCTCTTGCAGCAGCTTGAATGGGTAAGCTGCATGGTCCTGAAATTGAAAACCATTGAAATTGCCCCTCCCACACATTTTCACACTCCCCACACCTTGTCCACACTCCCCCCATACCTGTCACACACACTCACACCTCTCACACTCCCCCACACATATTCCAAATTCTTACCGTAGGTTGACGGAGCAGGTTTCAAGGCCCTGAAGTTCGAGACGATCGAGATCGACAACAGCGACGCCAACGCACTTGTAAAGTGTGGAAACATACGGCCATCCACCTGAGTGTGTGTTTGCGAGAGGGGGAGGGGAACATCAGCATCAGGATCGGGATTGGGATCAGGATCGGGACTGGGATAGGGGGCAGGAGAACGAGAGAGGGAGCGGAAAGGCAGTACTACGGGCATGGGCATGGGCATGGGCACGGGCACGAGCACGGGCACGGGTATGGGCATGGGCATGGGCATGGGCATGGGCAGGAGCACGGACACGGGCACGGGCACGGGCATGGGCACGGGCACGGGCACGGGCATGGGCATGGGCATGGGCATGGGCATGGGCACGGGCACGGGCACGGGCATGGGCATGGGCATGGGCATGGGCATGAGCATGAGCATGAGCACGGGCACGGGCACGGGCACGGGCATGGGCATGGGCATGGGCATGGGCATGGGCATGGGCATGATCATGGGCATGGGCATGAGCATGAGCATGAGCATGAGCATGAGCATTAGGATGAGCATGAGCATGGGCATGATCATGGGCATGGGCATGAGCATGAGCATGAGCATGGGCATGGGCATGGGCATGGGCATGGGCATGAGCATGAGCATGAGGATGAGCATGAGCACGAGCATGAGCATTAGGATGAGCATGAGCATGGGCATGAGCATGAGCATGAGCATGAGCATGGGCATGGGCATGGGCATGGGCATGGGCATGGGCATGGGCATGAGCATGGGCATGAGCATGGGCATGAGCAAGAGCATGAGCAAGAGCATGAGCATGAGCATGAGCATAAGCATGAGCATGAGCATGAGCATGAGCATGAGCATGAGCATGAGCATGAGCATGAGCATGAGCATGAGCATGAGCTAGAGCTAGAGCATGAGCTGGGGCTGGGGCATGAACATGAGCTTGAGGTGTATTTGTACTTGTATCTGTATCTGTATCTGTATCTGGAACAAGCCTAAGATAGTTCACCCCCTGTGCATGCTCGCTGTGCACCTGCACGTGGCTGAGGAATTGTGGAGGGTCTGAATGCTCGACCTTGTCCAGGTATATTTTGACCAGCTTGTTCACGTGGCCCTCGTATGTCATCTTCTGATCGGTCATAACCTGTGGTGACGGGGGAGGGGGGAAAGGGGGGAGGGAAGGATGAGGGGGGGGGCATAAGGGGGGAGGTGTGTGTGTGGGGGGGGGGGGAGGGGGGTGAGGTGTGGGGTGGACAAGGATGAGGGGGGGGGGGGGGAGAGCGATGAGAAGGGGCGGTGTGGGGTGGAGAAGGATGAGACGGGGGGTAGGTGTGGGGTGGAGAAGGAGGAGGGGGGTGGAAGTGTGGGGTGGAGAGGGATTAGAGGGGGGTAAGGTGTGGTGGAGAAGGATGAGGGAGGGGGGGGGGGGTGTGGGGTGGAGAAGGATGAGGGAGGGGGGGGGGAGGTGTGGGGTGGAGAAGGATGAGGGAGGGGGGGGGGGTAAGGTGTGTGGTGGAGAAGGATTAGGGAGGGGGGGGGGAGGTGTGGGGTGGAGAAGGATGAGGGAAGGGGGGGGGGAGGTGTGGGGTGGAGAAGGATGAGGGAGAGGGGGGGAGGTGTGGGGTGGAAAAGGATGGGGGAGGGGAGGTGTAGGGTGGAGAAGAAGGAGGGGAGGGTGGGGGGCTGATCTCCAGCCGCTGGAGAAGGATGAGAAGAGGGGGGTGAGAGGAGGCGAATAGGGGATGATGAGGGGAGAGGGGTGAGGTGGGCAGCAAGAGCAGGGAAGAGGCAAGGCGGGCAACAAGGGGAGGAGGGTGAAGGGAGGGGGCGGATAGGGGGGAAGGGGGTCAGAGGCGTGGGATTAATCGAAGCTAGGAGAATGATTGGAGGGTGTAGATGAGGCAGGAAGGGGAGGAAAAGGGGGGAGGGGAGGGGGGGGGGCAGAGGAGGGAAGAAATATGAGATGAGGGGCGTGAGAGGAGGGGCAGATGAGCGGGGGGAGGGGACAGAGGAGGGGGAAAGGGGAGAAGGATGAGGGAGGGGGGGGGGGGGGGGGGGGGTGAGGCATGAGGGGAGATGAGAGGAAGGGGGAGGAGGGGAGGCGCGGCACTGAATGAGAGAGAGGGGGAATGAAGCTTGCATGTTCAAAGCTAAATTCAACACGATACAAGCCCGGCAACGATTCGTAATCAAGCAGTCACACATCACACTAAATTCGAATCAAACACCACCAAGTTTACTCAATCTCAGTTAGTGGACTGTGAGATCTGGCGGGCGATCAAATCAAATCAAATCAAATCAAATCAAAATCAAAATCAAAACCAAAAAGTGATATAGGGCAATCAAATCAAATCAAAATCAAGACAAAATGTCCAAACCAAGATGGTTCCAAACGGGTTCAAATCTCAAATCCACTTCAAACTGCACTCACATCGAGCTTGTGGACGGTGATGTCCAGCACGCTCTGCACGGCGGCCTTCTCCTGCAAGAGGTAAAGCCACATTTTTATCTCGTCACACCTCGGCTACAATTCAGCCACCATCATGTAGCTAATGTCCAGCTATATCAAGAACGGCATCCGGCGACGGGGGGCTAAAGCAGCCTGGTGCCTGCCGCTTGGACCCCCGGCCGTGGGCTGGTCCAGGATCAGTCTTCATCGCCGTAGCATGCACGAATTTTCTCTTGTTACGATGGTAACGGCGCGGACGCGGCCTAGGCCCATGCCGCGCTGTTTCCTTAACCCTCACGCCCCTGCGGGGCGTAGTTTTCTTTCTCTCTCTCCATCGCCCCAGGAGTGGCCGCCCGTCCAGTTCCAAGCCCGTTCCCTTGGCTGTGGTTTTGCTATATAGTGGATATGTAAGGACAGTGCTCTGCTTCTTCTCCAACTCTTTAAAGACGCAGAAGCGGGGTCCTCCACGGGACTTTAAGCTACGCTAATAAAACCGGGCGGGCCGCTCGATGAGTTACCCCCTCGCAACACGCTTTAGACCATCATCGGGATTGCGCAGGCGCCCCCAGGGCCCCCGAGCTGTAGGAATCCCATAAATCCAATCATGCGCGTCATTAGATGATGAGAGCCCCCCCACAGAGCAGCTGGACATCGGGGACTGGAAACAGCAGGTGACCCAATGCAGAGTCTAGTTCAGGATTTAGGGTTTAGGGTTTAGGGTTCAGGGTAAAGGGTATAAGGTTTAGGGTTCAGGGTAAAGGGTATAAGGTTTAGGGTAAAGGGTTTAAGGTTTAGGGGTCAGGGTACAGGGTTAAAGGTTTAGGGTTCAGGGTAAAGGGTGTAAGGTTTACGGTTCAGGGTAAAGGGTTTAAGGTTTAGGGTTCAGGGTAAAGGGTGTAAGGTTTAGGGTTAAGGGTAAAGGGTTTAGGGTTCAGGGTTTGGCGGGAAGAGAAGCGGATTAAAGGAAGAGGGCTACGCCACGTGGAAGGCGTGAGAGTTAAGGAAACAGCGCAGCCTGGGCCGAAGCCACATCCGCGCCGCCAGTAGCAGAGTATAGAGTTATTCTACCTGGTAGTACTGGTAGCTCACCAAGTGCTACGACCGAACGGGTGGCTTCATTAATCCACGCCCCAGGGGGGTATCCTTATGATGGACTGGTTTTTTATATGTAAGCCAGTCCAGCGCAACTTTGTCAGGGTGGGCTCGCACGTGATGATTTGGGGGGTTAACACTTGACCATGAAAAACCTCTAAACCCTGAAACCGTAACCCTATACCCATATACCCTACACCCTGAACCAGAACCGGAATTTCAAAAGACCAGCGCCGCCTCGACAGAGTGGGGCCAACACCGCTCTCTGAGCTGAGAAATTCAAGAAGTGAACCCTAAAGAACCCTAAAACCTAATCCCTGAATCCGGAAACCCTGAATGGAAACAGATTACTTGTCCAGAACCACCTTGGATCAAGGGCTAGGGTTTGCGCCGCAATGCCTTCAGCCTCAGGATTTCGAGAAGTCAGGGCATAACCTGTAAAACCTTAACCAGCGTGATCAAAGCCCAGCAAGCCCTCGGGCCTGGTGGGGGGGTGAGCAACTGAGCAACAAACCCTTCACCTTCCGGCTTCAGTCATCAAGTTGTAAAACCCTAAACCCTAATCCCCGAGCCAGCATGAAATTATCCAGCCACGACACAGCACACGGGTTGAAGGGTCAAACAAGAAATCCCAAACCCTCGACCGGAACTTGATTTTTGGCACCGAAACCCTGAACCCTGAATCGACAACTCCACACCCACCGGCGCCTTATCCAACGAAGCGACCTCGACTGAGACGTCTCCCACCACATAACGCTCTAGGGTGCAAGATTAAGATATAATCTATATGCAGTCATCTGTAAACCCTGACCTCTATAGCGGCCTTACTCCCTTGGCCTTTAAGCAGCCAGACCCAAAACCCTAAACCCTACACAGCCTTACCATACACCCGTAAGCCTAGACCATAAGACAGCCCTAAGCCCTAAGCCCTAGACAGCCTTACCTTAAACCTTCCCCCCAACCCCAACCTTCAACCTAATCACACACAAAACCACCACAAACCCTAAACCCTACACCCTAAACAGCATTACCTCAACCTGCAAGCAACCTTACCCTACGCTTTAAACCCTCCTGACAGTTTTACCCTGACCCCTCCCCCTACAATTTCAACCCTACAGATAAAACCCTAACCCTCAAACCCCCCAAACCCTGAATCTCAAATCTGTAAACCTAAAGCTTGAACCCCACACCCCAATCCTTGAACCCCAAACCCTAAAACTGTAATCCTACAACCCAATCCTAGAACCCAGAACCCCCAAAGTAAACCCAAACCCCAAACTCTAAACCCTGAGCAGCCTTACCTTGGCCAGTGCCACCTTGAGCGCGGTCATCTCCTCAGAGGCGTCCGACTCCAGGCGTCGCATGGCCACCTCGTAGTTCTGCACAAGAGCTGCCATGGCCTGATGGGCCTCTGAGGCGGTGTCGTTGGAGCTCTGTGGAAAAGGGTAGATAAAAGTGGGGGCAAAAAGAGAGAGTGGGGAAGAATGGCCGCCTTGTGGGGCAGCACTAAGAGCTGCCATGGCCTGGAAAAACAAGTAGGGACGGGGAAGCATGAGAGCACCTTCAACTCTCAAACCTCAACCCTCAACTCTGTATCCTCGCCCCTCAAGCCTCACCATTCGACTTAAGACCCTAAAACCTGAAACCTCGCCTGCACCCATCAACCCTCAACCATGAACTATACCCCCCCCTCACCCCTCAACTACAAACCCTCAACTCTGAACCCTCACCCCTCCACTCTGAAGTATGAACCCCCACCCCTGACCCCTCAACGTGAAACCTGGACCCTAAACGCTTAACCCTCGCCCTCATCCTTCAACCCTCATCGTGAAACCCTAAACTAAAAACGCTTAAACCTCGCCCTCACCCTTCTTCCCTCAACGTGTAACCGAAAACTTAAACCCTCAACCCTCGCCCCTCAACTCATGACCTTCAAACCTTATCACTGGACCCTTCACATTTCAAACTCTCTATGACCCTTACCCCTAAATCCTTTAACCCACATTATTTTGCTTGGACTTAGCAAAGTGAGAGGCTGGTCGCCCAACCCTTGAAACCCTGAGACGCTCACACGTCTCAAAAAAACAGCCCGACACGCTTTACATTTTAAACCAGCTAAATCATCTCAACTCTTACCAAAAAAACATCAACCGCTTATAAGCCACGACCCTACTCTAACCCACATGTAGTTTTGTTGTCAGCTGCTCCCCGTTGTCCGTGAGTGTGACCACCTCGGACTCGAGGTACGCTATGCTGGTACGGGCCTGCTTCAGGTTGGCCTCCAACTCCAGCTTGTCGAGCGTGATCTGGGAGGGGGCAGGAGGGGATCGGGGGAGGAGATGGGGAGAAGATAGAGGCGTGAGGCCAGCGCGAGGCCAGCTATGCTAATACGTACCTGCTGGTGCGGGCTTGCTATGCTAGTGCGGGCCTGCTGGTGCGGGCTTGTATCAGGCGCACCTCGAAATCCAGCTTATCGAGAGTGATCTGGGAACAAAGGGGGGTCGTTCAGCTCGACTTTTTGCAGACCCGTTTAATCCGAGTGCACCTGCATAAAAAAACCTTAACCCTTAACCCGTACAACCCAACAAGCATCCCTTGGGCAGCTTTTAAGCCTGGTCGTGCAACTCCCCCTCTTGACAAGATGCGCAATATCATGTGAACCTGTACAACACAACAAAAGCCCCAGACAGCAGGCAGTCGCTCACCCTCAGCAGTTTTTCAGCCTGATCGTGCAGCTCCCCCTCTTGCTCACCCTCTGCAGCCTTTCAGCCTGATCGTGCAGCTCCCCCTCTTGCTCACCCTCTGCAGCCTTTCAGCCTGATCGTGCAGCTCCCCCTCTTGCTCACCCTCTGCAGCCTTTCAGCCTGATCGTGCAGCTCCCCCTCTTGCTCACCCTCTGCAGCCTTTCAGCCTGATCGTGCAGCTCCCCCTCTTGCTCACCCTCTGCAGCCTTTCAGCCTGATCGTGCAGCTCCCCCTCTTGCTCATGGATCTCGCCGTCTAGATTGCTTCGCATCGCCTGTGAGGTGCAGGGTTGAGGGTTAAGGGCTTAAGGCATAGGGTTTATGGCTTAAGGTTACGGGCTTAGGGTTTAGGGCTTCGGGCTTGTGGTTTAGGGCTTGTGGTTTAGGGCTTGTGGTTTAGGGCTCGTGGTTTAGGGCTTGGGATTAAGGGCTTGGGGTTAAGATCTTAAGGTTTAGGGCATAGGGTGTAGGTTTAGGGTTTAAGGATGAATTACGCATGCAACATGTCGTACGCCACCCAATGCTAGGTCAAGATACATAGCTTCACACATGTTCCACACTCAATCCACACTGATTCCACATCTGCAACATGTCGTACGCCCCCCCCTGGTTGGTCAACAGACATAGCTTCACACATACGGTCACAGTTCACACATGTTCCACACCCCATCCACACCGATTCCACACCTGCAACATATCGTACGCCACCCGCTGCTTGGTCAGCATGTCCTGAAGCTCCAGCGCACGCGCCTCGGCCTCGTCAATCCGCGTCAAGAGCTCGCTGCGCATGGTCATGTCGCGCGTGGCGGTGCGGTGCTCCACCTCACGCAGCCGCTTGCGTTCCTTGGTGTGCTCGTAGTGCCGGAGCTTGGCCTGACAAGGGGGGTGACGGTTTAACGGTTAAGGGTTTAGAAATTAGTTTGCAGGTCGCGGGAGGCTGGCGGTGCGGTGCTCCACCTCGCACAGCCCCGCTTGTGCTCTTTGGTGTGCTCGTAGTGCCGGAGCTTGGCCTGGCAAGGGGTTTAGGGTGAAGGGTGAAGGGTATAGGGATGAGGATGCAGGGTTTAGGGTTTAGGGTTTAGGGTTTAAGGTCTAGGGTTTACGGTTGGCCTGACCAGGGGTCTGAAGCAGTATTTATTTGTTGGCGACTAAAGCACCCTAAACCCTAAACCCTGTTGTTAGTTGTAACCCCCATATCTTGCTGTTAGTTGTAACCCCCATATCCTGCAACTTTGCCTGTCCCCTCTCACCTCATGCAGCATTGTTCGGCCATCTCCACCGTCCAAACCTGGACCTTGACCCGATACCATGAACCCTAGACCCTAAACCCTGCCCCTCGTCCCCTCCCTCTCACCTGCAGCGTGCGGCAGTGGTCGGCGATTTCCGCCATCCGGTCTTCGATGAGACGCCGCCTGTTGCGGATCTGAGGGATCAGGGGGGGGGGGGCATTAAATGACACACGGTGAGTTGTTAATTATATTTTGGGGGGATGAATCACACTTATTCATTGTTGATGATTTTCATATATTTGGGAGGGATGAATAACACACATACGGTTGTTAATGATATTAATATATCTTGGCGGCCAGATGAATGGCACATTAAGTTGTTAATGAGTATAAAATGTTTTGGGGGGATGAATTATACACATTAGATTCTTAATGGTTTTAAAATATTTTGGAGGGATGAATTATACACATTAAGTTGTCAATGAATTTAATATATTTGGGGGGGGGGGGGGGGTAAATACACACAATAAGGTGTTAATAATTTTGATATATTGTGGGGGGGATAAATTAAACACAATGAGCTGCTAATTAATTTTATATATTTTTGGGGGATGAACAACACAAAATAAGTTGTTCATCATTTCAATGTATTTGGGGGGGGCTGGAAATTACACACAATAAGTTGTTGATGATTTTAATGTATTTTGGGGGAAATGAATTCAACACATTGAGTTGCTGATGATTTTAAAATATTTTAGGGGGGGTGACTTACACACATTAAGTTGTCAGAGATTTTAATATATTTTGGAGGAAATGAATCAAACACATTGAGCTGCTTATGTTTTTAATATACTTTGGAGGGGCATTTTCCCTCGACATCGAAATTCGCCTAACGTCAGAACCACAAGCCCCCGATCGCCATTCCTCACCCCCCCAACAATTTATTTAATAAGTGCTCCGATACAATACTCACCCCCAAACAACGTTAATTATGAGGGAAGGCTATTCGAATCTACGTTACCCCCCCCCCCCTAAACCCTGAAAACCCCTCACCCCCTCCCCTCAAACCCTGAAACCCTGCGCCCCCCCACCCGCACCTCAATCAGCTCTGACTCCTTCAATTCCATTCGCCTCTTCAAGGCGGCGTCAATCGGGTTGGCATAGAACGCAGATCTTGACTTTCCGTACGCGCTCTTCGCCTGATGAAGGGTGTTGTTCTCCTGAAGGGGAAAGTGTGGAGATGGAAGTTTGGGTGGGGTGTGTGTGGACGGGGACGTCGTGTACATCGTGACTTCCCGTATGCACTTTTTGTCTGATGAAGGGTGTTGTTCTCCTGAAGGTGAAAGTGTGGAGGGGGAACTATGGATCGAGACCTCTTGTACGCGCTCTTCGCCTAATGAATGGTGTTGTCCTCCTGAAGGGGAGGAGAAAGTGTGGAGGAGATAGTGTGTGTGGGGGGGGGGGAGTGTGGAGGGAGAAAGTGTGGAGGAGAAAGTGTGGGGAGGGGGGGGGGGGGGGGGAGAATTATGGATTGCGAATATCTGTATGCGCTTTTTGTCTGCTGAAGGGTAGTATTCTCCTGAAGGGGAAAGTGTGGAGGGGGAGGTGTGGAGGGGGATATAGACAACGTGACCTCCCATAGACATGCTTGGCCTGAATGTTATCCTGCAGGAAGAAGTGTGGATGGGAAGTGTGGAACCTAATTTCCAATTCGCATGCTTGGCCTGGGGGAGCTCGTGAATGTCCCTGATGGAGAAGTGTGGATGGCAAGTGTGGAGGCAGGCGTGCATGAAACGTGTGGACACAGGCAGAAGTGTGGTACGCGACTTCTCATACACACGCTTGGCATCCTAAAGCTTGTTGGTATCCTGGAGGGGCTCATGTGAATTCACAAGTGTGGATACAAAGTGTGAAGACGTCACATGGGACGCCTAGGAACAGACGTTCGTCACAGCATCATGGCACAGCGGTTATTGTTGCAGCTATTGTGGCAGTAATTACAGTAGTTACTGCGGAAGTTGTCTTGGCTGTTATTGTGGCAGTTATTGCGGCAGCTATCGTGACAATTATTGTGGCAGTTATTGTGGCAGTTATGTTGGCAGTTATTGTGGCAATTGTCGTGACAGTTATTGCGGCAGTTATTGTGGCAGTTATTGCGGCCTTGTGAGTGCTTGTTGGTCGAGTTATGCGGTTACAAATTGAACGCGACCACCCACAGCCTTTGTTCACACCTTCTTACTCCTCGCCCCCAGCTTCCCACACCCACTCACCGCCGCAAGTGTGTCCTGGCATTCGATCGCCTGCTTGTTAAGCGCATCCCACATCTCGAAAACGCGCCTCATGTCACCCTCCTCTGTTTGCAGGCCTCCTGGGTAAAAAGGGAGGGCCCCACACTTCACACTTCACACCTCGAAACCTCACACCTCCAAACTTCACAATTCACACCTCGAAATGATCTAGACAAACATGGATATCATCGTGCAATACAAAACATTAGTGTGGGAGATGTGAATAAATATCCACTCGTTACATCCATACCTGGAGTCAACCCTCCGATGCAACACTTGTGCCCTTGCGTCCACACCTGCTAGTCTCACACACTTGTAATGCTGTCACCGCATTAGCGCAGCCAACCACAAAAGCCTCTTTGAAAGAACCTGTCATGGCCTACCGGTGGGAATCCAAAACCATAAACTAATCGGGGGGGGGGGCGCAGATGGCTGACGAGAGACGTCATCGGCTCGCAACGCAGAAGGGTATCCTTAAGAATGTAAAGTGTGATAAACACAGACTCGCACTGAACAGAAACAAAATAAAAACAAACGCTACTGCCCAACAACAAACAACTAAAAAAAAACAGATGAGCCAGCAAAGAAAACTAACCTTTCTCATCCTTCCTCAAGCGATGGGCAGCGGGAAGCAGGTGGTCGGGCACGACGGGCGTGGCCGGCGTGGCAGGGGTGCGGGTCGCCATGTAGTTGTCGTCCTCCTCTTCACCGTCAACAGGCGGCAGCTTGCCGTACATAGGAGAGGGTCTGAGAATTTGGGGGTAACGTGTTGAGGGTTGAGGGTTGTGGGTTTAGAGTTAAGGGTTAAGGTTCAGGGTGGAAGGTTTAGGTTTACAGGTTTACAGGTTTAGGGTTTAGGGTTTAGGGTTAAGGGTTGAGGGTTAAGGATAAAGGGTTTGAGGCATAACATAAAAAAGAACTGAAAAACACCCTGAATACATCAAAGACCCATCATGCGCCGGCGTGTGGAATAAGAATTTCAAATATCACAGTACCACCGAATACCTTAAGGGTTTAAGGGTGCAGGGGGGACGTGCTCTCACCTGTCCCTCTACCCCCTCCCCCCCCCTCTCCCTCACCCCCACACCTGCCCCTGTCAGCTAGAAGGATGGCCAGGTCCACATCCATGTGCACCAGCTTGTCCGACAGCTTGTCCACCATCTCGGACTTTTCATCCAGGATGACCTTCAGGTGTCCACACTGGGCCAAACTCTCAACTGAAAGGGGGGAGAATAATGATGGGTTAAGCGCTCAACTTGAAGGGGGAGAAGGGTTGGGGTTTAGGTTTAGTGTTCAGTCTCTCAACTGAAAGGAAGGGAGTGGTTAGGGTTTAGGGTTCAGAGTTTAAACTCTCAACTGACAGGGGGGGGGGGGAGGTTTTAGGCTCAAGGACTAATGCTTCAAGTCCCTCATAATAGCCCTCCCCTTCCTGCCCTTGTGGCCTGGAGTCACTCGGCTGATTATAATGCACCCCCACCCCAGCCTGCCCTCATGGCCCTACAGGCACTCAGCTACTCACTGTGCAGCGACTTCCACTTCTTCTTCTTGGCTCGCTTTCGTTCCAGGATCTCCCCTGAGCCCTCAGCCTCGCGCCGTCGCTCCTCCAGCTGCATCTCCAGCCCTGACACAATCATGCGCTCCAGCTTAACCTCGCCTGGGAGGAGGGGGGACTTGGTTGTTCAGGGTTTATGGTTGAGGCTTTAGAGTTTGGGGTTTAGGGTTTACGCTCCAGCCCCGACACGATCATGCGCTCCAGCTTAACCTCGCCTGGTAGGAGGGGGGCCATGGGTGTTTATGGTTTAGGGTTTAGGGTTTGGGTTTGAGGTTTAGAGTTTGGGGTCTAGGGTTTACGCTTCAGCCCGTACACGATCATGCGCTCCAGCTTAACCTCGCCTGGGTGGATGGGGGAAATGGTTGCATACAGTAATATAATGTTAATGTTTTACTATCCAGTTTACCATTAAAGCAGATGGTTTTGATAGTTGATGGCTCTTGGTTTACCACAGCATTTCTGCACACTCAAGATGCAACACTCTTTGGACACACATGTTGTCAATCTCATCTCTAGTAAATGACCCAAACCATATCTTCATAAGCACACATTCATTGACCAAAAGCCCTCCATTTACCAAACCACCCCTCCATTAACCCCAACCACATATTCATAAATCAATCTCCATAAGCACATCTCCATTAACCCGCACCACATCTCCATTGACCCGCACCACATACCCATTGACCCGCACCACATCTCCATTGACCCGCACTACATCTCCATTGACCCGCACCACATCTCCATTGACCCGCACCACATCTCCATTGACCCGCACCACATCTCCATTGACCCGCACCACATCTCCATTGACCCGCACCACATCTCCATTAACCCGTACCACATCTCCATTGACCCGCACCACATCTCCATTGACCCGCACCACATCTCCATTGACCCGCACTACATCTCCATTAACCCGCACCACATCACCATTGACCCGCACCACATACCCATTGACCCGCACCACATCTCCATCGACCCGCACAACATCTCCATTAACCCGCACTACATCTCCATTGACCCGCACCACATCTCCATTGACCCGCACAACATCTCCATTGACCCGCACTACATCTCCATTGACCCGTACCACATCTCCATTGACCCGCACTACATCTCCATTGACCTGCACCACATCTCCATTGACCCGCACAACATCTCCATTAACCCGTACCACATCTCCATTGACCCGCACTGCATCTCCATTAACCCGTACCACATCTCCATTGACCCGCACAAAATCTCCATTAACCCGCACTACATCTCCATTGACCCGCACAACATCTCCATTGACCCGCACCACATCTCCATTGACCCACACTACATCTCCATTAACCCGTACCACATCTCCATCAACCTGCACTACATCTCCATTAACCTGTACCACATCTCCATTGACCCGCACCACATCTCCATAACCCGCACTACATCCCCATTAACCCGCACTACATCTCCATTAACCCGTACCACATCTCCATTGGCCCGCACCACATCGCCATTAACCTGCACCACATCTCCATTGACCCGCACCACATCTCCATTAACCCGCACTACATCTCCATTAACCCGCACCACATCTCCATTAACCCGCACCACATCTCCACTGACCCGCACCACATCTCCATTAACCCGCACCACATCCCCATTGACCCGCACCACATCTCCATTGACCCGCACCACATACCCATTGACCCGCACCACATCTCCATTGACCCGCACCACATCTCCATTGACCCGCACCACATCTCCATTGACCCGCACCACATCTCCATTGACCCGCACCACATCTCCATTGACCCGCACCACATCTCCATTGACCCGCACCACATCTCCATTGACCCGCACCACATCTCCATTGACCCGCACCACATCTCCATTGACCCGCACCACATCTCCATTGACCCGCACCACATCTCCATTAACCCGCACCACATCTCCATTAACCCGCACCACATCTCCATTAACCCGCACCACATCTCCATTGACCCGCACCACATCTCCATTGACCCGCACCACATACCCATTGACCCGCACCACATCTCCATTGACCCGCACCACATCTCCATTGACCCGCACCACATCTCCATTGACCCGCACCACATCTCCATTGACCCGCACCACATCTCCATTGACCCGCACCACATCTCCATTGACCCGCACCACATCTCCATTGACCCGCACCACATCTCCATTGACCCGCACCACATACCCATTGACCCGCACCACATCTCCATTGACCCGCACCACATACCCATTGACCCGCACCACATCTCCATTGACCCGCACCACATCATCATTGACCCGCACCACATCTCCATTGACCCGCACCACATCTCCATTGACCCGCACCACATCTCCATTGACCCGCACCACATCTCCATTGACCCGCACCACATCTCCATTGACCCGCACCACATCTCCATTGGCCTGCACTACATCTCCATTGACCCGCACTACATCTCCATTGACCTGCACCACATCTCCATTGACCCGCACCACATCTCCATTAACCCGCACCACATCTCCATTGACCCGCACCACATCTCCATTAACCCGCACCACATCTCCATAAACCCGCACCACATCTCCATTGACCCGCACCACATACCCATTGACCCGCACCACATACCCATTGACCCGCACCACATCTCCATTGACCCGCACCACATCTCCATTGACCCGCACCACATCTCCATTGACCCGCACCACATCTCCATTGACCCGCACCACATCTCCATTGACCCGCACCACATACCCATTGACCCGCACCACATCTCCATTGACCCGCACCACATCTCCATTGACCCGCACCACATCTCCATTGACCCGCACTGCATCTCCATTGACCCGCACTGCATCTCCATTGACCCGCACCACATACCCATTGACCCGCACCACATCTCCATTGACCCGCACCACATCTCCATTGACCCGCACCACATCTCCATTGACCCGCACCACATCTCCATTGACCCGCACCACATCTCCATTGACCCGCACCACATCTCCATTGACCCGCACCACATCTCCATTGACCCGCACCACATCTCCATTGACCCGCACCACATCTCCATTAACCTGCACCACAACTCCATTAACCCGCAACACATCTCCATTGACCCGCACCACATCTCCATTAACCCGCACCACATACCCATTGACCCGCACCACATCTCCATTGACCGCACCACATCTCCATTGACCCGCACCACATATCCATTGACCCGCACCACATGTCCATTGACCCGCACCACATCTCCATTGACCCGCACCACATCTCCATTGACCCGCACCACATCTCCATTGACCCGCACCACATCTCCATTAACCCGCACCACATCTCCATTGACCCGCACCACATCTCCATTGACCCGCACCACATCTCCATTAACCCGCACCACATCTCCATTAACCCGCACCACATCTCCATTGACCCGCACCACATCTCCATTAACCCGCACCACATCTCCATTAACCCGCACCACATCTCCATTGACCCGCACCACATCTCCATTGACCTGCACCACATCTCCATTAACCCGCATTACATCTCCATTAACCCGCACCACATCTCCATTGATCCGCACCACATCTCCATTAACCCGCACCACATCTCCATTGACCCGCACCACATCTCCATTTACCTGCACCACATCTCCATTAACCCGCACCACATCTCCATTAACCCGCACCACATCTCCATTAACCCGCACCACATCTCCATTAACCCGCACCACATCTCCATTAACCCGCACCACATCTCCATTTACCCGCACCACATCTCCATTGACCCGCACCACATCTCCATTGACCCGCACCACATCTCCATTGACCTGCACCACATCTCCATTGACCCGCACCACATCTCCATTGACCCGCACCACATCTCCATTAACCCGCACCACATCTCCATTGACCCGCACCACATCTCCATTGACCTGCACCACATCTCCATTGACCCGCACCACATCTCCATTGACCCGCACCACATCTCCATTAACCCGCACCACATCTCCATTGACCCGCACCACATCTCCATTAACCCGTACCACATCTCCATTAACCCGCACCACATCTCCATTAACCCGCACCACATCTCCATTAACCCGCACTACATATCTCACCCAGCACTCTGTTGACCTCCAACAGAAGCATGTCCTCCTTGCGCTTGCCCTGCGCGTTGGGGCAGGGGGGCAAGTAGAGGGGTAGAACATCGTCAATACAACATTGTTTTGCATGCCCTTGGTGTTACGTCAAGTCAGGAGGCGAGGAAAGGGGAGCACAACAGCAGCATGTCCTCCTTGCGCTCACCCAATGCATGGAGGCAGGGGTGAGATGAAAGGGTCAATACATCATTCTTTTGCTTGCCCTTTGTCTAACGTCAAGTCAGGGGGCGAGGAAAGGGGAGCACAACAGCAGCATGTCCTCCTTGCGCTCACCCAATGCATGGAGGCAGGGGTGAGATGAAAGGGTCAATACATCATTCTTTTGCTTGCCCTTTGTCTAACGTCAAGTCAGGGGGCGAGGAAAGGGGAGCACAACAGCAGCATGTCCTCCTTGCGCTCACCCAATGCATGGAGGCAGGGGGCGAGATGAAAGGGTCAATACATCATTCTTTTGCTTGCCCTTTGTCTAACGTCAAGTCAGGGGGCGAGGAAAGGGGAGCACAACAGCAGCATGTCCTCCTTGCGCTCGCCCAATGCATGGAGGCAGGGGGAAGTAGGAGGGAAAACTATGCCAAGAAGGTGCAAAAAGTCAATTTATCATGCTTTGCTTGCATTCCATCTCAATGCTGGCGGCGTGTGGGAGGAAGGGGGAATGGGGGACACATCAGCATGTCCTCCTTGCGCTTGCCTTGCACATTAAGGCATGGGTCTAGAGAGGGAGGGTGGGTAAACGACACAACATATTTGTCGCTCGCCCTTCTCGTCATGCATGGTTGATAGCAGACCTGTCTTCAGCCACCAATTTCAGCCACCCGCGGGGAGGGGCGGGGCAGCAGCATGTCCTCCTTGCGCTAGCCTTGCACATTCAGGCAGGGGCCCAGAGGAGGGGAAAACACTGGAACCTCGCATTGCCTTGTTTGTCCTTAGCCTCAGGTCTAGCCTGGGGGTGGGAGGGAAGGTGAAGCACGGCAGCATAATGTCCTCCTTGTGCTTGACCCGTGCATAAAGGCGAGAGAGGGAAAGTAAAAACGAAACTCAATTTACCAATTTGAGCATGCCCTGCACGCCTACACAGCGAGAGGTAAGGACAGTGAAAACACGTCAGAACATCATGCTGCCCTGAAGCTACGTTGAAGCTACCCTGAAGCTACGTTGAAGCTGCCCTGCAGCTACCTAGAATCCACCCTGAAACTGTCCTGAATCAACCTTGACACTACCCTGAAGCTACCCTGAAGCGACGTTGGAGCTGTCCTGAAGCTACCTTGCAGCTACCTTGAAGCTGTCCTGAAGCTACCCAAGTGGCCCTCACCCTTTCGTCGGCCAGCTTGACCTCCCTGTGCAGCTTTTCGATCTGCCTCAGAAGGGAGAGACGTTCCGCTCCGCCAGAGGCCATCTAAAAGACAAGCAAGACAGGGCCGAATGGTTACATCATAGATCCGGTGATAGATCTGGTCAAAGATCTGGTGATAGATCTGGTCATAGCGAGACACGCCACTCGCCAGAAGCCATCTAGAAGACAAGCCTGTCAGTGTCGGGGAGGTACATCAGATCATAGATCTGGTGATAGATCTGGTGATAGATCCCGTGATAGTGAGACGCTCCGCTCCGCCAGAAGCCATCTAGAAGACAAGCCTGTCAGTGTCGGGGAGGTACATCAGATCATAGCTCTGGTGATAGATCTCGTGATAGTGAGACGCTCCGCTCCGCCAGAAGCCATGTGGAAGACAAGCAAGTCAGGCTCGGGGAGGTACATCATATCATAGATCTGGAAATAGATCTGGTCATACATCAGGTCAAGCCAGGGGGGCAGCGGGGCATTTCAGGGTTTCGTTAAGTCACATTAAGGGGTTGTGTTTTTGAGGAAGGTCTTGTCAGGTACGGTCTTATTCAAGCGTGCTTCATGGCCTACATCATGGCCTAAAATTTAGCAACGCTTCAGCTTTATCACGACATATGATTAAACTATGCTTCAGCTACATCATGACATTTGGGAAACTATGCTTCAGCTACATCACAACCTATGATTCATCAAAGCTTCACCTACATCATGGCCTACGATACGGCTACGTTTCAGGCACTTCGCAGCCTACGATACGGCTCCCTTGAGCTACATGACAGCCTACAATTCAGCTACGTTTCAGCTACGTCACAGCCTACAATTCAGCTACGTTTCAGCTACATCACGGCCTACAATTCAGCAACGTTTCAGCTACATCACGGCCTACAATTCAGCAACGTTTCAGCTACATCACGGCCTACAATTCAGCTACGTTTCAGCTACATCACGGCCTACAATTCAGCAACGTTTCAGCTACATCACGGCCTACAATTCAGCTACGTTTCAGCTACATCACGGCCTACAATTCAGCAACGTTTCAGCTACATCACGGCCTACAATTCAGCTACGTTTCAGCTACATCACGGCCTACAATTCAGCTACGTTTCAGCTACATCACGGCCTACATTTCAGCAACATTTCAGCTATATCATGGCCTATGTCTCAGCTACGCTTTAGCCATATCATGGGCTCATGGCCGTGAGGGCCTGGTGTAGCTGGCAATGGGGCAGCTTGAGCCCCCCGAGGGAGGCCGGGCCAGGTTGGGTCCCCATTGGCCCAGCGCTGGCCGCCCAGCGTTCTGTCAAAGGCTGCATGGTGCACACAAAACAAATCACTGGCCAGAGGGTGTACAATGTACCCTTCATACCCTTCATACTCTTCATTCTGTCTCCCGCATGTTTCTCCTGATCCTGCAGAATGCACCCGCCTCATACCGATTTTGACAACTTCCATACCCTTTGCACCGTTCACACAAATGTCTTGAAGCCCTGTAGAACCTACATCCGTTTCATACCGTTCATACCGTCCATTGCAACGCCCTTCACACCTTCACACATTTCTCCTAGTCATGCAAGCTCTCATACAACCGCGTGACCTAGCACTTAATCCACTCCATACCCTTCATACCATCTCCGCACACTTCATACCCTTCAAACCTGTTTTTCCTGGTCCTGCAAGCTCTCATCTAATCGAATGACCTCACACTTCATACCCTTCACACCATGTTTCACATACTCCACACAATTCTCCACATCTCCATACCCTTCACACCTGTTTCTCCTGGTCCTGCAAGCTCTCATACAACCGCATGACCTCGCCCTTCTCTTCATGCAGCTGCTCCTCGACCTGAACAGCGGCCGCTTTATAAAGGGCGACGTCCTGCTGGCGCTGCTCCGCCTCCACCTGAATGGGGTTCGGGGTCGAAAGGTTTAGACCTAGCTTCTGCCTAGCTTCTGGACAGCTTCTGCCTGGCTTCTGCCTCCGAGTTTCAGCCCTAGCCGCTGCCTTAAAAAGGGCGATGTCTTGCTGGCGCTGCTCCGCTTCCACCTGCCAGGGCTCAGAGTTTAAAAGTTTAGCCCTAGCCGCCGTCTTAAAGGGGTTTAGGGTTTAGCCTTAGCCGCAGCCATATCAAGGGCAACGTCCTGCCAGCGCTCCTTTTCCTCCACCTGCCAGGGGGAGTCGATCCAGGGTTAAGGGGTTGAGGGGTTATGGGTTTAGGGGTTTACGGATTAGGGGCTGAAGGATGTAGAGAGAAGGTCAGTCCAGGGCTCAGGACTCAAGATCTTTCCGAACCGTTACCATAACTTCCCCCCCCAACCACCACCGCACTCACCCACACAATGCCCCCCCCCCCCCCACACGCAAATCCTGAATCTTAACCCTTGACCTGTACCCCTTGACCCGTAACCCTAAAGCCTTGGCCATATACCCATGCCCCTAAACCCTTTACCCTAAACTCTCGCTTGCACTCACCCTAACAACCTGGAACGCAGCTCCTCCGCCTCACCCTTTGCCTCCCCCCCCTGATGCACCCACCCTATCAAACTCGATCCTGGATCAAAGCTCGTCCGACTCGCCCATTGTTCACCCCACGCCCCCCCCCCTAATATGCACCCACCCTATCAAACTCGATCCTGGACTTAAGCTCGTCCGACTCGCCCTTGGCGTTGGCCACCTGCGTCTTGAGGCCCTCGATCACGCCCCCGCTGGACCGTGCATCAAAGATCAACGACTGCATCTGGGTCTGCGTCTGCAGCGCATCTGTTTCCACTTCTTGAAGCTGGAGCAGCAAACAAAATATTGTGGGGTCAGGGTTCAAGGTGCAGGGTTCAGGGTTTAGGTCATTGGGTTAAGAGCTAAGGGTTTTGGGTGAAAACCACGAGAAGCACGAGCTAGGATTTAGGGTGGACTTCAAAACCTCAGTGGAAGGCAAACGAGGGTTTAACACCCCGACCCTCACCTTTCCCTCCAACACACGGATCTTGCGTTTGCCCAGCCCAGCCTTTCGACTATCCCGCACAAACCCTGAACTAGCCCCCCCCCACTCCTGACCCCGCAACTCTCACCTTTCCCTCCAACACACGGATCTTGCGTTTGCCCAGCCCAGCCTTTCGACTATCCCGCTCAAACCCTGAACTAGCCCCCCCCCCACTCCTGACCCCGCAACTCTCACCTTTCCCTCCAACACACGGATCTTGCGTTTGCCCAGCCCAGCCTTTCGACTATCCCGCACAAACCCTGAACTAGCCCCCCCCCCACTCCTGACCCCGCAACTCTCACCTTTCCCTCCAACACGCGGATCTTGCGTTTGCCCAGCCCAGCCTTTCGACTATCCCGCACAAACCCTGAACTAGCCCCCCCCCACTCCTGACCCCGCAACTCTCACCTTTCCCTCCAACACGCGGATCTTGCGTTTGCCCAGCCCAGCCTTTCGACTATCCCGCACAAACCCTGAACTAGCCCCCCCCCCACTCCTGACCCCGCAACTCTCACCTTTCCCTCCAACACACGGATCTTGCGTTTGCCCAGCCCAGCCTTTCGACTATCCCGCACAAACCCTGAACTAGCCCCCCCCCACTCCTGACCCCGCAACTCTCACCTTTCCCTCCAACACACGGATCTTGCGTTTGCCCAGCCCAGCCTTTCGACTATCCCGCACAAACCCTGAACTAGCCCCCCCCCACTCCTGACCCCGCAACTCTCACCTTTCCCTCCAACACGCGGATCTTGCGTTTGCCCAGCCCAGCCTTTCGACTATCCCGCACAAACCCTGAACTAGCCCCCCCCCACTCCTGACCCCGCAACTCTCACCTTTCCCTCCAACACGCGGATCTTGCGTTTGCCCAGCCCAGCCTTTCGACTATCCCGCACAAACCCTGAACTAGCCCCCCCCCACTCCTGACCCCGCAACTCTCACCTTTCCCTCCAACACACGGATCTTGCGTTTGCCCAGCCCAGCCTTTCGACTATCCCGCACAAACCCTGAACTAGCCCCCCCCCACTCTTGACCCCGCAACTCTCACCTTTCCCTCCAACACGCGGATCTTGCGTTTGCCCAGCCCAGCCTTTCGACTATCCCGCACAAACCCTGAACTAGCCCCCCCCCACTCCTGACCCCGCAACTCTCACCTTTCCCTCCAACACACGGATCTTGCGTTTGCCCAGCCCAGCCTTTCGACTATCCCGCACAAACCCTGAACTAGCCCCCCCCCACTCCTGACCCCGCAACTCTCACCTTTCCCTCCAACACACGGATCTTGCGTTTGCCCAGCCCAGCCTTTCGACTATCCCGCACAAACCCTGAACTAGCCCCCCCCCACTCCTGACCCCGCAACTCTCACCTTTCCCTCCAACACGCGGATCTTGCGTTTGCCCAGCCCAGCCTTTCGACTATCCCGCACAAACCCTGAACTAGCCCCCCCCCACTCCTGACCCCGCAACTCTCACCTTTCCCTCCAACACACGGATCTTGCGTTTGCCCAGCCCAGCCTTTCGACTATCCCGCACAAACCCTGAACTAGCCCCCCCCCACTCCTGACCCCGCAACTCTCACCTTTCCCTCCAACACGCGGATCTTGCGTTTGCCAGCCCAGCCTTTCGACTATCCCGCACAAACCCTGAACTAGCCCCCCCCCACTCCTGACCCCGCAACTCTCACCTTTCCCTCCAACACGCGGATCTTGCGTTTGCCCAGCCCAGCCTTTCGACTATCCCGCACAAACCCTGAACTAGCCCCCCCCACACTCCTGACCCCGCAACTCTCACCTTTCCCTCCAACACACGGATCTTGCGTTTGCCCAGCCCAGCCTTTCGACTATCCCGCACAAACCCTGAACTAGCCCCCCCCACTCCTGACCCCGCAACTCTCACCTTTCCCTCCAACACACGGATCTTGCGTTTGCCCAGCCCAGCCTTTCGACTATCCCGCACAAACCCTGAACTAGCCCCCCCCCACTCCTGACCTCGCAACTCTCACCTTTCCCTCCAACACGCGGATCTTGCGTTTGCCCAGCCCAGCCTTTCGACTATCCCGCACAAACCCTGAACTAGCCCCCCCCCACTCCTGACCCCGCAACTCTCACCTTTCCCTCCAACACGCGGATCTTGCGTTTGCCCAGCCCAGCCTTTCGACTATCCCGCACAAACCCTGAACTAGCCCCCCCCCACTCCTGACCCCGCAACTCTCACCTTTCCCTCCAACACGCGGATCTTGCGTTTGCCCAGCCCAGCCTTTCGACTATCCCGCACAAACCCTGAACTAGCCCCCCCCCACTCCTGACCCCGCAACTCTCACCTTTCCCTCCAACACGCGGATCTTGCGTTTGCCCAGCCCAGCCTTTCGACTATCCCGCACAAACCCTGAACTAGCCCCCCCCCACTCCTGACCCCGCAACTCTCACCTTTCCCTCCAACACGCGGATCTTGCGTTTGCCCAGCCCAGCCTTTCGACTATCCCGCACAAACCCTGAACTAGCCCCCCCCCACTCCTGACCCCGCAACTCTCACCTTTCCCTCCAACACGCGGATCTTGCGTTTGCCCAGCCCAGCCTTTCGACTATCCCGCACAAACCCTGAACTAGCCCCCCCCCACTCCTGACCCCGCAACTCTCACCTTTCCCTCCAACACACGGATCTTGCGTTTGCCCAGCCCAGCCTTTCGACTATCCCGCACAAACCCTGAACTAGCCCCCCCCCACTCCTGACCCCGCAACTCTCACCTTTCCCTCCAACACGCGGATCTTGCGTTTGCCCAGCCCAGCCTTTCGACTATCCCGCACAAACCCTGAACTAGCCCCCCCCCACTCCTGACCCCGCAACTCTCACCTTTCCCTCCAACACGCGGATCTTGCGTTTGCCCAGCCCAGCCTTTCGACTATCCCGCACAAACCCTGAACTAGCCCCCCCCCACTCCTGACCCCGCAACTCTCACCTTTCCCTCCAACACACGGATCTTGCGTTTGCCCAGCCAGCCTTTCGACTATCCCGCACAAACCCTGAACTAGCCCCCCCCCACTCCTGACCCCGCAACTCTCACCTTTCCCTCCAACACACGGATCTTGCGTTTGCCCAGCCCAGCCTTTCGACTATCCCGCACAAACCCTGAACTAGCCCCCCCCCACTCCTGACCCCGCAACTCTCACCTTTCCCTCCAACACGCGGATCTTGCGTTTGCCCAGCCCAGCCTTTCGACTATCCCGCACAAACCCTGAACTAGCCCCCCCCCACTCCTGACCCCGCAACTCTCACCTTTCCCTCCAACACGCGGATCTTGCGTTTGCCCAGCCCAGCCTTTCGACTATCCCGCACAAACCCTGAACTAGCCCCCCCCCCACTCCTGACCCCGCAACTCTCACCTTTCCCTCCAACACACGGATCTTGCGTTTGCCCAGCCCAGCCTTTCGACTATCCCGCACAAACCCTGAACTAGCCCCCCCCCCACTCCTGACCCGCAACTCTCACCTTTCCCTCCAACACACGGATCTTGCGTTTGCCCAGCCCAGCCTTTCGACTATCCCGCACAAACCCTGAACTAGCCCCCCCCCACTCCTGACCCCGCAACTCTCACCTTTCCCTCCAACACGCGGATCTTGCGTTTGCCCAGCCCAGCCTTTCGACTATCCCGCACAAACCCTGAACTAGCCCCCCCCCCACTCCTGACCCCGCAACTCTCACCTTTCCCTCCAACACGACGGATCTTGCGTTTGCCCAGCCCAGCCTTTCGACTATCCCGCACAAACCCTGAACTAGCCCCCCCCCCACTCCTGACCCCGCAACTCTCACCTTTCCCTCCAACACACGGATCTTGCGTTTGCCCAGCCCAGCCTTTCGACTATCCCGCACAAACCCTGAACTAGCCCCCCCCCACTCCTGACCCCGCAACTCTCACCTTTCCCTCCAACACACGGATCTTGCGTTTGCCCAGCCCAGCCTTTTCGACTATCCCGCACAAACCCTGAACTAGCCCCCCCCACTCCTGACCCCGCAACTCTCACCTTTCCCTCCAACACGCGGATCTTGCGTTTGCCCAGCCCAGCCTTTCGACTATCCCGCACAAACCCTGAACTAGCCCCCCCCCACTCCTGACCCCGCAACTCTCACCTTTCCCTCCAATACGCGGATCTTGCGTTTGCCCAGCCCAGCCTTTCGACTATCCCGCACAAACCCTGAACTAGCCCCCCCCCCACTCCTGACCCCGCAACTCTCACCTTTCCCTCCAACACACGGATCTTGCGTTTGCCCAGCCCAGCCTTTCGACTATCCCGCACAAACCCTGAACTAGCCCCCCCCCCACTCCTGACCCCGCAACTCTCACCTTTCCCTCCAACACACGGATCTTGCGTTTGCCCAGCCCAGCCTTTCGACTATCCCGCACAAACCCTGAACTAGCCCCCCCCCACTCCTGACCCCGCAACTCTCACCTTTCCCTCCAACACGCGGATCTTGCGTTTGCCCAGCCCAGCCTTTCGACTATCCCGCACAAACCCTGAACTAGCCCCCCCCCCACTCCTGACCCCGCAACTCTCACCTTTCCCTCCAACACACGGATCTTGCGTTTGCCCAGCCCAGCCTTTCGACTATCCCGCACAAACCCTGAACTAGCCCCCCCCCCACTCCTGACCCCGCAACTCTCACCTTTCCCTCCAACACACGGATCTTGCGTTTGCCCAGCCCAGCCTTTCGACTATCCCGCACAAACCCTGAACTAGCCCCCCCCCACTCCTGACCCCGCAACTCTCACCTTTCCCTCCAACACACGGATCTTGCGTTTGCCCAGCCCAGCCTTTCGACTATCCCGCACAAACCCTGAACTAGCCCCCCCCCACTCCTGACCCCGCAACTCTCACCTTTCCCTCCAACACGCGGATCTTGCGTTTGCCCAGCCCAGCCTTTCGACTATCCCGCACAAACCCTGAACTAGCCCCCCCCCACTCCTGACCCCGCAACTCTCACCTTTCCCTCCAACACGCGGATCTTGCGTTTGCCCAGCCCAGCCTTTCGACTATCCCGCACAAACCCTGAACTAGCCCCCCCCCCACTCCTGACCCCGCAACTCTCACCTTTCCCTCCAACACACGGATCTTGCGTTTGCCCAGCCCAGCCTTTCGACTATCCCGCACAAACCCTGAACTAGCCCCCCCCCCACTCCTGACCCCGCAACTCTCACCTTTCCTCCAACACACGGATCTTGCGTTTGCCCAGCCCAGCCTTTTGACTATCCCGCACAAACCCTGAACTAGCCCCCCCCCACTCCTGACCCCGCAACTCTCACCTTTCCCTCCAACACGCGGATCTTGCGTTTGCCCAGCCCAGCCTTTCGACTATCCCGCACAAACCCTGAACTAGCCCCCCCCCCACTCCTGACCCCGCAACTCTCACCTTTCCCTCCAACACGCGGATCTTGCGTTTGCCCAGCCCAGCCTTTCGACTATCCCGCACAAACCCTGAACTAGCCCCCCCCCACTCCTGACCCCGCAACTCTCACCTTTCCCTCCAACACACGGATCTTGCGTTTGCCCAGCCCAGCCTTTCGACTATCCCGCACAAACCCTGAACTAGCCCCCCCCCACTCCTGACCCCGCAACTCTCACCTTTCCCTCCAACACACGGATCTTGCGTTTGCCCAGCCCAGCCTTTCGACTATCCCGCACAAACCCTGAACTAGCCCCCCCCCACTCCTGACCCCGCAACTCTCACCTTTCCCTCCAACACGCGGATCTTGCGTTTGCCCAGCCCAGCCTTTCGACTATCCCGCACAAACCCTGAACTAGCCCCCCCCCACTCCTGACCCCGCAACTCTCACCTTTCCCTCCAACACGCGGATCTTGCGTTTGCCCAGCCCAGCCTTTCGACTATCCCGCACAAACCCTGAACTAGCCCCCCCCCCACTCCTGACCCCGCAACTCTCACCTTTCCCTCCAACACACGGATCTTGCGTTTGCCCAGCCCAGCCTTTCGACTATCCCGCACAAACCCTGAACTAGCCCCCCCCCCACTCCTGACCCCGCAACTCTCACCTTTCCCTCCAACACACGGATCTTGCGTTTGCCCAGCCCAGCCTTTTCGACTATCCCGCACAAACCCTGAACTAGCCCCCCCCCACTCCTGACCCCGCAACTCTCACCTTTCCCTCCAACACGCGGATCTTGCGTTTGCCCAGCCCAGCCTTTCGACTATCCCGCACAAACCCTGAACTAGCCCCCCCCCACTCCTGACCCCGCAACTCTCACCTTTCCCTCCAACACGCGGATCTTGCGTTTGCCCAGCCCAGCCTTTCGACTATCCCGCACAAACCCTGAACTAGCCCCCCCCCCACTCCTGACCCCGCAACTCTCACCTTTCCCTCCAACACACGGATCTTGCGTTTGCCCAGCCCAGCCTTTCGACTATCCCGCACAAACCCTGAACTAGCCCCCCCCCCACTCCTGACCCCGCAACTCTCACCTTTCCCTCCAACACACGGATCTTGCGTTTGCCCAGCCCAGCCTTTCGACTATCCCGCACAAACCCTGAACTAGCCCCCCCCCACTCCTGACCCCGCAACTCTCACCTTTCCCTCCAACACGCGGATCTTGCGTTTGCCCAGCCCAGCCTTTCGACTATCCCGCACAAACCCTGAACTAGCCCCCCCCCCACTCCTGACCCCGCAACTCTCACCTTTCCCTCCAACACACGGATCTTGCGTTTGCCCAGCCCAGCCTTTCGACTATCCCGCACAAACCCTGAACTAGCCCCCCCCCCACTCCTGACCCCGCAACTCTCACCTTTCCCTCCAACACACGGATCTTGCGTTTGCCCAGCCCAGCCTTTCGACTATCCCGCACAAACCCTGAACTAGCCCCCCCCCCACTCCTGACCCCGCAACTCTCACCTTTCCCTCCAACACACGGATCTTGCGTTTGCCCAGCCCAGCCTTTTGACTATCCCGCACAAACCCTGAACTAGCCCCCCCCCACTCCTGACCCCGCAACTCTCACCTTTCCCTCCAACACACGGATCTTGCGTTTGCCCAGCCCAGCCTTTCGACTATCCCGCACAAACCCTGAACTAGCCCCCCCCCCACTCCTGACCCCGCAACTCTCACCTTTCCCTCCAACACACGGATCTTGCGTTTGCCCAGCCCAGCCTTTCGACTATCCCGCACAAACCCTGAACTAGCCCCCCCCCACTCCTGACCCCGCAACTCTCACCTTTCCCTCCAACACGCGGATCTTGCGTTTGCCCAGCCCAGCCTTTCGACTATCCCGCACAAACCCTGAACTAGCCCCCCCCCACTCCTGACCCCGCAACTCTCACCTTTCCCTCCAACACGCGGATCTTGCGTTTGCCCAGCCCAGCCTTTCGACTATCCCGCACAAACCCTGAACTAGCCCCCCCCCCCACTCCTGACCCCGCAACTCTCACCTTTCCCTCCAACACACGGATCTTGCGTTTGCCCAGCCCAGCCTTTCGACTATCCCGCACAAACCCTGAACTAGCCCCCCCCCACTCCTGACCCCGCAACTCTCACCTTTCCCTCCAACACACGGATCTTGCGTTTGCCCAGCCCAGCCTTTCGACTATCCCGCACAAACCCTGAACTAGCCCCCCCCCCACTCCTGACCCCGCAACTCTCACCTTTCCCTCCAACACACGGATCTTGCGTTTGCCCAGCCCAGCCTTTCGACTATCCCGCACAAACCCTGAACTAGCCCCCCCCCCACTCCTGACCCCGCAACTCTCACCTTTCCCTCCAACACACGGATCTTGCGTTTGCCCAGCCCAGCCTTTCGACTATCCCGCACAAACCCTGAACTAGCCCCCCCCCCACTCCTGACCCCGCAACTCTCACCTTTCCCTCCAACACACGGATCTTGCGTTTGCCCAGCCCAACCTCCTTGTTACCAACCGCCAGCGAGTCTCTAGCCTCCACCAGCTTCCGCTGCAGTACGCCTCGTGCGGCCTGGTTGGTGGTCAGGCTGCGCATCGCCACGGCCAGGCCTGTGGACAGCTCCGAAACCATCCACTGGGAACGCGCAAAGCAGGCCTGGAGCTGCACCAGCTCAGCGTCCCGCGACGCCAGGGTGGACAGCAGGAGTGCCTTGTCGGACTGTACATAGGGGAATAGTGGGAGGGGAGGGTGGAGGAGGGGGCTGAAAGAGGTGTGTGTTGGAGTGAGGAGGTGTGGGGAAGGCGTGCATGGGAGAGGGTGGGAGGGGAGGGGGGTGGGTGGGGTGGGGAGGGTGTGGAGCAGGGTGGACTGCAGAAGTGCCTTATCTTACGGTTCATGGGGTAAGGGTGGGAGGGGAATGGGGGGGGGGGGGGGGTGATGGTAGAGGTGGGGAGCGGGTACGGGTTGGGGAGTGGCACATTTCCACACTTTCCACACTTTTTGGTAGTCCGGACAAAATGGTAAGACACCTCCGGCAAAGGGAGGGAAAGGGAATGATCATCAGGCGGGGTGGACGAGAGGCAAAGTGTTCCTTTTATAGCCTGCAAAGCCACCTGAAGGGGGGCGCTTCCACGCTTCACACTTTGTTTTACACTTCACACTCCACACTCTTCCTCCGTGATCACCTTGACACTTGTGTGGTCCTTGTTCACGTGATCCAGATCGGTGTTCCACACTTCACACTTTACTCTTCACACTCCACACTGTTCATACATGATCACCTTGAGGCTTTCGCGGTCCTTGTTCACGCGATCCAGATCGGCTTGTTGATTGTCGTAGAACAGCCGCAACCGGGCAGACTCGGCCTCTAGGTGCGCTCGACGCCTGCGGAGGAGGAGTCCAACTCAACTTGGCAAAGAAAAGCAAGCACGACTCAACGAATAAAACCGGCAAATGTTTGCTTCGCAAATGAATTAAAACAGGGTCAAAAGAGAACAAGATCGGCTTCTTAAACAAGAGCGATCGAGATCAGAATAGCTACCGTACCTAGAGACGTTTTGAACCAAGGTTCAGTTCTGATCGCTTCGAATGATATCAAAGTCAAATAATTCAAAATAATTCAATACCCATGTGTTTGACCCCAAGCGATCGGGATCAAAATAGTTGAAGACCGATGTATTTGTGTGAACCAGTGCTGTGCCGATTAGGATCCTTACTGTGGCTGAATAACGTAGCTGAGTTTCAGTCACCGTAATTTCATCGCAAATTCAGCTACTTTTACCAGTAAGGGAATAGACTTACCAACACAATTTCTGAATTACGGCGCAATTGCACATCACTCATTTGAACCCTAGCAATGAGACCCAAGAGCTCGATATCCACTTCTTAAACCAAATTAATTTAGTAATGAAATTATCAGAAATGATTTAGTAATGAACTAGGGATCGCTTTGGCTCTGAAGCACACGACAGTGTCCTAGGACAGGCACCCTAGTTTAGGGTAATAGGTTTGAGGGATAAGGGTTAAGGGTTTTGGGCTCAGAAACATACGACAGTGTCATAGAACAGGCACCCTGGTTCAGGGTTTAGGGGTTTAGGGTTTAGGGTTAAGGATTCTTGGCTCAGAAACGCACAACAGTGTCCTAGAACAGGCGACCCCCCGCCGAGTCTACTTCATTAATTGGCTAAATCTTGGGAACTTCACAAATGCGTTTCTCCCCCATTGGCCAACACGTATTTCTCCCCCCATTCAACTGACCTCTCCCCATCCCCGTCACCTCCTCGGTGCCGCTGTTGAGCTCAGCCTGCAGCTGAACCCCGCACACCACCCGGCAATCAAACGAAGGATGCCCCCCCCCCATGCCCCCCCCTATTGTCTCCCGCTCGCCCCACCTCTCTCTATTGGTTTTTGCCCTGTGTTGCGTATTTTAGATTTTGGTTCTTGTGACTTGTTTCCCCCCCGGGTTCGCTCTGCCTAGCCCTTTCGCAAATGGCTGTGGGTGGTTGCGTTAACTTTGCAACAACAACCTCTCTCCTTCCCCATCAGCTCCGTGATGTTGCTGTTGAGCTCAGCCTGCAGCAGATCCCCGCACGCCCCCCGGCAATCAAACGAAGGATGCCCCTCCCCCCCTTGTCTCCCGCTTGCCCCACCTCTCTCCATCCCCGGCAGCTCCCCAGTGCTTCTGTCCAGCTCAGCCTGCAGCTAATCCCCGCACACACACCGGAACATGAGCTTGGCTTGCAAGAAAGAAGGAAAGCTACGCCCTATTAGGGTGTGGAGGTTCAGGAAACAACGCAGCTTGGGGCCGTAGCCACATCCGCGCTGTTACCATAAATGAGCTCGGCTTGCAGCTGGTTTCCGCGTGCCACCTGGCAATCAAATAAATAAAGACATACCCCCCTTTTTTCATTTCATTAATCGCAGGCCCCACCCAAAAGTGTCTTTCCCCTTCAATAAATTAAATGACTGCCGTTAAAACCAGCACTCCTACCTCTCCGTGTCTCTCAGCTCCTCGGTGGTGCTGTTGAGCTTTGCATGCAGCTGGTCTCCGCGCGCCGTCGCATCTTCCAGCTCTGACCTCAGCGCCGCAGTGCGCTTGGCCTCCGTCTCGATGGTCTGCAAACAAGAAAAACAAAACCAATCCGTTCAAAATCCCCCAAAAAATCCATAAGGATGCATGCCAGCTCTGACCTCAGCGCCGCAGTGCGCGTAGCCTCTGTCTCTTTGGTCTGCAAAAAGTAGCCGGACAAGAACAATCCAACAATCCATTCAAAACCATAAACCCGAAAAAAAATTAACCCGAAATACCCGGAAATCATATCCATCAGGATGCATCCCAGCTAATCGAACCCTAACCCTGAGCCGAAAGAAAAGCGGACGGGCCCAGGTTCAACAAAAACTGCCATTTTATTGAACGCTGCTGGGCCTCTTAAAAGTAATGGGAGATCACCCCCCCCTCACCCCCACGGACCTCCAGAAGTCTCGCCCATGCCTTGTTTAGGGTTTAGGGTGAACGGTGTGCGCATCTTTTCTAATCTCGAATTAAGTCTCGGGGTTTAGGCTTCAGGGCGCATCTCAGGGTGGAGGGCACATCTTTTACAGTCTCAAATTCATTCTCAGGGTTGAGAGTTTGCACGCCTATTTCAGTATCAAATATTTTAGACAAGCAGACTCGCATAACATGTGCATGGGCATGCAGACTATGCCCATGTAGCCCATGCACATGCAGCATAATCATGCGCATGTAGCCCACGCCCATGTACCCCATGCCCATGCAGCCCATGCCCATGTAGCCCATGTCCCTGTAGCCCATGCCCATGTAGCCCATGCCCATGTAGCCCATGTCCATGTAGCCCATGCCCATGTAGCCCATGCCCATGTAGCCCATGCCCATGTAGCCCATGCCCATGCACCCCATGCCCATGTAGCCCATGCCCATGCACCCCAAGCCCATGTACCCCATGCACATGCAGCCCATGTGCACCTCCCTGGCAGTTTGCAGAGTGACTCTGGTTACACACAGCCCATGACCATGCAGCCCATGTGCATGAAGCCCATGCGCATGCAGCCTAAGCCCATGCGGCCCATGCGCACCTCCTTGGCTGTTTGCAGAGTGACTCTGGTTGCACACAACTCGTCTCGCGTGTCATACAAGGTCTGGGTGGTCTCCCGCAGGTCCTTGGTCTACCGATGGGTCAAGGGCAACAAATAGAGAGATTTCAGGAATTAAAAGATTCCAGGATATACAGTACCGGTATAGGGATTTCAGGATACGGTATATACAAAGATTTCAGGGTCTTTCCAATTTTCATGGCATAAAGGCAAATGTCGCACAAGCTTCTTCATCATCAGTTTTCCACCTCCCCGCAAAACCTCTCACGTGTCACAACTAATTGCTGCGCAGCTGCAGCTGCCTCACAAATTCATTTCTCTCACAACGAGATCATTCCTGCCCCCACCCCCCTCTCAAACAAACAAACAAACAAACGCCCCGCAAAAGTACACTCGCTTCCATTCCGCAACTACTCGCTGTGCAGTTGCAGGTGCCGAGCCATTTATTCAAAGCAGTCCACAATCTACACCCTCTCACATTTGGTAAGTACTTACTGTGCAGTTGCACGTGCCAAGCCATCTATCCAAAGCATTCCCCAAACTATACCCTCTCTCGTTCGGCAGCCACTTGCTGTGCAGATGCACGAGCCCCCCTATTTATTCCAAGCATTCCACAAACCCTATTTATTCCAAGCGTTCCCCAAACCACGCCCTCTCATGTTCTGCAACCAATCAAGGTACAGCTGTACAGGCAGGCGCCTCACGATTCCACTACCGGTACTACCACAACCAGATCATTACCGCATCCCCTCCCCCTCCCCACCCACCCACACACACTCAGATGAACCCCACCAAACCACGCCCTCCCACATTCTGCAACCAGTTTCTGCAGCTGCAGGCGCCCTTCCATTAAATTCCAAGCGTTCCCCAAAGTGCACCCTCTAACGATCTGCTGCCACTTGCATTGCAGCTGCAGGTGCCCTTCTATTACATTCCAAGCGTTCCCTTAACCCATGCCCTCTCACATTCTGCAACCAGTTTCTGCAGCTGCCACGCCATTCAATAACAGCCACTACGAGACCATTACCGCCTGATTCAACATCAAATTCCAATTCTATTATTCGCAAAATCACGCCCTCTCACGTTCTGCAACCACTTGCTGTGCAGCTGAATTGTCAAGTGCCTGACGACGCACGCCTTCCCGACAATACCGTCCAGGTCCTGCTTCTGGGCCTCAGCCGCCATCTGGGCCGGGCACTCCAAGCTCTCGTCCAACAGCAGCGCCTGGTACGCACCCTCCATAATGCCGAACATGTCTCCGCACCTGCACGGTCAGTATGGGTTCTTTTATAGTTCGTTTTAATGGACTGTAATTCAGCGTTTTAATTTGCTGTCATTCAACGTTTTAATGTAATGTAATACATCGGTTTAATGTACTGTAATTCAGCGTTTTCATGTACTGTAGTTCAGCGTTTCAATGTACTGTAAATCAAAATTGTATTCGTGAGTAATGGCATTTTATTCGCGTTTCCATCACCGCATCGTAGAATGTACTTCAGCATCCATGATATCAAACATATCTCCGCACCCGCAAGATCATCCAGTCCTTCTAGAGTTCGTTTGAATGTACTGTAATTCAGCGTTTTGAAGTACTGTGATTCAACGCTTTCATGTACTGTAATTCAGCGTTTTGAAGTACTGTGATTCAACGCTTTCATGTACTGTGATTCAGCGGTTTGAAGTACTGTGATTCAACGCTTTCATGTACTGTAATTCAGCGTTTTGAAGTACTGTGATTCAACGCTTTCATGTACTGTAAGTCAGCGGTTTGAAGTACTGTGATTCAACGCTTTCATGTACTGTGATTCAGCGTTTTGAAGTATTGTGATTCAACGCTTTCATGTACTGTAATTCAGCGGTTTGAAGTACTGTGATTCAACGCTTTCATGTACTGTGATTCAGCGTTTTGAAGTATTGTGATTCAACGCTTTCATGTACTGTAATTCAGCGTTTTGAAGTACTGTGATTCAACGCTTTCATGTACTGTGATTCAGCGTTTTGAAGTACTGTGATTCAACGCTTTCATGTACTGTGATTCAGCGTTTTGAAGTACTGTGATTCAACGCTTTCATGTACTGTAATTCAGCGTTTTGAAGTACTGTGATTCAACGCTTTCATGTACTGTGATTCAGCGTTTTGAAGTACTGTGATTCAACGCTTTCATGTACTGTAATTCAGCGGTTTGAAGTACTGTGATTCAACGCTTTCATGTACTGTAATTCAGCGGTTTGAAGTACTGTGATTCAACGCTTTCATGTACTGTGATTCAGCGTTTTGAAGTATTGTGATTCAACGCTTTCATGTACTGTAATTCAGCGTTTTGAAGTACTGTGATTCAACGCTTTCATGTACTGTGATTTACGTTTACGCGCTTTTATTAGCGCGTGCACCTGGCTTGCTTGTAGTCCAACTCTGCCTTGAACCGGTCTCATTGTAGGATCACATCGGTTTGCTTAAGGAGCTCAAATATGTTTGTTTGAACATGCGCCCTCCCCCTCCCCCTTCCCCCCCTATCGCACTTGGCCTTCAGAAGAAGCTCAAGCAATGCCCCCCCTCTCCCCTATCACACATTCGCACCTGGCATGCATGTAGTCCAGCTCTGCCTTGAACCGGTCTCTTTGTTGAATCACGTTGGCTTACACAAGTGGCTCAACTATGTTTGTTGTAACACGTCCTCTCGCCTCCCCCTCCCTATCGCACCTGGCATGCATGTAGTCCAGCTCTGCCTTGAACCCGTCTCTTTGTTGGATCACATCAGCTTGCATGAGGGCGCTCTCCATCAGCTTTGCGTCACGCTCAGCAGCCTCTAACTGGGGGTAGGGTGGACAGCATGGGGGGCGGGTTCAGGGTTTAGGAAATATAGTTCAGGGTTTGCAATCAGGGTTTGTGACCAGTTTTCTTTTAGTTTGTAACCAGAGGTTATAAACCAGTTTTATTTTTCCTTCAATCCACACCTCTTTTAGATATGTAGGGAGCATAGTTCACTTTTTTGCTTCCGCCTTCAGTCTGTCAATCTGCCCAAGCCCCCATCGATACAAGGTACAGGTTCAGCGTTTCGTGATATTTCATGGGTAGCTCTCCCAGTGCTACGGCCGAACGGGCGGCTTCTTTAATCCACACCTCAAGGGCGTATGATTGACTGATTAATTATGTAGGATCAGCTTTTAATCATTGATTGCTTTATTAACTGTACTGGTTCAGCGTTTTATGATTTCCTGCTTTCATCAGCGCCTACATGAGCGCAGCATTCCACCTTGAGGGGCCTCCCGGCCACCGCCACCAGGGGCCGATTGAGACTGGCTTGGTCTCTGGTGCCTGTTTCGGTCCTCGTTTTCTGGTTTCTCCCCAGTTCGTTCTGCCTGGCCCTTTCGCAAAAGGCTGTGGTTGGTTGCGTCAACTTTGTAACATCAAAATTGGGACCCCACCTTGTTCGGCAAGCAGCTGGTGGGTCGAGCAGCAGGACTTACTGCATCAGGCCCTCGCGGTCGTAGGACGTGATGCAGCTGAATCATAGCTGAATCGCACTTCAGGAACCCCCTAAGTAGCTGAATTGCAGCTAAATTGTAGCTGAATCACACTGACGGAAAGTGGCTGTTTGTATCTGGATAGCCGCTGAATTGTGAAGTTTTTGTGAAGTTTTTACAGTCCAACAGAGCATCACACTTGATGCATGGGACATGTGCCCGTAAACCGGTACAGGCACTTGATACATTAGGACAGAACTGTGTCTAGTTGTATCTGGATTATAACTCAATCTTGGCCAGATGCAGCAGGATTGTAGCTCAATTGTGGCTAGTTGTAGCTGGATTGAATTAAAGCAGCCCTGATGTTCCTCCTCCTTCCGACCTCACCTCAAGACGTCCCGTGTGCTCCACGTTGACGACGTACGCTTGGACCGCTGCTTGGTGCGCACGCATCTCCAGATCCAGCATGGCCTGCCAGAAGGGAGGTTCGAGGTAAAACGGGTTGAGGGTTTGAAGCTTAGGGTTCCAGAACCAGCATGGCCAGCCAGAAGGGAGGTTTGGGGTTAAAAGGAATGAGGGTTTGGAGCTTAGGGTCCAGGTTGGGGTTCAGCGTTTAAGGCCTTTATATCTGGGACAGGATTTGCATCCACAACCGCTTAGTGCGCACGCATCTCCAGATCCAGCATGGCCTGCCATGAGGGAGGTGCAGGGTTTACAGGGTCGAGGGTTTGGAGCTTGGGATTCAGGTTCCAGGTGATGGGTGGAGGATTTTAGGGTTAGATCTGAACCATTTGAACCATTAGTTACCCTTTTAGGCATGTTTAGATATAAAGCTCTTACAATTTTAGAGTTTGGGGCTTTCGAGCCAGGCTAAGGGATCCAGCCGTTGCAGAACCCGTACCTGCAACTGATCCATCTGCACCCGTATGCCGACCCGCAGTGCCCGCTCCTCGGCGTGCGAGGCCGTCAGCCACGCCAGCGCCTTCTCGGTGTGGTAGGCGTCCAGCTTGGCGTCCGACAGCGACTCCTTGGCAACCAGGAGCTCCGAAGCCGTCACTTGCTGGGCCTGGAAGAGCAGCAGGTACTCGCTCTTGAAGGCAACCTGGCGAGATGGGGAGGGCAGGGTTCGAGTTTCCGAGTTTTGGAGAATGAATTTTCGATTTTTTGAAAGTTCGAAATTTCAAATCTTGAAATCTTCAGCACTGAGGATGTCCCAGGAACAGCTGCATGCAGTCTCTCTTGACGGTATTCCGGCAGCGGCAGCAGCAGGAGCGTGTTTAAAAATTGAAGATTGAAATTTGAATGGAAGGGGGCGGCATGGGGGCTTTGCGGCCAGCCGGCGGTCCACACTTGCACCACGTCCACGCAAGTGTGATAAACTGGTATCGTAAATAACATAAGGTGAAGGGACACCAGTGGAGATCACCCTGATGCACCTCCCAACATACCAACGTAAACTGAAATTTGAATTGCGGTGCAGCCAGGCAGCGATCCCACCTCACCTTCAGTGCTGACTCAGCAATGGCCAGGTAAGCGCGCCACACGTTGGACAAGATCTCCAAACGGAACGTGCTGTGGTGTAGAATCTCCTGGAAATAGGATGTTGGGGGCACACAGGGTTAAGTTGTTGCACTTCAGAAGTTGCAGTTGTTGCTGATGTTGTTGCTGTGGTGCAGAAATCTTCTAAAGATCGGAATAAGGGGTCACACAGGGTTGAGTTGCTGCAGTTCAGATGTTGCAGTTGTTGCTGATGTTGTTGCTGTGGTTCAGAATCTTCTGGAGATCGGAACAAGGGGGCACACAGGGTTCAATTGTTGCAGTTACGATGTTGCAGTTGTTGCTGATGTTGTTGCTGTGGTGCAGAAATCTTCTAAAGATCGGAACAAGGGGGCATACGGGGTTCAGTTGTTGCAGTTCAGATGTTGCATTTGTTGCTGATGTTGTTGCTGTGGTTCAGAATCTTCTGAAGATCGGAACAAGGGGGCACACAGGGTTGAGTTGTTGCAGTTAAGATGATGCCGTTGTTGCTGCTGCTGTTGCTGTGGTTCAGAATCTTCTGAAGATCGGAACAAGGGGGCACACAGGGTTGAGTTGTTGCACTTAATATGTTGCCGTTGTTGCTGCTGCTGTTGATATGGTGCAGAATCTCCTGAAGATCACAACAAATGAAAGGGTGGTACAGGATTCAGTTGCTGTTGTCATTTGCTGCTGCTGTGAAGTGAAGTTTTTGAAGTCCAGCGGAGCATCACATTTCATGCATGGCACAGGTGCCCGCAAAACAGTAAGAGAACAGAATAAAGTAGGACAGCTCTGCTGTTGTTGTTGTTGTTGTTGCTGTTGTCGTCAAGTTGTTGCTTTTGTTATCAATGCGTTTACACAACCAATTCTGGCTCGAAGGGGCCAGACTGAACGAACCGGTGAAACACCAAACCAAGACCCCAAATGAAAAACCAAAAAGAGAGGCCCCCTCCCCGCTCTCCCCTCTTCCCACGTTTCTATTCGCCGCTCCACCTCACCACACATCCTCCCCCCCCCCTGCTCTGCCCCCTCCCGCCTCCCCCCTCTTACCATACCCTCCCCCCCTCTCCCCCCCCACCCGCCTGCCCCCCCTGCCCCCCCTTGCATGCATGATGTAAAAACCCCATGGTGTCCACATACAGCCCGCGGTACATCCTATCCACCGCTCCCCACATCCCCCCCCCCCCCCCTGCTCAACCCCCATTCCAGACATCATAACCTCCCCCCTCCTCCCATCTTCCCATACCCCAATCCCCCCCTCCCTCCCTCTCCCCCCCTCCCCCCCTCCCCTTCTCCCCCCCTCCCCCCTCCCCTCCTCCCCCCCTCCCTCCCTCCCTTCCACCTCCCAAGTTCCCATACCTCAATCCCCCCCTCCCCCCTCTACCCCTCTCTACCCCCCCTACTCCCCCTTGCCTGCATGATGTCAAAAAACCCAATAGTGTACACATACAGCCCGCGGTACATCCTATCCACCGCCTCATCGCCCAGGCCCGCTCCTCGCAGCTCCACGCGCGTTAGGCCGTACAAGGTCAGCCCGCGCATGAGCGAGGACTCCATATTCAGAGGCTCCGTCCGGCCACTAGGGTCTGCAGCCTGAGGGTCAAGCACCTGCAGCAGCAGGAGCAAGGGTTAGGGGTTGAAGTTGTTGGGTTATGGGTGAAGAGGAGACCCTAAACACTGGGGGTCTAGCACCTGCAGCAGCAGCAGCAGCAGCAAGGGTTGAGGGTTTTAGGGACTATATATGTTGGGGCTTTGGGTTTAGGGTTTAGAGGAGACACTAAACTCTGGGGGCCAAGCACCTGCAGCAGCAGCAGGGGTACATGGAATGCTTTGAGGCGCTATAAGTAACCCTCAATCTTTGATCCTTCACCTGTAGCAGCAGCTAGGATATGGGGGATACTTTGAGGTGCTGTGACCACTTAAACTACAATCCTAAATCATTAACCCTCAATCCGGAACCCTAAATCTGGAACCCTAAACCCATCACTCTAAACTCTTAACCCCAAATCCGGAACCCGAAATCCGGAAGCCTAAATCCTGAACCCTAACTCAAGAACCCTAAATTTGTAACCCTAAATCTGTAACCCTAAATCTGCAACCCTAAATCTGGTACCCTAAATCTGTAACCCTAAATCCGTAACCCTAAAACGTCCGCTCTCCTGCTCCCCGAATCACGCACCTGGTTGACCCACATCTCCAGCAAGCCTTTGCTCATCTCCGCTGCTACCCGGTCCCCGTCACCACACCGTCCCCCCGTCCCCACTCCATCCCCGCTCCTCACGCACAAAACATGACGTGGGTGCAAAAAGGTTTGGGTCAGCACCGCCTAGAAAATGAAGAGGGCCAAGTTGTTGAGTTACCCATTCCCCGACTCACACACCTGGTTGACCGACATCTCCAACAGGCCTTTGCTTATCCCCCACCCCTGCCTGGTCCCCGTTCCCCGCGCTCCTCCCCAATTCATAGAACATAACCCCTCCCCCGCCCTGCTCCCATTCCCCGATTCACGCACCTGGTTGACCCGCCCCTCCAGCAAGCCCTTGCTCATCCCCGCCCCTGCCCGGTCCCCGACACCACACCGTTCCCGGCCCCACTCCAACTACGCTCCTCCCCCACCCTAGTCCCCCCACCCCTTCCTGTTCCCACACCCCTCCCCGCTCCCCCTCCCCGATTCACGCACCTGGTTGACCCACATCTCCAGCAGACCTTTGCTCATCCCCCGGTGGTTTTCTCTCGCCAGCGTCTGCGAGGCAATGCAAGCAGTGACAGGCTCTGACATAGGGAAAGGGAATCAGCCAAAACAAGGGATCAAAACAATGTCCTACCCGGCAAAAAAACAGCTTGTCGAAATCCTACTTGGCGAAAACCTGCCCGACAAAAACAGCTTGTCGAAATCCTACTTGGCAATACCTGCCCGGCAAAAACAGCTTGTCGAAATCCTACTTGGCAAAACCTGCCCGGCAAAAACAGCTTGTCGAAATCCTACTTGGCGAAAACCTGCCCGGCAAAAACAGCTTGTCAAAATCCTACTTGGCAAATCCTGCCCGGAAAAAACAGCTTGTCAAAATCCTACTTGGCAAATCCTGCCCGGAAAAACAGCTTGTCGAAATCCTACTTGGCAAATCCTGCCCGGCAAAAACAGCTTGTCGAAATCCTACTTGGCAATACCTGCCCGGAAAAACAGCTTGTCGAAATCCTACTCGGCAAAACCTGCCCGGCAAAAACAGCTTGTCGAAATCCTACTTGGCGAAAACCTGCCCGGCAAAAACAGCTTGTCGAAATCCTACTTGGCAAATCCTGCCCGGCAAAAACAGCTTGTCGAAATCCTACTTGGCAAATCCTGCCCGGCAAAAACAGCTTGTCGAAATCCTACTTGGCAAATCCTGCCCGGCAAAAACAGCTTGTCGAAATCCTACTTGGCAAATCCTGCCCGGCAAAAACAGCTTGTCAAAATCCTACTTGGCAAAACCTGCCCGGCAAAAACAGCTTGTCGAAATCCTACTTGGCAAATCCTGCCCGGCAAAAACAGCTTGTCGAAATCCTACTTGGCAAATCCTGCCCGGCAAAAACAGCTTGTCGAAATCCTACTTGGCAAATCCTGCCCGGCAAAAACAGCTTGTCAAAATCCTACTTGGCAAATCCTGCCCGGAAAAACAGCTTGTCGAAAATCCTACTTGGCAAATCCTGCCCGGCAAAAACAGCTTGTCGAAATCCTACTTGGCAAAACCTGCCCGGAAAAACAGCTTGTCGAAATCCTACTCGGCAAAACCTGCCCGGCAAAAACAGCTTGTCGAAATCCTACTTGGCGAAAACCTGCCCGGCAAAAACAGCTTGTCGAAATCCTACTTGGCAAATCCTGCCCGGCAAAAACAGCTTGTCGAAATCCTACTTGGCAAATCCTGCCCGGCAAAAACAGCTTGTCGAAATCCTACTTGGCAAAACCTGCCCGGCAAAAACAGCTTGTCGAAATCCTACTTGGCAAATCCTGCCCGGCAAAAACAGCTTGTCGAAATCCTACTTGGCAAAACCTGCCCGGCAAAAACAGCTTGTCGAAATCCTACTTGGCGAAAACCTGCCTGGCAAAAACAGCTTGTCGAAATCCTACTTGGCGAAAACCTGCCCGGCAAAAACAGCTTGTCGAAATCCTACTTGGCGAAAACCTGCCCGGCAAAAACAGCTTGTCGAAATCCTACTTGGCAAAACCTGCCCGGCAAAAGCGGCCACTTGGGCGACCCCCAGCCCTCTCCTGGACTCAGGCGTAACGCAGTATGGTATTAAATGCGGTATTAAATTAACGGTATTAACTTAACGGTATTAAATTAAAACAATAAGAGATTATAACTGAGGATTGGTAACGGCGCGGATGCGGCCTCAGCCCATCCCGCACTGTTCCCTTAACCCTCACGCTCATGCGGGGTTCAGTTTTTTCTTCTTCTTCTCGTTTTCTCAATGAAGAACCGAGAAATGTGTGTGACACCTTTATGAGGCCGACCAGAACGAATGTGAATTACCCGACCCTAAATGCAAGGCATACAATAAGTGCACACATCGGCTCAGGCAAATCGCCCCTCCCCCCTCCCTCTCCCTCCCCCTCCCCCTCCCCTCCCTCCCTCCCTTTCCCATCCCTCCCTTCCTCCCTTCCTCCCTTCCTCCCTTCCTCCCTTCCTCCCTTCCTCCCTCTACCTCCCCTCCCCCTCCCCTCCCATTCTCCCCCCCCTGTCCCTCCCCCTGCCCTCCCTCCTCTCCCGCTCCTTCTAATTGACGTCCAAGCTGACTTGAATGATGGACTGGCCTCCGCATGATATCCCTCCCTCCCACCCCCCTCCCTCCCTCCCATCCCTTCCCCACCATCTCCTCCCTCCCTCCCCGCTCTCCCTCCCCCTCCCTCCCATCACCCCACCATCTCCTCCCTCCCTCCCGCTCTCACTCCCCACCATCTCTTCCCTTCCTCACCGCTCTCACTCCCTCCCTCCCATCGCCCCACCATCTCCTCCCTACCGCTTCGCTCTCACTTCCCCTCCCTCCCCCCCTTCCCCTCCTCCTCCCTCCCCCCCTCCCTCCCCACACACCATCTCCTGCTCCTTCTGGTTGACGTCTAAGCTGACTTTAATGATGGATTGGTCTCCATACGACATCAGGTTCTTCATACGGGACTTTCGCACGGGACTGTTTCCGGCAGAAATGTCCCCTTGCAGCTGAGCCAGCTGCTCCGCGGCTCCTGGGGCTGCCAGGGGAGAGGGCGAGGGTTTAGGGTTATGGGCATGCCGGGAAATTTGAACGGGCAGAATTGTTGCCTTGCAGTTAAGCCAGCTGCTCAACAGCTCCGAGGGCTGCCAGGGGAGAAGGCGAGGGTGAAGGGTTATGGGCATGCCGGGAATTTCGAACGGGCAGAGACGCCCTTTGTAGCTGAGCCAGCTGCTCCACGGCTCCTGGAGCTGTCAGGAGAGAGGGCGAGGGTTTAGGGTTATGGGCTTCCAGGAAAAATTCGAACGGGCAAAATTGTTGCCCTGCAGTTGAGCCAGCTGCTCCACAGCTCCGGGGGCTGTCAGGGGAGAGGGCGAGGGTTTAGGGTTATGGGCATGCCCGGAAAAATCGAACGGGAAGAATTATTGCCTTATAGCTGAGCCAGCTGCTCCACAGCTCCGAGGACCAGTGGGGAGGGCTCAGGGTCTAAGGCTCAGGATCTAAGGCTCAGGGTCTAAGGCTCAGGGAATACAGTCCTGGACGAGTCTGACCGAAATATCTTACAGGGACTCTGAGCCAGGTGTACCACAGCTCCTAGGGCGATCGAGGGGAGGGGGAGATCGTGAGGGGTTCAGGATTCTGGGTTCAGGGTGAAGGATTTCAGGTCTTAAGGGTTAAGATGAACAGTGTAGACAAGGGGGGGGGGGGGGGGGGGGGACCATACCGCGTGATAAGAGCCAAAGGGCAGAAAAAGGAGAAGAAAGGAAGCCAGGTGTTGCATGACACAGCACCAGGTGTTGCATGACACAGCGCCAGGTGTTGCATGACACAGAGCCAGGTGTTGCATGGCACAGTGCCAGGTGTTGCATGACACAGCACCAGGTGTTGCATGGCACAGTGCCAGGTGTTGCATGACACAGCGCCAGGTGTTGCATGACACAGTGCCACAGCGCCAGGTGTTGCATGACACAGTGACAGGTGATGCATGACACAGTGACAGGTGATGCATGACACATCGCCAGGTGTTGCATGACACAGCACCAGGTGTTGCATGCCACAGCGCCGGGTGTTGCATGACACAACGCCAGGTGTTGCTTGACACAGTGCCACAGCGCCAGGTGTTGCATGACACAGTGCCAGGTTTTGCATGACACAGTGCCATGTGTTGCATGGCACAGTGCCAGGTGTTGCATGACACAGTGCCAGGTGTTGCATGACACAGCGCCAGGTGTTGCATGACACAGCGCCAGGTATTGCATGACACAGCGCCAGGTGTTGCATGACACAGTGCCACAGCGCCAGGTGTTGCATGACACAGCGCCAGGTGTTGCATGACACAGTGGCAGGTGTTGCATGGCACAGTGCCAGGTGTTGCATGACACATTGCCAGGTTTTGCATGACACAGTGCCAGGTGTTGCATGACACAGTGCCAGGTGTTGCATGACACAGCGCCAGGTGTTGCATGACACAGTGCCAGGTGTTGCATGACACAGCGCCAGGTGTTGCATGACACAGTGCCACAGCGCCAGGTGTTGCATGACACAGCGCCAGGTGTTGCATGACACAGCGCCAGGTGTTGCATGACACAGCGCCAGGTGCTGCATGACACAGTGCCAGGTTTTGCATGACACAGTGCCAGGTGTTGCATGACACAGTGTTAGGTGTTGCATGACACAACGCTAGGTGTTGCATGACACAATGCCAGGTGTTGTATGACACAGCGTCAGGTGTTGCTTGACACAGCGTCAGGTGTTGTATGACACGGCGCCAGCTGGCGCACGGCCCAAAGCCAGCTGGAGCACGACATGTCTCGCACATGATACTATATGGCGAAGGGTGCAATCCCACCGCGGCAATCCTATACCCCGAACCCTAACTCACAATGACCAGTCTGATCAGCACTTTTATATTCCCCTCCACTTTGAATTCGTGCAAGCTGCTCAGGGGCTACATCTTAACCCTTAACCCTCACCCCTACACTCACATAGGCTGTTGTTGCGCATGGGGCCATTACTCAGCGGCTACATCTTAACCCTTAACCCTGACCTCACAATGGTTGCTGTTATTGCGCATGGGGCTATTGCTCAGTGGCCACACACTTCATAACTTCAACCTGTACCCTAAAACCTATACCCTGCACTTACATTGGCTGCTATTATTCCACAAGGGACTATTGCTCAATGGCTATACACTTGATCCTTTACCATAAACCCTGTAGTCAACACCCTAGATCGTGAACTCACATTGGCTGCTCTTGTTGCGCATGGGGCTATTGCTCAGGGGTGGCAGGGTCAGTAAGTTGTTCGATTTTAACTGCTCTCCGAGGTCTTCGTCCTCAAAGTCCAAGGATAGGGAGAGAAAGCTGATGTCCTCCTGTGGTGCATAATAGTTGAATAGCTTTTGACTATATACCGGACTATCAATGTCAATTGGTATCCACTATCGACTTAAACATGAAACCACCAGGGATGAAGGGGCCTTAAAAATAAAAACGGTCGAACCAAACCTGGATATTCGTAAAAGTCGTACTATGTGCGGAAAAGTGTGTTTTTGCCACGATTTCTCGTCTAATTCAGGAGGCAAGCAATTTTGTGTATATTTGTGATATGAACAGACTAGTTTAAGTCCCCCTCGGTGGCAGGGCCGGCATGGATCAGCAACTGCTAGCCACAGAACGCTTGCCCACCTGTTTTCAACTGAGGTCCAGCTAGCACAACAGGCAGCAGCTGCAGAAAGAGCAGCATTAAGAGAAGCAGCAGCAGCAGCAACAGCAGAAGCCGAAGAATGGCAGTACGGGGACGAGCAATCGTCAGATGTGGGCGACCATGCGTTTGGATGGGACGTTCCCGCACAGGGTTCTTCCCGCAAGCGCAAGTTTGCGAATGCTGTTTGCTAACAAGCTGACCCACCAGCCCTAGAGTCAGATGCAAGGGTTCTGGGATGCTCCACATGCCGATGGGAAAGCCGCGGTTGCGCTGCATGCTGCCAGAGGCCATGAGGCTATGAGGCAGCAGCAACTTCAGAACATGTAGTGCAGTGTGGCATGTGTGGACCCCTTGACTGAGATGGCTGTAGTTCACAAATTTTAAAAGTATTTTCGATGAACCAAATTCGGGTTCAAGAAAAGAATCTCCATGCCAATGCTGGATAAATAAACCTTAATTCAAGGCCAAAACATGGAACCAAAGCCATCGGATACCATTTCACACTGACGGTAAGGTACATACAGACCGTGAAACTGGTTTGGCTCTGCGTTTAAATAATTGTTTTTGGAGTAGCGTAGAGTGGTGCGCACGCGACAAAAAATAATACTTATTCTGTGGTGTGCGCGTAGTTTTTCCGGCGCAACATATGAAACAAATACAGCAGCGCATGTGCGGAGTAGGGTACTGGTACTTTCTGCCTGCGTGACGAATTTAGTTCTCAACAGGGGTGCGCGGACCCTATCCCGTTTTACAATAGATTAATAAATACACCGGGACGATATTAACGAAAACAGAAATAAATAAATGAATCAATAAATGAATAAAGCTAGTGTCCCCCCGCGGCACACAACAGTTGAATAGCATGTGAATAGATAAAGAAATATCGGTACCGTTCATTTCTTTGCCTTCCCTCAGAATTTAAGCTGTTTGGGGTCGAGGGATCCATGAATGTACTCATTCTCGATCATTGACGCCACTTTTTAGTCGGAAATTCGAGAGTTTTGTTGACAGTTTGTCCTGAGGGCAGTATTATAAGTCATTATTTTTTATGCCCGAGGGAAGGCAAATCAAATCTACGGTAGAAAAATAAATACAAAATATTCTTATGTACCGGCACCGGAACAGTGTACCAGTAAAATGAAAAGGAATGGATCTGCTTGTGAGGCTCAGATGTTAGCTGTTTGATCCTGACCCACACTTTTTAGTCAATATTTTGCCACAAGGGAGGAGCACTATTTGTCACTGCATAATGCATCGTGCATGATGTGGAAGTGTTTGTCCATCCTGCATTTTGCATCATTGTACGGTTTGAATCTCGGGGACTGTGCATGGACGGAGCAGTGCTGATGCATACATGACAAACGTGCAGTAATGCCATGCGGTACATATGTGCATGCATGCGTTACACACGTGCGTCAAACGCATGGATGGCGCAGTGATGAATTGATAATGCATGCATGCATGAGCATGCATTTACACAATGCACATATGAGGTTTTTAGGAAGGCATCCATGCGTCTATGCTGCTGCAGGGCTTCAGCAGCCTCCCGATGAGTGTGGAAGGGGCGGGCAGCATGTTGGGTCCCGCCCACCCTCTTTCGTCATTTGCGCCGGGCCGCTAGCGAGGACAGGCAGTGTAGCAAATGCTGCGTGTTGATTCATTGCTGCTGTGCCACTCACCCTAAGAGCGCTCCGTACCTTTGAAATCCGGTGCCGTCCGCTCTTGGGGACAGGACCTTTGTTCGTCATGACAACATTAGACATCTCGTGGTCTGTATTTCAGTTCGAGATGCAGAAATGACGGGTCAGCAACCGTGCCGATGTTGTTGCCGCTGCTGTTGCTGCTGCTGCTTTTTATGTCGGCCGGGTCGATGTGTGACGCATTGCGAGATGTGGCGCGCCGGTGTGAAGGGCAGCCCGGTCTAGTTGTTGCAGACGTCTTACATGCGTTGAAGCTTAAGCTGATTCTGTTTGTCTTCCTAGAGCTGCAGTCCTGCGACTGGTGGGAGGCTGTATGCGCATGTCGAAGGTAAAAGTACGGGGAGCAGTACACACTATGCGCCAGTGACCTCGCAGTTGAGCCACCAAGACATGCCGCTGCGTGCAATCGGGCGAATGCCATACCACGTCGACGTCGTGCTTATGTGTCGTTTTATTTTCCTGGCGACGGTCGGGTCTGATCTCGACAGGACGCCCAGTTTCGTTCTTTCACGCCAGAGGCTGCTTACATAAAGAGCCCTTTGCCCCCATATCTCGGATTGCATCTTTGAGTGCGGACGGCGGGGCGTGCTGTGATGCATTACACCTTCGAACGCGGAGACACCATCCAACTCATGCCAGCCAGTCTCAAGCACGCAATCCTGCTGGAAAGCATGCATCCATTTCCGATTCATTTCGAAGCTTACGGATGTAAAATGAGTCTCGGCTTCATAAACAGGCGAGAAGACAGCGTGCAGGCTGCATGCATGCACCATGTGTCAATGCTTGCGCCACTCCTCATTTTATGGAGCTCAGTTTCAGCTACATCACTCTTCGTTTTAGGGAGCATCAGCTACAGCAGTACAGAACTCTTCACGTTATAGGTAGCATGAGCAACACATTTTGCTCATTAGGACAACGGGTGCATGGCAGATTGGCAGGGCTGCCAAGCCTCTCTCATGCATCGACAGGGTTACACAGCCACTGCCATTGATTAACGGGTTGCTAAGTTATGCCTTTAATTTGAACGGGGGTCGGTATGAGATGCGCTGCCACTAGGATATCTTGTACGGAATGTAAATGACATCAGACCTCTGGGCCATGCTGCAAACGCTCGGCCGCATGGGCGCCCGTCTGTCTGGTCGGGAGGAAAATAAACTAAAGTCTACAGGACCTCCATCACGGCAGGTGGCAATGAGGCAGCGGTCCTGCAGCGCTCGCGGTTGCAGTGTGAATGTTAAGGTCCTAGGTCCCTGTGGGACTAAGGTCTTTAATGCTAAGCTAGAAACTCACTGGTGGAGGAGCGGAGCAAGCGAGGAAGTCGAGAAGTTGGAGTCGTAGGACAGTTGACCGGGAGGGGGACTAGGTGCTCACTAAGGGAGACTGCTGGAGACTCGTGATTTGATAGTGGGACAGTCAGGTATTGAGCCTGATGGATTGATCTCGTCTGAGACTTCCCGATAACTAGCAGAGCTCGAATATAAGGAGGTGCAGGGTTTAACCGGTGAGGGTTCTGGGCTTGCCTGCCGTATCGGTGCGTAGGCGACGATAACGTAAGGCAGGTCGCGTTCACGCTGGTAATTCTAAGGTACTGGTTGGATGACCATTACAGTGAACTACTGCCGTCACGTTATAATCTTGTGTAGCATGATATAATGGTCGAAGGCACCATTATGCCACCCAGGCCTGCCGAGTCAAATGCCTTTAAGGTGGTCTACCAGATTGGCCCAGTCTGCACGGTATTGGCCTGTGACACTGCTGCCGAGGCTACAAGCAACAGCCAGCTCTAGCGCATGCCCAACTATTTTCTTGTGGTATTGCTTTAGGGGTTGTAGGGGTTGGGAAGCTGGTCTCACACGTTGTTAATTCGAGGAGAAGAAAATATCAACAGGCCACACCCTCATTAATTGATGGTTTGGGGGCCTTTTGTACGGTTTTGCGGTGTTTTACTGTTTATTCCTCTATGGCCGTTTTGCTTCAGCTGCCATTCGACAGGAGCACTCGTGTCACTCAAGCAGGTGCTGAAGATGGGAGATCAAAAACTCAGGCTTTGCAAATCTGGTGAAGAGGCATGAGCCAATGCATTAATCTTGATTCACAGAAACAATAGCACGGTTTATTCAAGTTTGCGTCAGCTACTATCGGGCTACAGTTGAGCTACAGTTTAGTTACAACGCTGCCTATGGCATAAGGTTGATATGGTGCCCCCGATCAGTTAATTGGTTTTAGAGGGCTGTTAATATATAAACCAATCAACGGTCGATTATGTGTTGTGGGGGCAGCATTGAAATTAAACGTCTTTTCCTATATCCTAGGGAAGGAAATCAAATCTAATACCGTAGAACCGGTTTCACTCCACTATTAATTAATTGTTTATTTTGGGGAGGGTGCGAACAGCCTGCGCGGTAAAAATAATTCAAGAATTCATGCTGCGCAAACTTGTCAGTCCCAGGGCAAAAACTATTTGAAGTTCTAAGCGGACTAACTTCCATATATCACATTGACTTAAACTCGGCCTTTACTTCCAATGACAAGACTAGGGTTATGAGTTCGACACTACGCACTGTTTGTTTGGTCCCAGGCGATGTTTTTGATTGTGTTGACAGTACGAAGTGGCTATATGCCCTGCTCAAAGTTGGTTTGTTTGTAGCTGCGCGGACAATTATAAGTAAGATCTTAAGGGCTGCGCACTCAGGAAATAAGAATGTTTGCTCAAAATGGCTGCCTACGTCTCCTAGGCTCAATTCCAGCTACCATGCACAGCATGTACCATGGATCTGTTCGAATGCATTCCGGTGTCTAAGGCTTTGCACATGCTCCAAGGAAGAGGGTGCGAGGGAGTGAAGGGAGAGGGTCCATGAATCCATGATACGTCAATAACTTAGCACCTCTGGGCCATGCATAAGAAGTCTCGGCCGCGCTGGCGCCTAACTGTTCCGATCGGAGAAAGGAAGAAAACAATAGTAAGGGGGGGGAAAGGAACAAAAAGAACGGAGAGGATCCATGAAAGGTGTAGAGGGGGTCCTTCTTGCGGCGCGCAGCAATTGTCCGAATTGTGAATGCTGTGTGGATTTGTGGGAAGGCAAAATGAAAGATTGGAGGTACACCGAAGCTCAAGAATGTGGAAAGCACAACGGTGTTCGAGTTCAGGGAGGAAGGCAGGGTTGGCAATCTGGGCGGGAAGATAACTGCCGTGGAGATCAGCAATGGTTAAGCCTTTAGCTAAAAGGAGATCCGGACGAAGGCGGTAGAGTGAAGTTTGTGAAGTTTTTACAGTCCAACAGAGCATCACACTTGATGCATGGGACATGTGCCCAGGGACACAGGATACGGCCCGTATTGGCCAAAAATCCCGTAACGTAACGTAATCGTAACGTAACGTATCGTTACGGTCCACCACGGTGCACCGACTGAAAATTCGCACTTCTTGAGTATGTGTGGAATGACCGCGCTGAGATTACACACAGCGACACGACCATCGCTAGTGATAAGCCCAACAACTCGTGTGTTGCACATGTGAAGCGATGCATCGCGCAAAAAATACACTTCTGATTTACAATGGCATTGAGAGTTTGTGAGCACAGAGTGTAGGGAACAGACGCAAGTCATGTTCGGACAGCCCGTCCGTAATTTCGTGGATAATGCACCCGTTTAACGCTTGGGCATCCTTCATTCGTCTCTTATGTTAACCTTCCGATGAACCAGCACTTCAGGACCTCACGGAATTCAAGCTTGCAGCTCAGCTGCTCAGCTATTCAAATGTAACAGATCCTGAGGTGGGAGAGTGAGACGTAAGAGGAACTGACTCAAGTACTCAACTGAGAGGGGATGTGCTAGTGCTTATACAGACTGGGTGAAATTAGGAGTTCAATATCCATCATTGCCAGGCGGATGAATGTCTGCTTAAACTAGCATTCTGCATGGTCAATCTGCATGCATACATGGTGACCCTTAGGGGTTGCATGGGGGCCATGCAAGATTGCATGGGGGCTGGCATGCAGCCATGCATGCCAGTTTGGGCCATGGCACCTCCACATCAAATGTGGGATTTGGGGGGGGGGTCGTATTGAATCCCGTATCGGGCCAAAGGCCCGTTTCGTAACGTATCGTATCGTAACGTAACGTGATACCGTAACCCGTTCCCTGTGTCCCTGCATGTGCCCGTAAACCGGTACAGACACTTGTTACACAAGGACAGAAAGCGAAAACCAGTGAACCCCCTGGGCAAGCAACTAACACACAACCACGACAGTGGCGTGGGAATGAACCCCATGGTGCAGAAGATAAGCCCCAGCCATAAAACATGACGTGGGTGCAAAAGAGTTCGTTTGAGCACCGCCTAGAGAGTTAGGGGGGAGACAGGAATTTTGGCAGAGTTTTGAGATGATTCTCTCTTTTCATCATACACTGAAAGATAAAACAACCAAATTTCTTCCAGAACACATATGCAGAATCCGCTGCATTTAGTTTGCCCCACACTCCATTTGCGTACCGTTTCATGGCCTCATCCTCGTCCTCTAGGAAATTATGGAAAGTAAGGTTAAACTGAAAACGAAGGTCTGTATAGAACGGGCAGTAAATCATGTGAAGCTCATCCTCCCGACATTTAAGATTGCAACATCTACAAATCCTCTCGCTACGAGGCACACAGGGTTTCTCAAAGCGCCCCGTCTCAACATTCAGCCAATGCGACCCCATCCGATACCGGGCTATCTTTCATTTTGCCTTCCCACAAATCCACACAGCATTCACAATTCGGACAATTGCTGCGCGCCGCAAGAAGGACCCCCTCTACACCTTTCATGGATCCTCTCCGTTCTTTTTGTTCCCTTCCCCCCCCTTACTATTGTTTTCTTCCTTTCTCCGATCGGAACAGTTGGGCGCCAGCGCGGCCGAGACTTCTTATTCATGGCCCAGAGGTGCTAAGTTATTGACGTATCATGGATTCATGGACCCTCTCCCTTCACTCCCCTCGCACCCTCTTCCTTGGAGCATGTGCAAGGCCTTAGACACCGGAATGCATTCGAACAGATCCATGGTACATGCTGTGCATGGTAGCTGGAATTGAGCCTAGGAGACGTAGGCAGCCACATTGGGGAATGTGCCCCCGCTATTGGCAAAGGCATGACATCCCCAATACAAACCCAGGCCACTGTCCAGTGAGCTGTCGTGCAAGCATCAACATTCAACCCCGCCTAATAATTCGATAAGCCTAAGCAAACACACTCTACGTGGGCGTAGGAGGTGGAAAAAAAGGATAGCAAACAGCTGACGATCACACCTTCTTTTAGTTCACGAGTGTGGAGCTAGCGGTCCTCCCGCTTGTTGTTGAGACATGAGGTAACGCGTCCACCCAAAACCTGTTCCCAAAGAGCCAGGCTCAGCGACCAGGAGGAAACCAGGAAAGGGAGCCAACACCAAATAGCAAAGAGGAGTACATGATGTACAACATGGACAATCAGGTGCCAACTAACCAATCTAGGAAAGACAAGCTGTAAAGGCTTGAGTGCCCGTGCAATATTCCCCTCTAATTTTGAATGTCTACTTTCCAGCCACAAACTAGCTCTCCAGCGACTTGATAGGCGAGGATCCGTGATGACAGATCTGAGATGATAGATCCGTGATTGGAGATCCGTACATGGACATGGATCCATGCTCATGGGCAGACCTGTGATGATTGGATCCATAGAGATGGATCCGTGAGGGTGGATCTGTGATGCTGGATCCGGGTAGATGGATCCATGAAGATGGATCCGTTCAACATCCGTTTGCACTAGTCTTATAACCGGCCGTACTTCTTCACAGTGCACTTCTTCACAGTGTCCCTAGTTTGAGTCGTTGTCATCGCATAAGCCCTCGTGGGCCATGTGATCCTGCATCACGCGCACAGTCACACACGGCAGCACAATTCAGCATGCAGCGCTGGAAATGATTCAAGAACACACTTGGAGACCGACTGCCAATGAAAACAATTTGCGCGATCCACGAGGGGCAGAGTTGAAAAGCAGATGGAGCTCGCACTGGGGGGCCAACCGCCAATCGAAAGCAAAACAGTCGCGAACTGCGACAGGACATTTGCAGTCCTGAAAGCATTGCGGTGCAACATGCAGCGATGGAATACTCCTTAAGACTGTCACTCGAATTAAAACAGTTCCCGCTAGCTGCAACCTGTCATGGTAACATGGCGATACCACATGGCGATACCACATGGCGATACCACATGGCGATACCACATGGCGATACCACATGGCGATACCACATGGCGATACCACATGGCGATACCACATGGCGATACCACATGGCCATACCACATGGCGATACCACATGGCGATACCACATGGCGATACCACATGGCCATACCACATGGCCATACCACATGGCCATACCACATGGCGATACCACATGGCGATACCACATGGCGATGCCACTTCACTATGGCAAGCACACACATTTAGCGACCAACTTCAAATCGAAAAGAGACAGACCCACTCTACACCACAACACTTAAAACCTGAACAGCGGGTTTGACCGTAAAGCCCCTTTCAAGCCACGCCATCCCAGAAGAAAATAGTGGGGATCTTAAAAAGACCCTTTCCATTTCCAGCAGTCAGGCATTTTGTCTCTTTCTGCCATTAATTATTATGGCCTCATTTGTGGCCTCATTTGTGGCTTCGGGCCATTAATGGCCTACACAAAATCTGGCGGCGCTATATTCACCATTTACTGCCTTAATAAAAAGGACCATGCAGAGCAAACCTGAGGGAGGCCACCTTCCAAGACCCAAACAGACTCGCGCCAGCCGACAGCAGGGAAACGGTGTGGCACTCACCATCCTTCCGCGGTAGCTCTTCTCTGGGCTGTAGAAGGCAAGGTTGGAGACGTGCGACGTGTAGAGGCAGGCAAAGCGCTCCAGCTGGGAAGTGGGCATGAGGGGCACGATGGGCATGAGAGGAATGACAAAGGGGCATGAGAGGAATGACAAAGGGGAAGACATGTAAAAATATAATCATTCTTGGCTGCCTGCGGAGTGTTTGAGCGCTGCGTTAGGGATTGACAAGTTTTTGAAATTTATTTTTTCTTCATATCTACCGTACCGTAAAACCGAATAGGGTTCGCGCGCCCCTGATTTCAATATTTAGCAAATCGTCCGCGCAGCAAAAAAAGGCATGTGTCCACGCATCGCTTTTACCGCGCAGCAGCCATTTTGAGCAAACATTCTTATTTCCTGAGTGCGCAGCCCTTAAGATCTTACTAATAATTGTCCGCGCAGCTACAAACAAACCAACTTTGCGCAGGGCATATAGCCACTTCGTACTGTCAACACAATCGAAAACATCGCTTGGGACCAAACAAACAGTGCGTAGTGTCGAACTCGTAACCTTAGTCTTGTCATTGGATATAAAGGCCGAATATAAGTCGAAATATGATGTTTGGGAACGAAGTTAGTCCGCTTAGAACTTCAAATAGTTTTTGCCCTGTGACTGACAAGTTTGCGCAGCATGAATTCTTGAATTATTTTTACCGCGCAGGCTGTTCGCACCCCCCCCAAAATAAACAATTAATTAATAGTGGAGTGAAACCGGTTCTACGGTATTAGATTTGATTTCCTTCCCTAGGATATAGGAAAAGACGTTTAATTTCAATGCTGCCCCCACAACACATAATCGACCGTTGATTGGTTCATATATTAACAGCCCTCTAAAACCAATTAACTGATCGGGGCACCATATCAACCTTATGCCATAGGCAGCGTTGTAACTAAACTGTAGCTCAACTGTAGCCCGATAGTAGCTGACACAAACTTGAATAAACCGTGCTATTGTTTCTGTGAATCAAGATTAATGCATTGGCTCATGCCTCTTCACCAGATTTGCAAAGCCTGAGTTTTTGATCTCCCATCTTCAGCACCTGCTTGAGTGACACGAGTGCTCCTGTCGAATGGCAGCTGAAGCAAAACAGCCATAGGCCTAGTTCAGGTATTAGGGCTTACGGCAGGCCGTGCTTTTGTTGAGTGGCAGCTTAGCAAACCTGACATGAACAGAGTGTGGTTGGCTCATGGCTCACCCGACTGGCAGCTTGACAAACCTGACATGAACAGATCAACAGCGTGTGGTTGGCTCATGGCTCACCTGATTTGCGAAGCGTGAGTTCTGGTGCCCTGTCTTCAGCAGCTGCCCCCACACAGGGTGGAACTGCTTGTGCAGGTTGGCCAGCAGGTTGCTGTGGCGCTCCTGGTGCAAGGGAGGGAGGCGAGAGACGCGTCATGGGTGATGGGTGGTGGCAAAGGGTGGAACTGCTTGTGCAGGTTGGCCAGCAGGTTGCTGTGGCGCTCCTGGGGAAAGGGAGGGGGGCGGGAGACGCGTCATGGGTGATGGGTGGTGGCACAGGGTGGAACTGCTTGTGCAGGTTGGCCAGCAGGTTGCTGTGGCGCTCCTGGGGAAAGGGAGGGGGGCGGGAGACGCGTCATGGGTGATGGGTGGTGGCACAGGGTGGAACTGCTTGTGCAGGTTGGCCAGCAGGTTGCTGTGGCGCTCCTGGGGTAAGGGAGGGGGACGGGAGACGCGTCATGGGTGATGGGTGGCGGCACAAGGTGGAACTGCTTGTGCAGGTTGGCCAGCAGGTTGCTGTGGCGCTCCTGATGCAAGGGAGGGAGGCGGGAGACGCGTCATGGGTGAGGGGTGGTGGCACAGGGTCGGAGCCAGGCGGGAGACGCAGCATGGGTGAGGGGTGGTGGCACAAGGGTCGGAGGGAGGCGGGAGACGCGTTATGGGTGAGGGGTGACACGCGACGCACATGTGACGTGATCTAGGGTGGGACCTGCGTGGCGGGGGATGGGTGATGGCACAGGTGGTGTGATGCAAGAGGTGGGAGATCGGAGACTCAAAGGTGACGTGATCTAGGGTGGGACCCGCGTGGCGGGGGATGGGTGATGGCACAGGTGGTGTACAGGAGGCTTGATGTGGGAGGCGCGTCATGGGTGAGGCACGGATGGCATACTGGCATGATGCAGGGGAGGGAGGCTGGAGACACGTGACACACAGGCGAAAGTGAGGGAGACACGAGGCGGGAGACGCAGCATGGGAGATATATAGGTGGCGTATATGTGGCTTGGTGCAGAGGGGCGCGAGGCGGTCGACCTCGAGCTGCAGGCACCTTGCTGCACCAGGCCCCCACTCGACCACAGGCCACGATGCAGCTGCATGGTAGCTTCGTCAACCCTTTCACAACCAGATGAATGCCCTCACCTTCAGCTTCGCCCGCCTGAGCTTCAGTTCGTGCAACAAGGCCATGTTTTTTGCCAGGGTTTCCGGCTCTGTGGGCATCGTTTCCTGCGTGGCACGAAGGGCATATAGGGTTTCCTGCGTAGCACGAAGGGCATATGAGGTTTCCTGCGTGGCACAAAGGGCATATGAGGTTCAAGTTGGCCTACCCAGTGCAACGACGAGACGAGCGGCCTCCTAAATCCAGACCTCAGGGCTTCTGATTTATGAATTTATGGTTTGAATTCAAGCGCTCATGCAACCGCTCATACCGACTGAATCCTACCAACTACCAAGTCAGTTACCTGCTTCAAGGCCCACTCGTAGCGCTGCACTTGGTCATCAATCAAGTCCCGCTGGTCTCGGAGTAGATCCAGCTCTCTGTGGACTTTCTGCACATTTGAAATGCATCCTGATCCTTGGATATCTAGAGAAGCAAAAGGTGTGTGTCTACGGGTTCTGGTGTTTATGTTTGGTGTTGATGTCTTTGATGTTCAAGGCGACCGCCACCACCCAAGAGGTGCGTGTGTCTACCGGCACTGGTATCTATGTTCTGTGTTCAAGGCGAACGCCACCACTATTTTTTTGTTGTTGTAAGGATGGGCAGAAAGAGAACCATTATAAATGAAAATAAATAGCCAAAAAGGAAGAGAGAGAAGCAAACCGAGTCTCACAAGCCTAGAGCTGGCGTGCAAGTCCTCAGACACGGGAGGCTCGCATTCTTTTGATTGTGTTTGCATATTTGCATTTTGTTCCTACTGTTACAGCTTAATGTTTTATCCGAAATCCCCATATCCTTGCAAGCAACCTGCAACACAATGCCTACATATATCTCGTGGTGATGCGTTTGTGTTAAACATTCCTAAACCTCAGCACAGCCTGCTAGTATACCCTCGAAACACATGTCCACACCCTGTTCACACCTTGCTCTGTTCCTCCATTGAAAGATCCACGTCCAGCTCCGGAACCACCAGCATCGTCCGCCAGCCCACCGTCTTCTTGCTCTTCACAATGTCACCAAAGATGTGGTCACCCACATACAGCATCTCATCTCCGCTGCTGATGCCCAACATGCGGTGCAAGTCCCTGCAACAAATATGGGTTTAGTGTCCAGGGTTTAGGGTCAAGGCTTTAGGTTAAAGGGTTCAGGACAATGGGGACAAGGCTGTGCTATAGATGGGGTCACCCACATACAGCATCTCATCTCCACTGCTAATAACCAGCAGATGCAGATCGCCGTGAAAAAAAAGGGTTTCAAGGTTCAGGACAGAAAGAAAGAAATACATGTTTTAAGGTTCAGGACAGAAATAAAGGAATACAGGTTGTAAGGTTCAGGACAGAAAGAAAGAAATACAGGTTGTAAGGTTAAGGACAGAAAGAAGGAAATACATGTTTTAAGGTAAAGGACAGAAAGAAAGAAATACAGGTTTTGAGGTTCAGGACAGAAAGAAAGAAATACAGGTTGTAAGGTTAAGGACAGAAAGAAGGAAATAAATGTTCCTTCAAGGTTACGGACACTGGGGCTAGGGAGCCTGGTCGCGGGTTCACGTAGATCGATGGGTGTAGGGAGACACCGCCACACTGCTTCACTCGGTTCCTTTGATAGTACGCTCCAGCTACAATTCAGCTACATCACGACCTATGACCAAAGGGAGCCTGGCGCAGGCTTTTGGAGGGAGAGGGGCGGAGGGAGGAGCAGCCACTCAGCCTATTCCGCCGTCTGTGATAGTGCGGTCCAGCTACAATTCAGCTTCATCACGACCCACTCACTTGTAGGGGCCTCTTTGGCAACTGGAAAGACGGGTGCAGGGATTGTAGCCTCGACACCTAAAGCTGACACACCCCACTCATGTAGCAGCCTCCTTGGTAAACGTGAGGTACGGGTTGAGGGCATGTAACCTGAGCCCCTGAACCTGAACCTCCACCCGGCACTCCCCACGCACTTGTAGCAACCTCCTTGATACACTGGGGTTTTGAGTTAAGGGCATGAAACCTAAACCCGTAACCTTAACACGGCGCCCCCCACTCATTGTCACAGCCTCCTTGGTAAACGGGAGCTAAGGGTTTAGGGATTGTAACCTAACCCCCCTGACCCGGTGCTCCCCACTCACTAGTAGGCAGCCTCCTTGATAAACTGGAGTTCAGGGTTAAGGGCTTGCCGCAAAAAAACCCAAACCTCAACATGGTGCCCCCCACTCACTTGCAGCTGCTTGTTTGGTAAACGGACAGTCAGGGGGGTGAGGGCATGTACCCTACCCCCCTGACCCCGAAACTGGCCCCCCTACTACTTGTAGCAGCCGCCTTGATAAAGTGGAGTCTAGGGTTGGGGGCAAGAAGCCTAAACCCTAAACCCTGTAGTTGAGGGCAAGAAGCCTAAACCCTAAACCGTAACCCCTGACCCCGAACCTGGCACCCCCCACTCACTTGTAGCAGCCTCCTTGGTACACGGGAGCCCAGTCATGGATGCCCTTGCCACCTTCCGCCGCGTCACCTCCGCCGACATGGCCCCAAGAGGTCTCCTGCCAGCCGGGCTGCACCTCCCTCCCAAACGCCAGCGCCTCCGCCGCCTGGGGGCACAGGGTTTAGGGTGAAGGGGGGTCGGGTGTCAGGGAAACGGGTCAAGGGCTTTGGGGGTCCAGGGTTACATTGGTTAAAGGCTCAAGAATCGAGGAAACGTTGGAATGGAAAATATGTCATAGGGGATGTGGGGGCCGAGACTGGCCCGCCGGCCGGCTGAATCAGTTTTGAGAAAGGCAGGCCAAGCGTTTCTGAAATCAAAGGTAATGCAGGCTCCAGGCGCAGTGCTCATCAAGAAAGGAGGGATGAAAGAAAGCGACGCCCCGTGTGAGGCGTGAGAGTTGAGGGAGCAGCGCAGCCTGGGGCCAAGCTACATCCGCGCCGTTACCGTCCCCGGTGCGCACCAGACCACCTTTGGGTGGGGGGGGGCTGCCCAGGCTGGGCCACCAAAGCACCGATTGGGACCAAACCCTTGCCAACCAACCCATGGCTTGTGGCTTGAAATATACTGTTCGTTAAGTGGCAAGCCAGGCTGTAGCTGACATGTAGCGGAAGCGCCCTCATGGACTAGTGGGTGCTGCTCTGGACGGTGGATGCGCACCTGTTCTGCCAGTTGCAGCTGCTGCTCACTTGTAGCAGCCTCCTTGTAAACTTGAGTTCAGGGTCCAGGGCTTGCAGAATAAACCCCCAGGCCTTAACATGGTGCCCCCCTCTCACTTGTAGCAGCCTGTTTGGTTAACGGAAGGTCAGGGTTGAGGGCATGTCACCTAAACCCCTGACCCCGAACCTGGCATCCCCCACTCACTTGCAGCAGCCTGTTTGGTTACCGGAAGGTCAGGGGGTTGAGGGCACGTAACCCAAACTGTGGACGCGCACCTGCTCTGCCAGTTGCAGCTGCTGCTCTAGGGGGATGGTCGGTGATCCGTTGTCCGTGTTGCAAAGGAGCCCTGGAGGACAAGGTCCAGCTTTGATCAAGGTGGTTCAGTTTGCTCAGGGGGGAATCAGCTTTGGTTGGTTGGTTGGTTGGTTGGAGGGGGGGGGGCGATCCGTTGTCCGTGTTGCAAAGGAGCCCTGGAGGACAAGGTCCAGCTTTGATCAAGGTGGTTCAGTTTGCGTCGTCACGCATTCTCTCCATTACCGGTACCTATAATAGTAATAATTATTATTATATGATTACTTTCGTTGTACCGTAGAACCAGTTTCACTCCACTATTAATTAATTATTTATTTGGGGGGGGGGGTGCGCGAACTGCCTGCGCGGTAAACAAATTACAGAATTCATGCTGCGCGAACTTCTCTGTCACAGAGCAAAAAACTATTTAATGGGGTGCGCGGAGTGGTTTTCAGTACCAAATAACACATTTTTGCCACAACTCAGCCCATGACACCCAACGACAAGGCTAAGGTAGCGAGTTCGACTCCACGATACTGTTCGCTTGGTGCCAAGCGTTGTTTCGAATGTGTTGGCAGTACGTAGAGGCTATTAACCCTGCGCAAAGTTGGTATGTTTGTAGCTGCGCCGGCATTTATTATTAAGATCTAAAGGGCTGCGCACTCAGAAAATAAAACTTTTTGCTCAAGATGGCTGCTGCGCGGTAAAAGCGATGCGTGGACACATGCCTTTTTTTGCTGCGCGGACGATTTGCTAATATATTGAAATCAGGGATGCGTCAACCCTATTCGGTTCTACGGTATCTATTTTGTTGCAACTAAGAAAACCCGGCCCCAAGCAGCCCTTGCCCTAAGCAGCCTTTGCCCCAAGTAGCCCTTACCCCAAGCTTGTACTCCCCTCTGGTTCCCAAAGAATGGTACGAGCTTGAGGCAGGGATTCTCACCTAAATCCTAAACCCCAACAACCCCTGCTGCCAGCATGAGGCAGGGGTTGTCACCTTAACCCTAAACCCCAACAACCCCTGCAGCGTGCTTGAGGCAGGGGTCGTCATCTTAACCCTAAACCCCGACAAGCCCTGCTGCAAGCTTGAGGCAGGGAGCGTCACCTTAACCCTAAACCCCGACACCCCCTGCACCGAGCTTGAGGCAGGTGTCGTAATCTCAACCCTAAACCCCGACAAGCCCTGCTGCAAGCTCGAGGCAGGGGTCGTAATCTTAACCCTAAACCCCGACAAGCCCTGCTGCAAGCTCGAGGTAGAGGTTGTAATCTTAACCCTAAAACCCGACAAGCCCTGCTGCAAGCTCGAGGCAGGGGTTGTCACCTTAACCCTAAACCCCAACAACCCCTGCAGCGTGCTTGAGGCAGGGGTCGTCATCTTAACCCTAAACCCCGACAAGCCCTGCTGCAAGCTTGAGGCAGGGAGCGTCACCTTAACCCTAAACACCGACAACCCCTGCAGCGAGCTTGAGGCAGGGGTCGTCATCTCAACCCTAAACCTCGACAACCCCTGCAGCGAGCTTGAGGCAGGGGTCGTCATCTTAACCCTAAACCCCGGTAAGCCCTGCTGCAAGCTTGAGGCAGAGGTCGTAATCTTAACCCTAAACCCCGACAAGCCCTGCTGCAAGCTCGAGGCAGAGGTCGTAATCTTAACCCTAAACCCCGACAAGCCCTGCTGCAAGCTCGAGGCAGGGGTTGTCACCTTAACCCTAAACCCTGACAACCCCTGCAGCGTGCTTGAGGCAGGGGTCGTCATCTTAACCCTAAACCCCGACAAGCCCTGCTGCAAGCTTGAGGCAGGGAGCGTCACCTTAACCCTAAACCCCGACACCCCCTGCACCGAGCTTGAGGCAGGTGTCGTAATCTCAACCCTAAACCCCGACAAGCCCTGCTGCAAGCTCGAGGCAGGGGTCGTAATCTTAACCCTAAACCCCGACAAGCCCTGCTGCAAGCTCGAGGTAGAGGTTGTAATCTTAACCCTAAAACCCGACAAGCCCTGCTGCAAGCTCGAGGCAGGGGTTGTCACCTTAACCCTAAACCCCAACAACCCCTGCAGCGTGCTTGAGGCAGGGGTCGTCATCTTAACCCTAAACCCCGACAAGCCCTGCTGCAAGCTTGAGGCAGGGAGCGTCACCTTAACCCTAAACACCGACAACCCCTGCAGCGAGCTTGAGGCAGGGGTCGTCATCTCAACCCTAAACCTCGACAACCCCTGCAGCGAGCTTGAGGCAGGGGTCGTCATCTTAACCCTAAACCCCGGTAAGCCCTGCTGCAAGCTTGAGGCAGAGGTCGTAATCTTAACCCTAAACCCCGACAAGCCCTGCTGCAAGCTCGAGGCAGAGGTCGTAATCTTAACCCTAAACCCCGACAAGCCCTGCTGCAAGCTCGAGGCAGGGGTTGTCACCTTAACCCTAAACCCCGACAACCCCTGCAGCGTGCTTGAGGCAGGGGTCGTCATCTTAACCCTAAACCCCGACAAGCCCTGCTGCAAGCTTGAGGCAGGGAGCGTCACCTTAACATTGAACCCCGACAACCCCTGCAGCGAGCTTGAGGCAGACGTCGTAACCTTAACCCTAAACCCCGACAACCCCTGCTGCGAGCTTGAGGCAGGGGTTGCAACCATAACCCTAAACGCCGGCAACCCCTGCTGCGAGCTTGAGGCAGGGGTTGTTGCCTAAACCCTGAACCTCGGCAACCCCTGCTGCAGGCTTGAGGCAGGGGTTGTCGCCTAAACCCTAAACCCCTGCAACCCCTGCTGCGAGCTTGAGGCAGGGGTTGTCGCCTAAACCCTGAACCTCGGCAACCCCTGCTGCAGGCTTGAGGCAGGGGTTGTCACCTTAACCCTGAACCCCGATAACCCCTGCTGCAAGCTTGAGGCAGGGGTTGTCGCCTAAACCCTGAACCCTGGCAAACCCTGCTGCGAGCTTGATGCAGGGGTTATCGCTTAACCCTAAACACCCTAGCAGCGAGCTGGAGGCAAGGGTTCCCGGGGTAACCCCCCCAGGTCCCCTCCTGGTGGCTCAGGATAGCCCAGTCTGACTGGATAGCCCAGTCTGACTGCCATCCACATAGTTTTTCATCCATCCTTCCCAACCGATAACAAGGGTTGCTTTCCTTCATTCATCAGCTGACAAACAGCGCACCCGTTTTGACGTCCACGCTGAACAGCTGGCCTCGTCCCTGGAAGAATGCGGGCTTGCCGCAGCCCACAAAAACAACGTCGAAGAGGCGTAGCCATTCCAGGGACTTTGCTGAGCCGCTGCGTGCAGGGCAAGAGGGTCGTGCAAGGTCGTCCAATTAGACCTGCCTCAGCTAAAATTCAGCTACAGTTCACCTACAATTCAGCTGCAGTTCAGCCCCAGCTCAGCTATAAATCAGCTACATCACGGGGACCTGATGCAGGGAAACCTTGCTGCTTGGGGTGCAAGTTTTGGTCCCCGTTGGCGCAACCGTGGCCGCTCAGCGGCCTGCAAGAGATGATCGCAAGTGTGATGGAACACTGGCGTCAGACCTGATGCCAAGGTTCTAGGTGCGCGTGTACGCGCGTGTTTTTTTGTGTGTGTGTGTGTGTGTGCGCTTGCGTGTGCCTGTATGCGTGCGTGTGTCCGTGTGCGTGTGTGTGCGTATGTGTGTGCCAAAAAACTGCAGGCTTTGTGTGTGAACGACCGCTGGAGTTGTGTGTACATACAGCAGCGGGCGGGGTGCGTGAAGAACCGCAACCTTCTTGCGCAACCTCCGGCTGTTTTTGTGCTCTTATCTCAGGTTTTCAGGGTCGGGCGGCCGGTCTCACATAACACCTTGTTAAGTCCCAGCAAAATAAAAGAACGCTCATGACGGCGTTTCCACACCTTTTGCCGAGCAGCAGATAGTTCATCACGATGTTTGTGAAGTCCCACAGGCTGTTGGTGGCGATGTACACCTTGCGTCCGCTGGCGCGCAACATCTCGAGCGTCTTGGGCAGCAGCGGGTCCTGTGGCAGATAATGCAACATTTCGAATTCCGCCAGATAATGCCATACCAGTATTTCAAATCAAGCGAGATAAAGCCATACCAGTATTTCAAATCAAGCCAGATAAAGCCATATTCAGACAGTTCCAGACACCATTATGCCGTCTTTTAGACCTTGCCACATAATGCCACATTTCAGATAAATCGAGACAATTCCATAGTTCAGATAATTCCATACCGCAATGTTTCAGATATTGCAAGATCATGCCATATTTGAGATAACGCCAGAATCACTGCGATTCTTTTTCACGGAACACCTGAAGAAACTGAACACCGAATGCACGTGACTTCAATGATGAAGTAAATCAAGGAGGAAACAAAAACCACCCCAGGCTGTACGCGCATTGAGGATGCCGCCAGCCGGCCACACAGCCCCAGCCGGCCCAGCCCCAGCCTCAGCCCTAGCCCCAGCCAGCCACACAGCCCCAGCCGGCCACTGGCACAGCCCAGCCGGCCCCACAGCCCCAGCCGGCCCAGCCCATCCCCAGCCAGCCACACAGCCCAGCCGACCAATGGCACAGCCCAGCAGGCCCCACAGCCCCAGCCGGCCCATCCCAGCCCCAGCCCCAGCCAGCCACACAGCCCCAGCCGGCCCCACAGCAACAGCTGGCCCAGCCCAGCCCCAGCCCCAGCCGGCCACACAGCCCCAGCCGGCCCATCCCAGCCCCAGCCCCAGCCCCAGCCCCAGCCGGCCCCACAGCCCAGCCGGCCCCACAGCCCCAGCCCCAGCCCCAGGCGGCCACACATCCCAGCCGGCCCAGCCCAGCCCCAGCCCCAGCCGGAGGGTCCCGAGCATACTGGTAGAAGGGCGAGCACATGTCAATGCTTTAGACGCGCCGCGTATCAATCACTTTGTGGTTCAAACGCTGTGAGCTCATCCCGCTCACATGTTGGATGAAACGCAGCGAGTTATCCGCATTAAGTGGAGGAAGTGTAGCTGGCAGGGCCCAAGCAGCAAACAGGGCTTGCGGCAGCAGGTCCCCCCCCCCCATCGCCCCCTTGCCGTTGGGGAAACTCAAAACAAAGTTTGTTGTCTATCGCCCCTCCTCCCCTTACATGCTACTTAAAGCGCCTTGGGTACGCCAGGCCAGGCCAGGCCAGGCCAGGCCAGCCCAGCCCAGCCCAGCCCAGCCCAGGCCAGGCCAGGCCAGGCCAGCCCATAAAGCAGGCAGGGCTTGCTGCAACAGCCCTAGGCCATAATGTAGCTGACCTGTAGCTGATTTGTAGATTTGATACCGGTACACTTCAACACATACAATGTAGGTGTTTGTCCTCTCCCTCCCTTACAAAGTGGATGAAGCGTTCCAGGTTGGCCTCTATGGCCCAAGCAGCAGGCAGGGCTAGCTGCAACAGTCCAAAGCCGCGATGTAGCTGTTTTGTATCTGATACCATTACACTTCAACACTTGTTGCGATTATGGATTATGTTCTGGCTGGACGTTTTGGTTTTTGTTTTGGGGGGGGGTCGTTGGCTGCAAAGCTTGTGACGAGAACACGCACGACTGCTCAAACGCGCACGGCCTTTATAATATTTCTGACAATGGCGATATGTCACAAGGGACGGGCATATCTGCCTATTGCAGAGCAGAATCGGAAGGCTCAAGGTCTCGATACCCAAAACCAAAACCCAAAACCTCTGACCGAAACATAATCTATAATCGCAATAAACATATATACATACATACATATACATACATACATACATACATATCTATCGGTGTATTGCCCTCCCCCCTCACGTAGTGAATGAAGCGTTCCGGGTTGGCTGCCACGGCCTTCTTGAGGCTGCCGTCCCGATGACACAGATCAACAGCGGTACGGAGGTCGCGGTACAGTTCAGCGTACGGCTTGGCAGTCAGAAAGGAGTGCTCGCGCGAGTCCTGCGGTACAGTCGGGCGTACTGCCAAAGATTCAGCAAAAAGGAAACTGACCCCAGGCATCTGGGCTATTATCAAGACCAGCCAAGTAGCTTAAGTGCAGCTTAACAGTTGCTTAAGTGCAGCTTGACAGTAGCTGAGGTGCAGCTTAACAGTTGCTGAAGTGCAGCTTAACAGTAGCTGAAGTGCAGCTTAACAGTAGCTGAAGTGCAGCTTAACAGTAGCTGAGGTGCAGCTTAACAGTAGCTGAAGTGCAGCTTAACAGTAGCTGAAGTGCAGCTTAACAGTAGCTTAAGTGCAGCTTAACAGTAGCTGAAGTGCAGCTTAACAGTAGCTGAGCCATGGCAAAATATGCTTTCCTGCAATGGCATCACTTGCCCCACAGGAACACCTGGACTGTCCGATATTTAGGGGCCTTCAGCTACACTTCAGCTACAAGCCCGCCAACAGGGCTTGTTGCAGCAAGCCCTGTTGCTCGGGCTGGTCAAGGCTTGGTCTCAATCAGCCAAGTAGTGGTCGTCCAGGGACCTTGCCAAGATAGTCTTATGTGCACTTGGACAACCCGGACAAACTGCAAATTCAAAATCCTCACCTTGAGCTCCACAAGCTACATGGACAGGTGCGCCTCGGTCAGTGACAACAGCGCAACCACACTGCACACATCGCTACCGAATTTGAAACAACTGTTCGAATTTAAAATTCGAATCCTCACCTTGAGCTCCACAAGCTGCATGAACAGGTACGCCTCGGCCAGTGAGAACAGCGTGTCCACCATTGCAAAGTCAGGTTCGTCAAAGGATGGGTCCACCTGGCCGCTGTTGTACACCGACTGCGTCAACAAAGAACAATCAGAATCTAAATCAACTTCAGATTCCGAGATGTTTCTGTTGCTGCTCCGCTATATGTTCACTACTTCAAACTATTATGTCCAAGGATGGGTCCACCTAGCCGCTGTTGTACACCGACTACGTCAATGAAGAATAATCAGATTTTCAAAAGTTGAAACCACCAATACAATCAAAGGATACATCAAAGGATGGGTTCCCCAGGCCACTGCTGTGTGGGTTCACCAGGTGATTCATGAAAGGATGGGTTCCCCAGGCCACTGCTGTGTAGTTTCACCAGGTGATTCATGAAAGGATGGGTTCCCCAGGCCACTGCTGTGTAGTTTCACCAGGTGATTCATGAAAGGATGGGTTCCCCAGGCCACTGCTGTGTAGGTTCACCAGGTGATTCATGAAAGGATGGGTTCCCCAGGCCACTGCTGTATACAGCCTGCGTCAACGGAGAACAATCAGATGTTCAGGATTCAATCTGTGGCTCGTCAGAAGAGCGTTGTACCTGGCCGCTGTTGCACACCGTCTCAACTGCTAGGCGGACAATCAACAGATCATAAAGAATTCAAACGGGCAATTCAGCCTGTGCCTTTGGATGAATGGATGGTAGTGTTTACCATGGTACCTGCCAGAGCACCTTCGCGGGGCCATCGGGCGGCCATTACTGGGCCAATTAAGACGAAACCTTGACCGACATACTGCCGGTGGCCAGAGCAGTAGGGCTTGCTGCACCAGGCCCCCACGGCCGTAGGCCGTGATGTAGCTGAATTGTAGCTCAAGCGCGCTAAAATACTCAGTGATGAATGGGTCCACCTGTCTGCTGCTGAACACAGACTACATCAGAAGAAGGACAACATAATCAGATCCGGGATTGCTGGACTTCGTACCTGGCTCATCAAGGAATAGGTCCACCTGCCCACTCTTGTTCAAAGACTTGATCAGGAGAAGAACACAAATCATCGGATTCAAAATCACCGGAATTTGAACGTGGCTCGTCAAATAATGGGTGGTCCATCACTCCATTTGTCCCATGTTGTTCTAGACTAGATCAGTAGGAGAGCACAAATAGATGGATTCAGGATCCATGGAACTGAGAAGCTGCTCGTCAAAAACTGGGTCCACCTGCTCGCTGCTGTTCAAAGACTAGATCAAAAGAACACAACTAGCGATTCGGGGTCACTGGGATTTTAACATGGCTCTACAAGGATGGGTCCACCTGTTCAGCTGTGGTTCAACGACTTAATCAGAAGGAGGACACACAAATCAGATTCAGGATCACAAGAGTTGGAAGCAGGCTTGTCAAAGGAGGGTTTCACCTGTCTGCTGCTTTACACAGACAAGATCTGAAGGAGGACAAATAGTCGGACTTGGGACTGGCAGAGTTTTTAGGTTGCTCGTCAAAGGATGGGGCTACCTGCCTGCTGCTGTACACAGACAAGATCAGAAGGAGGGCACAAAAAACAGATTCAGGATCACAGGTTTTTGAACCAGGCTTGTTAAAGAATGGGTCCACCATTCCGAAGCTGTACATCAACTGCAAGGGGGAGAATAATGGAAATGCAAGCTAGCTGTCCCTAGCAGATTCTAAGAGTCTGATTTCCAGGTTAAAGATTCCATATTCAAAATTTTCCAGGTCACTAGCAGATGTTTTAGATTCAATACTCCAGATTCAAATGTCCAGGTTCCAAGCAGATCTTCATATTCGAATTTCCAGGTTCACATGAGATTCCCATATTGCAGTTTTCCAGAATGCAGACTTAAAGGAATTCACGCACCGGAGCCCAATTTTCTCGCGGCATGAATCTGGGTTACAGGGTCAAGGGTTCAGGGATGAGGGTAGCAAAAGCGAAAAACAGCTTCCAGGGTAACCTTTTCAGAGTTCTGGTTTCAGGGTTAGGGTTTCAGTTTCTAAGCCTCGTTTCAAATTCAGGGTTTGTGTTCCAGGGTTCAGTTTGAAGGGCTCAGGGACAAGTTTTCAGTTTTCAATTCAGCTTTCGGTGTTCAATTTCCAGGGCCGCACACGCCGCTCACTTTTCGGACATCGTTGGGGAGCGAAGAGAAGCCGTGGTAGGCGACCTTGACGTAGCGGTGTCGGTCCACCTTGAGCGTGTTGCCGCGGTTCTTGTCAATGATTAAACCCTTGACCATGTAGTCCCAGCGGAAATCCAACCCACGCAAGGCCTCTGGATACTTGAAGGTTCGCACCTGCGGCGGCACCGCGGGGGAGACGGGTGAGGAGGCAAGGTGTGGGAAGGTCAATCCACACAATACCTCTTAATACTTGAAGGATCTAAACGGTAGCACCGCAGGGGGAAGACGGGTGAGGAAGCAAGGTGTGAGAAACCACGGCTTTTTTAAGGCTTCGTGGAAATCGGGACCTACAGACCATCCTTATGAAACAGTCGTCGCCGTACTCATGCTGCCCTCGACAATGCCAGCGACCGATGGAAGGCGCCAACATCTAAAAGCCCTGCTTTACCATGTTAACGGAGACAACCCTTGCGGGCATGCCCTAGGACAGAGCAACCTGCACCCTACCCCTTGTTGTTCGGTCCCCTGCCCCTGCCCTTCGTTATTCCGCCCCCCGCCCTTGCCCTTCGTTGCTCAACACCCTGCTCCTGTCCCCTGCCCAAGCACACACACACACACACACACACACACACACACACACACACACACACACACACACACCAGTTTGTCCACAGTCTCCTTGTGGGCCAGCGCCTCGAACGTCTCAGGGCGGTACTGGGCCAGGGTGTAGTCCATGTCGAAGCCAATGGCCTGCTTGATGTAGATCAGGGGCAGAGTCAGGGGATGAAAACCGGGATGTTTCAGGGGTAGGGACGGTGATTCTTTTAGTAATTCGGGCAATTAATTGTGCTGTACCAAAATCCCGCTGATGCACACCACGGCCAAACAATTCTTCCATTTCACAAGATTCTCTTGCTTTTACAGGTTTGCAGGATACCATGTTTCAGTATGAGTAGGGCTCAGTGCTGAATAAAAGAATGACTGGGCAGGAAGAGAGGCCCTCATGGGCAGGGTGGGGGTGGGGACGAAGGCAGGGGCGGGAACGAGCAGGGGCGGGGGCAGGGGCGGGAACAGGGGCGGGGGCAGGGGCGGGAACGGGCAGGGGCGGGGCCGGGAGCAGGGGCAGGGGCGGGAACGGGCAGGGGTGGGGCCGGGACCAGGGGCAGGGGCGGGAATGGGCAGGGGCGGGGCCGGGAGCAGGGGCAGAGGCGGGAATGGGCAGGGGTGGGGCCGGGACCAGGGGCAGGGGCTGGAATGGGCAGGGGTGGGGCCGGGACCAGGGGCAGGGGCTGGAATGGGCAGGGGCGGGGCCGGGACCAGGGGCAGGGGCGGGAACGGGCAGGGGCGGGGCCGGGAGCAGGGGCAGGGGCGGGAATGGGCAGGGGCGGAGCCGGGAGCAGGGGCAGGGGCGGGAACGGGCAGGGGCGGGGCCGAGTGCAGGGGCAGGGGCGGGAATGGGCAGGGGTGGGGCCAGGACCAGGGGCAGGGGCGGGAACGGGCAGGGGTGGGGCCGGGAGCAGGGGCAGGGGCGGGAATGGGCAGGGGCGGAGCCGGGAGCAGGGGCAGGGGCGGGAATGGGCAGGGGTGGGGCCGGGACCAGGGGCAGGGGCGGGAACGGGCAGGGGCGGGAACAGGGGTGGACCGGTGGAGGGTGGTGAAGCGAGGCCGGGAACAGGGGCAGGGGCGGTGGCAGGGGTAGGGGTGGGAGCAGGGGCAGAGGCAGAGGCAGGTGCAGAGGCAGAGGCTCAGTCGGGATTTGCAAGCTTGGATTCTGTTGATGTCAAAGGGGATCGAGTTAAGATTTGGTCTCCAGTCCCCCCTGCTGGCTTTTGCCACAAGATCGACACCGCCGCCCACAGCCTGTTACAAAAGGGCCGGACAGAGCCATCCATCGGTCCCACAATTGTCCCGAGCCTTGATCTGCTATCAGAGAGACACGCGAGCGACCTGGGCTCCTGAAATCTCTCGATCAAAGCAATAGGAAATATGTCCTGCATTACAAGTCGGGGGACTGGTCCGACCCCCTGGATGACAGGCCCCTTGTCCTGCACCTTGATCTGCTTCATATTCAGTGCCCGGTTGCAGAAGATGCGGCGCTTAGCAGGCAGCGGCCTTGGAGGCAGTACGCGGCTCCACCACTCAGGATGCTCCCCCGGCTGTGGTGGAGGCGCTCCACCGTATGCCTGAGGACGCGATCAGGATATATTGCTTCAGCTACAATGCAGCTACAAGTTTTTAACTGTCATCATTGCAGTGAGTACTGATATAGATACAGTATGACTATTTTATGAAGTGGGCCCCAACAATTAAGTACCCTCCAGGCTCACGTGCGTCACACCCAGAGAGGCGGGCATGGTGTCTGCTGCACTCCCGTTGTCGCTGCCGGCTGCCGAGATGCCTCGAGCGACCTCCTTTGACCACCTAGCGGGAACCAGCTGGCCGCAGGGGTGGCTGCGCAGGAGTGCAGCCCTCCCCATCATCAGAGGGTGCTGCGGGCGGGTAGGCAGGCAGGTGGGCAGGGGTGACCACACAGGATCTAAAAATGATCTGACAAGGATGTAACAGATTTTCCATTCCGGGCGGTTTATTTTGGACAGCTTGGGACCTTTCATGTCAGGTCGCTAGTCGCCGTTTTTTATTTTAAACAAATGATCTTGGATGATGCAGTCTCTGGGCATGCTCGCATGATTTTTGTTGTCTGGCATGGCAGGTCCCATGCAGCTCAGTTTGCACCGCATGGACGCAGTGCGAGCCTGGAATTGTTTTTGGCACAGTAATACAATCATGACAGGTATTGAACCAGGTATGACTGCATGGATCCAGCAGGTGTCACACCTGCATGGTATGAAGGGCTGATGTGGAAGTGGCAGCTCTGCCAGTGGGACTTCTAGGCTGCAACTAGGTCTTCCACTGGCGGGGTCCACCCGTCACCGTGCGCAAGGACGTGGCGGCAGCTGCAGCAAAATCACAGAAACGAAAACTTGCGATGTAAGCCGGTGCAAATATAGTTTTGAAGTGCTCCTGGCCGTAGGGTCTAAAGCCCGTGTGTTTCTCTCAGGGGGCTGAAGAGGAGGTTCATACAGCGCGTTGCATCGCAAAGGGCATGTGTTTTATACAGATCCCAGCGGCAACATGATCTGGTCGATGCGTTTTCAAGGAGATGCCATGATTTGGTAGTGGATCAAATTCGGTACGGCATTTGTTCCGTTCCAGATCTCGGACATGAAGTCTTACATATGAACTTCGAATCCCTGCCTAACACGCTGCAGAACTGTGGAACAGGCATCCCACAATTGATGCATCCCAATGTTACACCTGATACCCTCCTTCACCTTCGTCCTCAACTCCTCATCTTAATCGACAAACTCAACATTGCCGATCTCCACAGGTATACTCCCGAACGCCCTGCTTCTCTTCACGCCCAATCTTCACTTTTGCCTCTCTCACACATTAACACAGCATGCTGACCTTGTTCACTTTTATACATTACTGCTGGATGCATGGCTGGACCTTCTCCACATGCAGCCTGAACACTCGGGTCTCCAAAAAAATCCAATACCGGTATTTGGAAATCTTTGTATTTTTTCTGGAGGTCTGTTAAGTCTGGCAGCGGCAGCTCTGTGTTCTTCTTGCCAACATGGGTCCATTTACATCCTAAAATGTTGCTCGAATGACCACGCGCCCCTGACCCCCCTGACCCCCCAAGACTTGACGAGCTGATAAAGAAACACCCCTTGCACGCCCTGTAACTTTGAATTTTGACTGAGACTATTGAATTAAAAAGGGTGGGTGGTAGGCTTGTTTGCTCGGTTTCATATTTGGGCATGGGACCCTCAGCTTTAATTCTGCCCCCCACTCGCCTTAAACCCTTAATTTAACTCTCCACAGATGTCTCAACCCTAAAGGGAGTGTTTGCGCCCTTCTGTCTTTGAAAGTTTGACCTTGGGAGGCTCGTCAGGTCTTCAGCTCGTCAAACACACGCATAATCAATTGCAACATGCCGTCAGACTGGTCAAAATGATACTGCTCCGCCAGGTCCATCATGTCTGCCTTGGTCATCGTACCGCGGGGTGGGCGGCAGTACGCCCCCACTATCGCGCGCATCGTCTCGAGCGCCAGCTCCGGCCGACCCGCAAGCATCGCGGCCGCGCACAGCCGCACGTGAGTGCGGAGCGTGCTCAGCCGCCGCGGCGGCGCGCCCTCCAGAGCGCCGTCGATGCGCACCATGCGTTGGAAGAGCGTGAGCGCACCGTCAGCACGCCCGGACGACATTGCGGCACACGCCTCCATCTCAAGCAGCTGAAGCAGGCAGGCCTGCGAGGCCTCCGGAAGAGCCTCCAAGCGAGTGCGTACAAAACGCCTGGCGACCGCACACGGCAACACAGGTCAGCAGAAGGGAGGGACAGGGAAAAGGGAGAACTGGCACTTGGGAGGGAGGTCAATGGGGAGGGGGGAAGGACGGTGGAAAGGGAGTATTGGCACTGGGGGCACTGGGGACAGGGAATATTGGCACTGGGGACACTGGGAAAAGGGAGCGCTGTTACTAACTCAGTCTTGTTCCCGCTGACAAACTCTTTAATCACTCTCTTAACAAGGAACGCTGAATTTCAGGATTCAGGGTTAACAAGGTTGGCTACCTTTTGGGGTTCAGGGTTCATCATAATGGCTGCGTTGTATGGTTCAGGGTTAATAAGGTTGGCTACGTTTTAGGGTTCAGGCTTAATTAGGATGGCTACCTTCTTAGGGTTCATGGTCATTTTGGTATAGGAAAACTACCTTTTGTGAAAGCTTATTTGTTTTTAGGGTTGCCGCTGGGCTGGTGGCGAGGGTTAAGGGTTTGGGCGTTATACCACCTTCAGGGGCCGCCGGGCAGCCACCACTGGGTTGCCGCTGGGCGGATGGGGAGGGCGAAGGGTTTGGGCGCTATCCCAGCCTGTGGGGGCCGCTGGGAGGCCATGGGTGAGTGGAGGCCACCCCCACCTCCTGTCTTTCGGCATGGCGCGTTGAAGCGCCACCTTGTATGATAGCCCGTCCCTGGAAACCAGCTCAACATCCTTCTTGTAGGCGGCGTAAATCTCTGCTTCCATGGCAGCGACGTCGGGGTGGGCGCGGCAGACGACGCAGCGGGGGCAGGCGCAAGCAAAGCCGCGTCCTCCGTTCCAACCACCCAGGGTCTTGGCGCGCGTTTCAAAAGGCCTGTCGGCGTCAGGGGCGGTGGTCAAGGGGTCGAGGTTGGCAACAGCAGCGACAGAAACATGAGTACACTACTACTCAACCCCCCTGTTTTGGTAAGCAGAAAACCTACCAGTTTCAAGGCAAACGCATCATTTGGACAAGGCCCCTAAAATGATTTTGGTAGGTAAATCGGTAGAGGACGTTTGGTAGGTCCAATCGACCGAAAAGCGAGGTTCATGTCGGGCGCATTTATTTCTAGCGACATAACAAACGAACAAGCATAAAGTAATTAAATCTTTCAGTCAGTGAGCTTCAGTATAAACATTGATTACCGTAGATTCTTATTATAACCTGTATTCAAACGCCTCAGCTCACGTGTATATGTGGAGGTACGGGATACACAACTCCTCGCCAGCCGTGACGGTGTGGAGGGTGTGAACAAACATGAAGTCCCCGACGATCTCCACGCAGCAGTTGGGGGAGCAGCTGCAACGACCAATCATGTTTCAGGGTTAGGGGCAACACGGCAAGGCAATTCAAATATACGTCAAATGAACTCTCACAAAGGCAGTTGATTCAAATTCAAATTCGGTTTGTATTCAAGCATTTTCAATATTTTTGGCCCAATACTATGAAGTATTTTGATGTGGCGAGGGTTCCCCATGAACAAAACCTTAAATAGGCAGTCGGACGTGGAAGCTGCAACCACCCCCAAGGAAATCAACCCTCTCAGCCTACATGTGTTTTCAAGCACCCATAACCACCTACAACCACCCGCAACCACCTGCACATAATAGACCAGCACGCCCGTGCTTCATCAGCGAAGAGCGTATCCACATGGCGGAGCTAGGGTCATCCAATTACCTACAACCAAATGCATCTAACCGCAAAAACCTACAACCACCTGCAACCACTAAACCAGCAATTATGGCATACCTGTGGTTCAACAATGACGGGCATATCCAAAGGGCGGTACCCTTGTCCTGCACATCCTACATGGCCCGGGACTTCTCCCACTCCTCATGATCCTTGCGTGTCGGCTGCCTGCCTAGCTGCCTGAGCCAGCGCAGACGCGCAAGGGCCATCTGGATCTCATCGCCAGTCGTCATGGTGTCAAACCAGCTGCACGTTCGACAAGGGTGGAGAGTTAAGGGTTCTGGGGGTAGATTTAAGGGTTAGGGTTAGAGTCAGGGGGATAAGGTCAAGGGTTCATGGTTACGGGGTTGAGGTTATGGTTGAGGGTGACGGGGGTGAGATCTAGGTCTAAGGTTGAGGGAGTTCAATTAATATATAGGGTTAAGGCTGAAGTTTGAGGATTACCAGTAGAAATTTAGAATCCATGGGTACAGAGTTATGGGATTGTGGATGAGAGGAAAGAGTAATAAAGGGTGCAGGGGTAGGGTGCAGGGGTTGAAGTAAAGAGATCAGGGGTTCAGGTTATTGTAGATTGAGTTAGATCTCTACTTAGTTAGATTGAGTTAGATCTCTACTTAGTTAGATCTCTACCTAGTAGTTAGATCTCTACCTAGTCAGATCTCTACCTAGTAGTTAGATCTCTACCTCGCCCTTCCGTTCAAGATTGTCCTGTCTAGATCTGCAATGATACATATCTCAAGGTACAAACTGTAGATTTGCTTTGTCTTCCCATATATTTGCTTTGTCTTCCCATATATTTGCTTTGTCTTCCCATATATTTGCTTTGTCTTCCCATATATTTGCTTTGTCTTCCCATATATTTGCTTTGTCTTCCCATAGATTTGCTTTGTCTTCCCTCATAATTAAATGGCTGCACCTATAGATTTAACTTCTGTGCAACACTGCTCGTTTTTTAATCTAGAATGGGTGAAGATCTGGATACTATCCACACCCGCAGGTTTCTAACAAGGAAGATGAAGCCACAAGCGCACCTGGGCTATTTTTTCTGTGTTTGCTTCTCAGGTTTTCTAGGGGTGGGTCGCCATCCTCCCACTTTGTTAAGTCCAAGCGACAGAAAAGAATAAAGAAGATGAAACAGGGAGATCGACACTTGCTTGTTGACGAGGATGCGCTGGATGCGCAGCACGTCCACTCGGTCACTGGTGTCCGTGACGCCGTCCGGCTCGTAGCCGGGGCCGCCGCTCAGCGAGTAGAGGTCCTTGCCCAGCTCCGGACGCCGGATCAGAAGCCTCACCAGCAGCGGCAGTAGCTCAACCTGCACGGGCGTGCGCACACAGAAAATCTGACTATGATAAACAAAGAAGTTTTATTTCACTGGCAGCATTTTGCACAATTCGAAATTTATTGCAGAAGTGGAGAGCTTGCAGCTCAAACAGGTCTACCGGATCCAAATATCCAACTGAAATCGGTGGACAATCCCTTTCCTCTTCTTTCCTATCAGTCTGACACTCTGTGCATGGAATCATTATTAAATTATTTGTTTCCAACTGGTCATCGATCGTCCACGCCAGGCTCCATCGGATATCAACAGTTTCGATGCTGGTTATGTTTTGGACCAAAGGCAGCATTCAAACAGACCCGAGAGAAGACCATTAAAATCTAACAGTGCCATATGGGAGTCCTGGGGAGTCTAGTACCAGGTGTCCTGCATCCCAGCGTTAGGAAAACAAAATACCCATAGGGGGTAACAGGGAGTCCCCAAGTACCATGGGGGGTAACAGGAAAATGTAATCACTGGGATTAAGCGAGTAATAGGAAGTCAAATACCACTGGGAGTAACAGGAAAAAGTATTCTCTGGGAGTAAGTGAGTAATAGGAAGTCAAATACCACAGGGGGTAACAGGAAAAAGTATTCTCTGTGAGTAACGGGGAAATTTACCACTAAGAGTAATAGGGAGTCAAATACCACTGGGAGCATTAGGGAGTCGAATCCCAGTCTTTATAGTTATGAGCGTGCCAGTACTCGTCGTTAGCTTTCTTGCGCATGAAGAAAACAAACGAATCTTTCAGGCCTGCACAGTCTGTTATTCAATCATGCAGGGTCGACGATAATAAAAGCAGGGTTAGCGCAACGCTTAAACTCGCCGCACAACATTCTCAACAGCCGCACACCGCATACCGCACACCGCACAACATTCTCAACGCCGCACAACATTCTCAACAGCCATTGGTCCAGCGACCTTTATAATCCCAGACAGCCAAATTAACGCAAAGCTCGAGTTCCATACTTATTTTCAGCGCGAAAGCAGCCCACACAGCTCTTTATATGTAACCAATTTTGCGAGGAGGCACATGCGCAGTGTAGTAAGTGCAACAAGATAGCCAATAGGCAGGCCTCGTTATTTGACTGCGTCCTTGGAGTTGGCTGTCCTGTAACAGTAAAAGACGTTTTGCGTAAGATTTGCGTAAGATTTGCGTAAGATTTGCGTAAGATTCCTTTACTGGAAGGGTAAACGAACGATAAATAAATGTGTATGCATAATAATGGTACATTAGATTGAACACGCCATCAGCGGCAGCAACTGGTCCTGCATGGACTGATGAGGTCGTGTGCTCTGGAAAGAGTCCAATCAACAAATATATAAACTCGATTCAATACTTTCATCATCTTGACCCCACGTCTTGACCCCTTGGATCTTCGAAGTGAAATCAGCGCAGATAGGGACTCAAGGTGAGGATCTGCAGGTATCGCTAACATGAGGAACATGAGTGAGATGAGCATACCGTACAATTGATTTGCCTTCCCTTGGGTATGAAAAATGTTTGTTTACATTTTTTCGACAGGCATTTGTGTAGACGTACTTGAGAGTTGACGTCCATATGGCCATCGTGCAAGGAGGTCAGCAGATCCCTCCCCACGCTGCGAACCATGACGGTCGCCCGTGCCGCCATAATCAAAGCGCCTGCGGGCATCCGGGAGCAGGCCAACAAGCCTCGGCCCTTTAAGCTGCCGTCCCCGCCACCGACGCCGCAGCCCCCATCCTTTTCAGCGCCGCCACCAATGCTGTTGAAATCAACCAGGCGAACCTCCGGGGATTCATAAGAGATGTGTCGCCTGGAAAGCCTAAAAGGCACCGGCGAGGAGCTGGGGGGAGCCGCAGCGGCGCACGCTCCCGGTTGCCGCCTGCCGCCGCCGCCGTCGCCAGCTGCCGCCGCCGCCGCAACCCTCGCCTCAACCACCATGGCGGGGATGTTGTACTGTCCGTCGCGCAGCTGCACCAGCATGCACTCTGCGTCGCGGCGGACCTCGCACATGGCCGCACCTTGCACGTCCTTTTGCGGCGGATCCCCATGGGTCGCTGCTGCTGCGGCGACGGCGACGGCATCAAGGGCCTCCTGGGGCCTCTGCAACATCAGCAGCGACAAGGCCTTGCGGTACCTGCGTGCAAGCACGGAGAGGGAGAGCTCAAGAGCAGCTGCCATGAGCACCTCTAAGGGGTCATCAGCTACAATTCAGCAGCAATTCAGCTACAATTCAGCCACATATTGGCCAACGGCCGTGGGGGGCTCATACAGCAAGCCCTGCTTCCTGAGCCACGGTTCGAGGTTTGGTCCCATTGGATTTTGGTGGTTACAGCCCAAAAGCGGACTGCCAGAGGTGGTTTGATGTACATCAGATGTACGTCTGATATACACAAGAATAAACACTGATCATGCTAAGGGGGTTGAGACGCTAACACTTTCCAGGAGCTTCGTGATCTAAAACGAACCGCACTGGCTACCGTAGGAGTCTTTATACCTTCTTTCCACCTCACCGTAGAGTCAGTCGGGATTCACCTGGTCGAAGATTTTTGTTGTTGTTTAGAAACCCAATGTTATCGCCCAATCACTGTCTTAGTTCATCAACTCGTTTCATATAGAACCTATCAATTCTACACCTGCTGATTTTTTTGCTCCAGAACCATATAAAATAGCCTGATAAGTCTGTGTCTCTGAACTTAAGCTATGTCTTCAGCAAAGAAAAAATGCCATTTTATACCGGCAGCAATGTTGTACAAAAGAAAGTCTGCACAGCGAACATCACCCTGCTTTGTGGTCATCATGTTATGGTCCAGGGTGAAATTGTTAAATCCATTGTTTGGAAGTCCACACACCGCCCCATTCCGACCCATTCCGACCCATTTCAACCCATTTCAACCCATTTCAACCCATTTCAACCCATTTCAACCCATTTCAACCCACTTCAACCCATTTCAGCCAGCTTCGTTAATCGTTATTGCGCATTCCTGATACCGGTATTACTGCATTTATCATCCACGACGCGTAGCGCGACACCCTCGTAAAAATGTTCTTTTCCTGCAAACCAGCACTCTGACTGACGCCCTCGTGAGGTAACTTGCGGCATTTGTTTCTTCACCAGCATTTCGTTAGAGGCTCAGCCAGTTTGACTACATGCACTCAGACAATGGACCAGAATTCTAGAGTGTACTCCAGAGTACTCAAGAAGCTTTTCATTTTTGATACAGTCTCTGGAGTGCCCAGAGTGCCCAAGAGCAGGGACACATGATGCGGAATATGGTAATATGATATGATACGATACGATATGATATGATACGAAATTTTCGCCAATACGGGACATATGCATGGATTTCCAGTCGGAGCACCGTAGTGGACCGTTTCGATACAATACAATACAATACGATTTTGGGGGCCAAAACTGCCCGTCTCCTGTGTCCCTGCCCGAGAGTGCCGTGAGAGTGCCGTTGGAGCGCCTCTGGAGACACCCGGTGTTCAAATAGTTTACACATCACCTGCTGGTAGCATTCATTTTATTTGCATACTTCCCGGTACTTGACTTTTTTCAGTGCTGGGAAGTTTACGGTCGTGACGGTCGGCCTTCTGACAGTGCCACAAATATTTTACAAATATTTTACAAATCTTCAGTCAGCATTTACTGCTGTACGGTTTTAAAACATCGTCTTACATGAAGCCTGATCCCCTTGAACAATGTCAGATCCCAACCCTGATTTTATTTTATTTAATAACTTATTGCAATTATTTTATTCTACTGACAGGCATCCAGTTACCAGCATTTGGTTAAAAGCTCCGCCAGCGCCGAGGTTGCCTCACAAGCGGCTGAGGATGCTGTGACCCCCGTAGTGGCGCCTGTGGACACAACCTGGCATGCAGCAGCAGCAGCACCAGCAACAACAGGAGTAGCAGCAGCAGCAGCAGCAGCAGCAGCAGCAACAGCACCAGCAGCACCAGCAGCAACAACAGGAGAAGCCCTTTTCGCGCTGGGCTCGCTGCAGCTGGCCTCAGCCCCCTTGCCGACTACCAGAGCTAGCTCCGCATCAGCCAGCGCCGCCGCCCAGTCCTCCTGGCGACCGAACGCGGCCGCCCGGTTGCAAAGCAGGCGGACGGACAGCACGCACCCCTCACTGACCTCTGCCTCCTTGTGCACCCCATCCGCAGCGCTGCTGCTGCTGCTCTTGCCGCTGAGCTGGCGAGCGAAATCGGGGCAGGCGGCGGCCGACGGCGTCGGCGTCTTCAGATTCAACGTGAGCAGCGCCAGCGTGTAAAGCCGCACCGCCTCGCTGTCGTGTCCGCCCCGGCGAAATGCAGCGTTGGCCCGCTCGCACACCTCCCCGGCCTTCAGAATACACTCCTCCTGCTCTAGCTCTTGCTGCTTTTGCTCTTGCTGCTTCTGCTCTTGCTCTTGCTGCTGCCCTTCCTGATTTTTCTGCTTCTGCTGTTGTTCCTGCTGTTGTTGCTGCAGTAAGAGCCCGCCATTGCCTCCCCATTCTACTGCTGCAGGCAGGGCTGAAAAGCTGCTGCTGCCGCCACTTGCTGGTGCAGCTCCGGAGCCGCTAGATGTTCTGCAGCAGCGGGCCTCCTCCCAGCTCCTCCGGTCTTTAAATATGAGGATGGCCTGAAGGGAGGTGTCAAGAGTTCTAGGGTTAAGGGATTGGAACAGACCCAGTGGGCGCGCTTAGGGTTTATGGTTTAGGAAGGGTTTAGGGTTTTAGGGTTTAGGGTTAAGGGTCTAGCGTTTAGGATATTGCCCGAGAGGAGGCGTTTATCAAATGGGTTCAAGGCTTGACAAAAAGGTGTAAGGCTTAGCAGGGTTCAGGAGTGCACTTAGCAAAAGGTTTCAAAGCATAGAAGAAAGTGTAAGTGGCTTAAGGGTTTACGGCTTGGCAGATTTAAGAAATGCGCTCAGCAAAAGGGTTCAGGGCATAGGAGAATTATTCAAGGCTTAGCAACAGGGTTTAAGGCTTAGCAACAGGTTTAATGCCTCACAAAAGGCTTAATGGCTTAGCATAGTTTAGGAATGACTAAGCAAGAGGGTTAACGGCCAAGCAATAGGGATAAGGTTTCACAAAAGGGTTTTAAGCTCCCTAGGCCAGGGGAAATGGTTTGGGGTTTAGGGTCAAGGCTTAGCATGGTAATGGAAGGCCTGCGGGACATGTAGAACAAAGGGATTGAGGGCTGAGGGTTCAGGGATCAGGATATAGGGTTAAGGGTTTGGCCAAAACCTCAAACCTGCTTTGGCTAGTAAGCCCTTAACCTTAATTCTTGCTTGAGTGATAACGTCTTCGTCCAGATCCCGAAAAACTTTCCATACGTCGGGGCAGAGAACTGTCTGTTTCCATGACTCTGTCCCAGTGGACGAGAAGATCCGAGAAGTTTTGCGTACCCCCACCTCCACGGTATTTTTATATCTTGCATTGATCAAATGTTTAAAACAACCGAAACATAGAGAGAGGGAGAGAAGGCCCCAGACTCAATGGGATGTCAGGATATAGGAATCAACAACGCGGCATGGGCTGAGGCAACATGTGCACGTTTAATCATTAGGTCATCGGTATCATTCAACGTTGGGTGGGCTGCAGCCACTGCTGCTGTCTGGTAACAACCGGGGCAGGGCAACTCAAACCCTGACCCCAAAACATAAAGATATCTGGGGCAGGGTACACCTAAACCCTCAAACCCACCTGGATCAGGGTATCCCTAAACCCTTAGGACAGGGTAACCTTTAACCCTTAACCCTACCTGGAGCAGGGCAGTCCTAACCCTATCTGGGACAGGGTAACCTATAACCCTAAACCCTACCTGGACCAGGTTGGCCCTACACTCAGAACCCCATCTGGGACAGGGTAACCCAAAAACCTGAACCCTACCTGAAGCAGGGCAGCCCTAACCCTATATGGGACGGGGTAACATATCACCCTAAACCCTACCTGGAGCAGGTTGGCCCTAAACTCAGAACCCCATCTGGGACAGGGTAACCCATAACCCTGAACCCTACCTGGAGCATGGTAGCCCTAAACCCTCAACCCTACCTGGAGCAAGTAGCCCTAACCCTAAACCCTACCTGGGACAGGGTAACCCTAAACCTTACCTGGGACACGGTAACCCTAAACCCTACCTGGAGCAAGTAGCCCTAACCTAAACCCTACCTGGAGCAGGGTAACCCTTAACCCTACCTGGAGCAGGGCAACCCTTAACCCTACCTGGAGCAGGGTAGCCTTAACCCTACCTGGAGCAAGTAGCCCTAACCCTAGCCCCTACCTGGAGCAGGGTAACCCTTAACCCTACCTGGAGCAGGGTAGCCTAAACCCTACCTGGAGCAGGGCAACCCTTAACCCTACCTGGAGCAGGGTAGCCTTAACCCTACCTGGAGCAAGTAGCCCTAACCCTAAACCCTACCTGGGACAGGGTAGCCCTAAACCCTACCTGGGACAGGGTAACCCTAAACCCTACCCGGAGCAGGGTAACCCTTAACCCTACCTGGAGCAGGGTAGCCTTAACCCTACCTGGATCAGGGTAGCCTGAACCCTACCTGGAGCAGGGTAGCCTAAACCCTACCTGGAGCAGGGTAGCCTAAACCCTACCTGGAGCAGGGTAACCCTTAACCCTACCTGGAGCAAGTAGCCCTAACCCTAAACCCTACCTGGAGCAGGGTAACTCTAAACCCTACCTAGCGCAGGGTAACCCTTAACCCTACCTGGAGCAGGGTAGCATAAACCCTACCTGGAGCAGGGTTTCCCTAAACCCTACCTGGAGCAGGGTAGCCTAAACCCTACCTGGAGCAGGGTAGCCTAAACCCTACCTGGAGCAGGGTAACCCTAAACCCTACCTGGAGCAGCGTAGCCTTAACCCTACCTGGAGCAGGGTAACCCTTAACCCTACCTGGAGCAAGTAGCCCTATCCCTAAACCCTACCTGGAGCAGGGTAACCCTAAACCCTACCTATAGCAGGGTAACCCTTAACCCTACCTGGAGCAGGGTAGCCTAAACCCTACCTGGAGCAGGGTAACACTAAACCCTACCTGGAGCAGGGTAGCCTTCACCTGAGGGTTATCGCATCGCATGACCAGGTTGCCATTGATGGGATCCTCCCGAGAGTGCTGCATGTAGGGCTGCAAAACTGCCAGGTACGTCCCCAGCGGCAGCCTCGCCTGCGTGGAAGTGTGGAGATTGGAAGACGAGTGTGAAAAATTGGATCAAGAACATGAGGGAGGGTGAAGTACCATCGGGAGCTTGGTAGCTTCCTCTATACCGTACCCCCTACCATGTAAATGTGTAGAACATAAAATTGATGTGGTAAAATTATAATAGGGTGCTCCCTGCTTAAAGCCTTTTTGCTTGTCAAGATAATACATAGCTCTGTGATGTCTCTTGGTCCTCATCCGCCAAAGAAAGAACGAAAGCTACGCCCCGTGGGGGCGTGAGAGTTAAGGAAACAGCGCAGCCTGGGCCAAAGCCCCCCCAAAATGAATAATAAATGAATAAATTTCAATTTTTATTTCAAAAATAATAATCTGCGCTGTTACTGTCATCCGTCAGTACTTAGTTGAAGACGGCTAGGACTAGGCCTCCCCCCCAATCTGTGTGGGTGTGGCTTTTTGTTTATAAGCACCCCCTTGCAATGCCTTAAAGGGAAGGAAAATACCAATGATTTTAAAGAGCGTCGTCAAGTTGAGACATATGTGCAGCCATGCATTTATTTCTTCCGGAATATCTGCCACCATTTACTACCTCGGGGTCCTCATCCACCATGACATAGTTATAGAGGGCGAGCTCAATGCCATCCCCTTCGGAGTCTTCGATGAAGACGGTCGTTCCAACGGCACGGTACGCCCTGCACACCATATATCCAATAAACGAATATTAAGCATATTTTGATATAATTAATGTCGTTAATATTAAATGAAAGTCCTTATTGTATCCATGATGGTGCCGTACCTGCAAGGGGGGGGGGGGCAGGATTCTTATTAAATCAGTCTATCAGTCATCAGATTTGATTTACCTTCCCTCGGATAAGAAAAAACGATTACCTTTAATGCTGCCCTCAGGGCAAATTACTCTTAATTACCAAAACTCTAATTTCTGACTGAGAACTGGCGTAAACAATCCTTAATGATCAGTACATTCATATATCCCTCAGCTCAAAGAACATTCATTAAAAGGGAAGGCAAAGAAAATCTAGGGTGTCCTGTATATCCCCTATGGGGCGGGAATAAGGCATTTACTTCATCCTTGACCGAGACTCATGGTAACGGCGCGGACGCGGCCTAGGCCCATGCCGCACTGTTCCCTTAACCCTCACGTCCCCGCAGGGAGTGGTTTTCTTTCATTCTTTCTGACTGAGACTTCAAGGAAGGGGGTGCATGGTACCTAGGGGGGGTAGGATACGCTCTGCGGATCCATTCAGCGGGGAATTTTTAGGTTATTTGGATCATATGAATTTATGGGTCATTTGAATTTATGGGTCATTTGGATGGCCAAAGTCTGATTGCGTCCTATTTAATTCCTGGTGGATACAAGACAGGTCATTTGAGTGGCAAATTTGTATGACCTGTGATTCCTTGTGGGGGTGAAATAGGAGCAGGGTAACCCTAAACCCTACCTAGAGCAGGGTAACCCTAAACCCTCTTGGGGCCCTCAGGGCTCCCGGGCCTCTTGGGGCCCACCGTTTCTCTAAAGACGCGGAAGCGCTATACGTCTTTAGCCCCCTAAAGGGGGTCACTTTGTCCCTCCAATTCTCTAAAGACGAGAAGCGCATTACCCTAATTTAATTCTTAGGGCTCCTTTGCCTCTCCAATTCTCTAGAGGCACAAAGCCGCAAGGCGGGATCCGCCACGGACAATTAGCTACGCTGATTGTCCGTGGCGGATCCCGCCTAGCGGCTTTTTGTGCACTTACCGTCTGGTACCCAAATTGCGACGCACCGCGCTTTAGAGAATCATCGGTATAGCTCTGCTTGAGTGCCCTCAGGGCACCTGAGCAATCCCGATGATTCTCTAAAGCGCGCGGCGGGATCCGCCACGGACAATAAGCTACGCTGATTGTCCGGGCGGGCTGCTTCGCACTTAAGAGAATCATCGGTATAGCTCTGCTTGAGTGCCCTCAGGTGCCCTGAGCAATACCGATGATTCTCTAAAGCGTGTTGCGGCTAATTTTGTAACCCCGCGAATTAAATTTGGGTCCCTGACGGTAAGTGCGGCCCGCACGGACAATCAGCGTAGCTCATTGTCCGTGGCGGATCCCGCCTTCGCGCTTTAGAGAATCATCGGTATTGCTCAGGGCACTTGTGTAAACAAATCCTATTTCACCCCCGCAAGGAATTACAGGGTTACCCTGCTCCAGGTAGGGTTTAGGCAACCTCAATTACCCAACGCATCTATACAGCAAACCTTAACCCTGAACCCTTACTAAATTCCCCAGACTCTAAACTCCACAACAGTGAGTCCCGCACAACAAGCCTCATCACAAACCCCTCATCACAAACCCCTCATCACAAACCCCTCATCACAAACCCCTCATCACAGCAAGCCTCATCACAAACCCCATGACCCAATTTTAGCTCCTTCCTCACCCGTGCGGCGTGCGTGATCCGTGCAAACAGCATGCACCCCCTTGAATCCCATCACAAACACGCTGTCCCGCTCACGCCTCTGCCAGCCCATTCCCTAAACCCTAGCACACTGAAACCTTTGCCAACCAGGCCTCTCCTTCCTGGCCCGCGCGTGATCCGTGCAAATAAACGTGCCCCGCCTGATCTTCATTGACTCGTTGCCCTGATCATACTTGTACCTGCCTAATACCTGAACCCTAGCCTACCAAAACGCCCCTAGTCAGCCAGCCAGCCCCTCCCTCCTCACCCACACAAGATGCGTGCGAACAGCACGCGCCCCGTCTGGATCTCATTCACACGCTGCTCTGCTAACGCTTCACCCTGACCAATACCGGTGCCTGAACCCTAGCCTACCAAAACGACCCTAGCCAGCTAGCCCGCCACTCCTTCCTCACCCGCGCCTGATCCGTGCGAGCAGCACGCGCCCCGCCTGGATCTCATTCACACGCTGCTCTGCTAACGCATCACCCTGCCCAATACCTGGACCTGAACCCTATCCCACCAAACGACCCAAGCCAGCTAGCCCGCCGCTCCTACCTCACCTGTGCGCGATCCGTGCGAATAACACGCGCCCCGTCTGGATCTCATTCACACACTGCTCTGCTAACGATTCATTCTGCCCAATACCGGTACCTGAACCCTATCCCACCAAACTGCCCAAGCCAGCTAGCCCGCCGCTCCTACCTCACCTGTGCGTGATCCGTGCGAACAACACGTGCCCTGTCTGGATCTCATTCACACGCTTCGCTACTTGTGACAACGTCACGCGTGTCAGCCCTTTGGGCGACCTGGGCACCACTCCGTGGGTATGTGCAGCAGCCATGGTGGTCCTGCGATAAGGTTCATTGGTTAGGGTTTAGGATTGTGTGGTTAGGATATAGGGTTTATTGGTTAGGGTTTAGTCAGGGTTTATTGGTTAGGGTTTACTTAGGGTTAATTGGTTAGGGTCTATTGGTTAGGGTCAGGGTCAGGGGAATGGTAATGAGGTTACCATTCGGGGTCCATTCCTTGATGAGGTTTATTGGGGGTGTTTAATATGCCAAGCTCCTGACTACCAGGGGAGCTTTCGATGAGTATGTGCGGCAGCCATGGTGCGGCTGTGTTGGAGTTTAGGGTTTGATGACAGAGATTCAGGGTTATGTAAATGGGCTTTATTTGGATTTGGCTTAAGCAATATACTTAATCTCCACCAGCGTGCCTCTCTGTGAGTACGGGCGTCAGCCATGGTGCGCCCTAGTTAGGGTTAAGGGTTAAGGGCTTTGTGCCGGGGGCTTTAGGTTTGGCGATTAGGCCTTGCTTGAGTGGCTCAAAGGGCTGGATTATGAGCTAGAGTTCCCATCTGTGGGTATTTTCGGTCGCCCTGTCTGTTGCCCCCTGGCCACCGCTTCTGCCTTCTGTGCTTGTTTAAGTGTTCAGCCATTAGTTTAAGTGTTCACCCATTAGTTTAAGTGTTCACCCATTAGTTTAAGTGTTCAAACATTGTTCTGTGTACGTGCTGCATTGGTTTGCCCCCATGATGCTTGTTTTAGGTTTTCATTTGGTTGTCGTTGCTGATTTCCCCCCGGTTCGTTCTGCGTGGCCCTTTCGCTTAAGGCTGTGGTTGGTTGCCTTAACTTTGTAACAACAACCCATGTAAGTGTGTCAGGGTTTAGGGTTCGGGTTTAGGGAGACTTCGGAATATAAACACACAGTTATGTAGAGGACAAAGGCTGTGGACAAGCAAGCATCGCCTGAACCAGCACAAGCGTCAGGGTTGAACTGTACATCGGTCACCATGCATTTCGCATCAATCACCATGGACCCTACATAAGCACCATAAACACGAAATGCAGCTGATGTGTAGCTGAAGCGTAGCTGCGGCACAACTTGACAGAGAGTGTCACGGATGTGCAGCTGAAGTGTAGCTAAGCACTCAGACATGTACACTAAAATGTTGCAGGTCATGTGGTCACCTGCCATTGCGATGCAGCTGAATTGTGGCTGACATGTAGCTGATGTGTAGATGAATTGCAGCTGAGGTGCGGCTCATGTGTACTGTAGCTAAGACACCCTAATATAAACACTGGAGGACTCCAGACATTTACATACAGCTGAAGTGTAGCTGATACACCCTAACATGAACATTGGAGGTCAACAGGTATTGAAGTGTAGCTGAAATGTATCTGAATTGTAGCAGAGACACCCTAACATGAAACTGGACGTCACCAGGCATTAAAATGTAGCTGAAATATGCCTGCCGTGTGCCTGGAAAAAAATGTGCCTGACATGTAGCTGAAATGTAGCTGACGTGTAGCTGAGATACCCTGACACAAACACAGCAGGTCACCTGACGTTGACGTTACCTCCGCCGCGCTCTGCACGCGTTTTCAGGAGATTCTGCACACATGTTGTAAGGCATGTGCTGCAAGGCATAAGTGGCAATGTAGGCTTGAAAGTGCATGGGATAGGGCTTAGGGTTCAGGGTTTGAGGCCACATGGAAAGGCCAGTGGGGTGAGCTAGGCGGTTCAGTGTTCAGGATTCAGGGTTCAAGGTCACCTAGACGGTCCGGTAGGTGGGCCTGGCAGTTTTATATTGAGCTGGGTTCAGGGTGTAGGATTTAAGGCTCAGGGTTCAAGGTCACATAGAAGGTCCGGTGGTTGAGTCAAGCGGTTGGGTGGTTATTTGAGAGTGCACCAGACCACCTTCAGTTTGGAGGGTCACCTACCTCTGGGCCCTTGGAGATCAAACCAGGACTGGCCTACAGCCGGGGGCCTGAGCAGTAGGGACTGCTGTACCAGGCAATCGGGGCTGTGGGTCGCAAGGTAGCTGATCGGTAGCATCCAAGCTCAATTGCAGACTTACAGTAGTTGTTTTTGTGTGAGAGAGGGAAGTAGCAGTCGGCTGCCAGCTGGCGGCGGGGGTTCGTTAAGTGTGATCTTTAAGTTTGGCATCGCTACTTTATAATTAGCAGGGCCAGTCCAACCCATTGTACTGCCTGCTCCTCCGTCCCTAACCGATAGTATTTGCGGCCTGCACCTCGCTCCCTAGTAACCGATTTTACGGCCTGCACCTCGCTCGCTCCCTAACCGATTTTGTGGCCTGTACCTTGCTCCCGAACCGATTTTGTGGCCTGCACCTCGCTCCCTTACCGATTTTGTGGCCTGCACCTCGCTCCCTAACCGATTTGTGGCCTGCACCTCGCTCCCTAACCGATTTTGTGGCCTGCACCTCGCTCCCGAACCGATTTTGTGGCCTGCACCTCGCTCCCTAACCGATTTTGTGGCCTGCACCTCGCTCCCTAACCGATTTTGTGGCCTGCACCTCGCTCCCTAACCGATTTTGTGGCCTGCACCTTGCTCCCTAGTAACCGATTTTGTGGCCTGCACCTCGCTCCCTTACCAATTTTGTGGCCTGCACCTCGCTCCCTTTACGATTTTGTGGCCTGCACCTCGCTCCCTTACCGATTTTGTGGCCTGCACCTTGCTCCCTAGTAACCGATTTTGTGGCCTGCACCTCGCTCCCTTACCAATTTTGTGGCCTGCACCTCGCTCCCTTTACGATTTTGTGGCCTGCTCCTCGCTCCCTTACCGATTTTGTGGCCCGCACCTCGCTCCCTTACCGATTTTGTGGCCTGCACCTCGCTCCCTAACCGATTGTGTGGCCCGCACCTCGCTCCCTTACCGATTTTGTGGCCTGCACTACGCTCCCTAACCGATTTTGTGGCCTGCACCGAGCACCCTAACCGATTTTGTGGCCTGCACCACGCTCCCTAACCGATTTTGTGGCCTGCACCTCGCTCCCTAACCGATTTTGTGGCCTGCACCTTGCACCCTAACCGATTGTGTGGCCTGCACCTCGCTCCCTAACCGATTTTGTGGCCTGCACCTCGCTCCCTAACCGATTTGGTGGCCTGCACCACGCTCCCTAACCGATTTTGTGGCCTGCGCCTCGCTCCCTAACCGATTTCGTGGCCTTCACCTCGCTCCCTTACCGATTTTGTGGCCTGCACCTCGCTCCCTAACCGATTTTGTGGCCTGCACCTTGCTCCCTAACCGATTTGTGGCCTGCACCTCGCTCCCTAACCGATTTTGTGGCCTGCACCTCGCTCCCTAACCGATTTTGTGGCCTGCACCTAGCTCCCTAACCGATTTGTGGCCTGCACCTCGCTCCCTAACCGATTTTGTGGCCTGCACCTAGCTCCCTTACCGATTTTGTGGCCTGCACCTAGCTCCCTTATGATAGAGTTCCTGGCTCCGGCATTATCGGCAGAAGACGCAGCGGCGACGCGGGACACTTCGTCCAACAGCTCGGCCGGGGTCATCGGAGGTAGGCCCATCGTTCGGCGCATGGCGGACAAGGTCTCCAGCATCTGCTGTTGCATGGGAGATGCCATACTATTCATACCTGTCCTGGTGTTCATCCTCGGGGAATAAAGTAATGAAGAGATCGTTGATCCGACCTGTACAGGATGGGTGGGAACGGGGGTGGGTGGGAACGGGGATGGGTGGGAACGGGGATGGGTGGGAACGGGTATGGGTGGGAACGGGTATGGGTGGGAACGGGTATGGGTGGGAACGGGTACGGGTGAGAACGGGTATGGGTGGGAACGGGTATGGGTGGGAACGGGTATGGGTGGGAACGGGGATGGGTGGGAACGGGGATGGGTGGGAACGGGGATGGGTGGGAACGGGGATGGGTAGGAAAGGGGATGGGTGGGAACGGGGATGGGTGGGAACGGGTATGGGTGGGAACGGGGATGAGTGGGAACGGGGATGGGTGGGACCGGGGATGGGTGGGACGGGGATGGGTGGGAACGGAAATGGGTGGGAACGGAAATGGGTGGGAACGGGGATGGGTGGGAACGGGGATGGGTGGGAATGGGTATGGGTGGGAACGGGTATGGGTGGGAACGGGTATGGGTGGGAACGGGTATGGGTGGGAACGGGGGCGTGGGTACAAGGAAGTGTTTGCACGAATCCATGCGGGCGATTGCTTAAGCAAGTGCATTGTTCAGTCGGAACCATCACACGGACATTCATTATCAATTGATGGGTAAGGGGGGGTGTGTGTACTGGGGGGCGGTTGTAATAGCTTGCTTGAGGTTGTGGGCTCAGAGACATTAGCTCAGTTGAGTTCAGTCCAGTTCAACGAGTCGACGTTGTTCGCTTGTTTCGAGAGGTACAGAGTCTGATTCTGGGGAGGAGGGAGAAGCAACCTGATAGATTCCTCAGTGACACAGGAATGCATCACGAACATTTCCGGCAATTGTGCATGCATGCATCATTCAAAGTGTGAATCAGTTCATGCACACATTTCCCTACCTGTGGGGCAGTGTTTTGGTTGATGTACAAGTCGTGAACATGCATGCACTGAGTAGGTAGAGCCTTGCCTCCAACCTCGCTCGCCCGGAAGGAAAGGAGCTTGGACCTAACTTTCGTGATCAGAGGGACATTGACTCTGAGTGGCAATGTGTGTCCCTTAGAGCTTGTGCTGCTGATGCACTGGCGCAGTGGTCGATATATACATCCAGTGCAGTGTGCGTGCCGCTGTGAAGGCGGGAAGGTCACGGCAGCTGATCAGCCAAGGTAAAGTAATGCGGGCCTGTTTGTGTCAATCTGCTGGGTGTGTTGCACCAGCGGACGACGACCAGAAGAGTGTGTGTGTCCTTAATGACTGTCCAGCCGAGATCAGTTGCTTGTGTCTGGAATGACCCAACTCCGGGATGAAACGGTAGCACGTGCGTGTGACAAAGGGTCTACAGAAAATTTGCATGCGGTGTTAAATGGTGCTTCTTGTCTTTATCTTGAGTTGTGGACGAGATCTGGCACGGCCGATGAACAACGAATGGGGCCTGCCAAATACGACGGCACGGTTGGCACGGATACACTCCATTACTCTACTCGCACGGTCGCAGTCGGCACGTGAGCACGCATTCACCCCTCATCATATACCGTACCGTACCTCGACACACACATGACGAGGTTGGCATGGGGATTCCAATCCCCATGTCAACCTCGTCATCAATGATTGCTCTGATATTTTCTACGAAGATATCAGGCATGCGCCTCTTTCCAGTCCTTGGTATCCCACCCCTCCACGCCCCCCCACTCCTTAAACAATTGGCAGTTCACACTGTCCAGTCTGCCTTTTCCATCCATCGTTTCCGACGTTTCCTTGTAAACAGTCCACCTGACTGCCGGCCTGCATCCCCCCCCCGCCCGTTCTAGCCGACCCGCCACAGCCCCTTTCCCCCCTCAAGCAAGGGTATACAGACCGGGACTTCCTGGGTGTCTCGCCAACCCGTACTGCCCAAAACCCACGCCGCATCCAGGCGCCGTATCGGCGTTATCTTTTATTTTCTTTCGGTTATATATGATTGCGGGTGCATAGGCCCTCTATCGAGAGGCGAACGCTTAAGTGCGGCAAGTCTGTGAGCACACTTTGCCATCCTCAATCCACGCCTTTCAATTTCGCAGATGACAACGAGGGCCACAAGCGCACCCGCCGGATTGTTCTATGTGCTAGAGTCTCATGCCCTAGTCTCACGATTGCAAAGTGTTAGATGCCAGTCCCACATTAACAAAATCCGAGCAAAGACCTCGGCAAAGACATGACAATAGTCATTTTTATCGGCGACATGTATGTACGGAGATCCCACCCCTAAATCCCACCCGGAATCCCACCCCTGAATCCCATCCAAGTGCGAACACCCACACCGAATCGTGTTTCCAATGGCCTCAACAGCCCGAGCACGACAGCTACTCTGCTTTCCTTGAAACCCCCTCCAATCCCGCACATTCCTCTATCTACGCAGTGTCGTTATCCTTCCTCATTATAGCAGCAGCAAAATACAATGCCTTTTATGACAATGGGGCGAGTTTGCGGTTCCCGCACATCAGAAATCAGCGCCATCAGCAGCGATAGAAGCAGGAGCAGCAGCAGCAGCAGCAGCAGCAGCAGCAGCAGCAGCAGCAGAGGGTTACGATGCGTCCTCCCGAATCAGCGGTCCACCTCTTCGTACGCGCCTGCGCTGTTGCAGCAGCATCGGCAGCAGCGGGTTCTAGGTCCGCTGGCCGCGGTCAGCAACCCGACCTTCGGTGCTACCGAGGGCCGGGCGACGCGATCGCCGCAAGAGCAGGCCGGCCTCGATGCGGCTCGCTGCGCGGCGTTGCTGCAGGCCACTGATGGCAGCCACGCGTCCTCGCTGGTGTACACGCGCTTCCACTGGCCAGTGGAGCTGATTGGGCAGGCCGTCAGCGTGTGGGGCTCGTTCAATCAGTGGTCCAAGGGTGTCAACCTGCACCGCTTCGGCCCGGAGTGCGAGGCGTCCGTCGTCATTCCACTCATGCCAGGCAACTACGAGGTGGGCATGCACCATTCATGCCGATGGCGCCATGTGCCTTGCATGCAGACCCGCGAGACGCCACGGATGGAAACCACGCCGTGCGCAATCCGAGCCAGCTATGCGCCATGAATGTTGAACCCGCCATGCGCCATGCGCGTGCGCCCAGCCATGCATGACAAACCCAGCCATGCGTCATGCAAGAGGAACCTGCCATGCGCCATGCATGCGGGCCCACCATGCGCCATGCAAGCCGAACCTACCTAGCACCATGCATGCAGCCCCGGCAATGTGCCCATGCATGCGGACCCTGCCATGGCCCCCTGCCAAGCACCCCATGCATGCAGGCCTGGCAATGTGCCCCATGCATGCCGACCCCGCCTAGCGCCATTCAGGCGGGCCCCACTACACACCATGCGCCATGTATGCATGCAAAATTAGCCATGCGGCGCACAGGGGGTCCCAGTGGTGCACCCTGCAGGCGGACCCTGCTGTGTGCCATGGGTGCGGATCTTGCCATGCACTATGCAGGCAGACCCCGCCATGCGCCATGCTAGTGGATCTTGCCATGCGCAATGCATGTTTACCCTGCCAACATCATGCTTGTGAAATGTGAGCCCTGCCATACGCCATGCAGACGGGATTTAAACAGTGCATGATTACACATGGGCCTGTGACCAGTGCATGATTACACATGGGCCCGTGACCAGGGCATGATTACACATGGGCCTGTGACCAGTGCATGATTACACATGGGCCTGTGACCAGTGCATGATTACACATGGGCCTGTGACCAGTGCATGATTACACCTGGGTCTGTGACCAGTGCATGATTACACATGGGTCTGTGACCAGTGCATGATTACACATGGGCCTGTGACCAGTGCATGATTACACATGGGCCTGTGACCAGTGCATGATTACACATGGGCCTGTGACCAGTGCATGATTACACATGGGCCTGTGACCAGTGCATGATTACACATGGGCCTGTGACCAGTGCATGATTACACATGGGCCTGTGACCAGTGCATGATTACACATGGGCCTGTGACCAGTGCATGATTACACATGGGCCTGTGACCAGTGCATGATTACACATGGGCCTGTGACCAGTGCATGATTACACATGGGCCTGTGACCAGTGCATGATTACACATGGGCCTGTGACCAGTGCATGATTACACATGGGCATGTGACCAGTGCATGATTACACATGGGCCTGTGACCAGTGCATGATTACACATGGGCCTGTGACCATTACATGATTACACATGGGCCTGTGACCAGTGCATGATTACACATGGGCCTGTGACCAGTGCATGATTACACATGTGCCTGTGACCAGTGCATGATTACACATGGGCCTGTGACCAGTGCATGATTACACATGGGTCTGTGACCAGTGCATGATTACACATGGGCCTGTGACCAGTGCATGATTACACATGGGCCTGTGACCAGTGCATGATTACACATGGGCCTGTGACCAGTGCATGATTACACATGGGCCTGTGACCAGTGCATGATTACACATGGGCCTGTGACCAGTGCATGATTACACATGGGCATGTGACCAGTGCATGATTACACATGGGCCTGTGACCAGTGCATGATTACACATGGGCATGTGACCAGTGCATGATTACACATGGGCCTGTGACCAGTGCATGATTACACATGGGCCTGTGACCAGTGCATGATTACACATGGGCCTGTGACCAGTGCATGATTACACATGGGTCTGTGACCAGTGCATGATTACACATGGGCCTGTGACCAGTGCATGATTACACATGGGCCTGTGACCAGTGCATGATTACACATGGGCCTGTGACCAGTGCATGATTACACATGGGCCTGTGACCAGTGCATGATTACACATGGGCATGTGACCAGTGCATGATTACACATGGGCCTGTGACCAGTGCATGATTACACATGGGCCTGTGACCAGTGCATGATTACACATGGGCATGTGACCAGTGCATGATTACACATGGGTATGTGACCAGTGCATGATTACACATGGGCCTGTGACCAGTGCATGATTACACATGGGCCTGTGACCAGTGCATGATTACACATGGGCCTGTGACCAGTGCATGATTACACATGGGCCTGTGACCAGTGCATGATTACACATGGGCCTGTGACCAGTGCATGATTACACATGGGCCTGTGACCAGTGCATGATTACACATGGGCCTGTGACCAGTGCATGATTACACATGGGCCTGTGACCAGTGCATGATTACACATGGGTCTGTGACCAGTGCATGATTACACATGGGCCTGTGATCAGTGCATGATTACACATGGGCCTGTGACCAGTGCATGATTACACATGGGCCTGTGACCAGTGCATGATTACACATGGGCCTGTGACCAGTGCATGATTACACATGGGCCTGTGACCAGTGCATGATTACACATGTGCCTGTGACCAGTGCATGATTACACATGGGTCTGTGACCAGTGCATGATTACACATGGGCCTGTGACCAGTGCATGATTACACACGGGCCTGTGACCAGTGCATGATTACACATGGGCCTGTGACCAGGGCATGATTACACATGGGTCTGTGACCAGGGCATGATTACACCTGGGTCTGTGACCAGTGCATGATTACACATGGGCCTGTGACCAGTGCATGATTACACATGGGCCTGTGACCAGTGCCTGATTACACATGGGCCTGTGACCAGTGCATGATTACACATGGGCCTGTGACCAGTGCATGATTACACATGGGCCTGTGACCAGTGCATGATTACACATGTGCCTGTGACCAGTGCATGATTACACATGGGCCTGTGACCAGTGCATGATTACACATGGGTCTGTGACCAGGGCATGATTACACATGGGCCTGTGACCAGTGCATGATTACACATGGGTCTGTGACCAGTGCATGATTACACATGGGCCTGTGACCAGTGCATGATTACACCTGGGTCTGTGACCAGTGCATGATTACACATGGGCCTGTGACCAGTGCATGATTACACCTGGGTCTGTGACCAGTGCATGATTACATATGGGTCTGTGACCAGTGCATGATTACACATGGGCATGTGACCAGTGCATGATTACACATGGGCCTGTGACCAGTGCATGATTACACATGGGCCTTTGACCAGTGCATGATTACACATGGGCCTGTGACCAGTGCATGATTACACCTGGGTCTGTGACCAGTGCATGATTACACATGGGTCTGTGACCAGTGCATGATTACACATGGGCCTGTGACCAGTGCATGATTACACATGGGCCTGTGACCAGTGCATGATTACACATGGGCCTGTGACCAGTGCATGATTACACATGGGCCTGTGACCAGTGCATGATTACACATGTGCATGTGACCTGTGCATGATTACATATGGGCCTGTGACCAGTGCATGATTACGCATGGGCCTGTGACCAGTGCATGATTACACATGTGCCTGTGACCAGTGCATGATTACACATGGGCCTGTGACCAGTGCATGATTACACATGGGCCTGTGACCAGTGCATGATTACACATGGGCCTGTGACCAGTGCATGATTACACATGTGCCTGTGACCAGTGCATGATTACACATGGGCCTGTGACCAGTGCATGATTACACATGGGCCTGTGACCAGTGCATGATTACACATGGGCCTGTGACCAGTGCACGATTACACATGGGCCTGTGACCAGTGCATGATTACACATGGGCCTGTGGCCAGTGCATGATTACACATGGGCCTGTGACCAGTGCATGATTACACATGGGCCTGTGACCAGTGCATGATTACACATGGGCCTGTGACCAGTGCATGATTACACATGGGCCTGTGACCAGTGCACGATTACACATGGGCCTGTGACCAGTGCATGATTACACATGGGCCTGTGACCAGTGCATGATTACACATGGGCCTGTGACCAGTGCATGATTACACATGGGTCTGTGACCAGTGCATGATTACACATGGGCCTGTGACCAGTGCATGATTACACATGGGCCTGTGACCAGTGCATGATTACACATGGGCCTGTGACCAGTGCATGATTACACATGGGCCTGTGACCAGTGCATGATTACACATGGGCCTGTGACCAGTGCATGATTACACATGGGCCTGTGACCAGTGCATGATTACACATGGGCCTGTGACCAGTGCATGATTACACATGGGCCTGTGACCAGTGCATGATTACACATGTGCATGTGACCAGTGCATGATTACACATGGGCCTGTGACCAGTGCATGATTACACATGGGCCCTGTGACCAGTGCATGATTACACATGGGCCTGTGACCAGTGCATGATTACACATGGGCCTGTGACCAGGGCATGATTACACATGGGCCTGTGACCAGTGCATGATTACACATGGGCCTGTGACCAGTGCATGATTACACATGGGCCTGTGACCAGTGCATGATTACACATGGGCCTGTGACCAGTGCATGATTACACATGGGCCTGTGACCAGTGCATGATTACACATGGGCCTGTGACCAGTGCATGATTACACATGGCCTTTGACCAGTGCATGATTACACATGGGCCTGTGACCAGTGCATGATTACACATGGGCCTGTGACCAGTGCATGATTACACATGGCCTGTGACCAGTGCATGATTACACATGGGCCTGTGACCAGTGCATGATTACACATGGGCCCTGTGACCAGTGGCATGATTACACATGGGCCTTTGACCAGTGCATGATTACACATGGGTCTGTGACCAGTGCATGATTATACATGGGCCTGTGACCAGTGCATGATTACACATGGGCCTGTGACCAGTGCATGATTACACATGGGCATGTGACCAGTGCATGATTACACATGGGCCTGTGACCAGTGCATGATTACACATGGGCATGTGACCAGTGCATGATTACACATGGGCCTCTGTGACCAGTGCATGATTACACATGGGTCTGTGACCAGTGCATGATTACACATGGGCCTGTGACCAGTGCATGATTACACATGGGCCTGTGACCAGTGCATGATTACACATGGGCCTGTGACCAGTGCATGATTACACATGGGCCTGTGACCAGTGCATGATTACACATGGGCCTGTGACCAGTGCATGATTACACATGGGCCTGTGACCAGTGCATGATTACACATGGGCCTGTGACCAGTGCATGATTACACATGGGCCTGTGACCAGTGCATGATTACACATGTGCCTGTGACCAGTGCATGATTACACATGGGCCTGTGACCAGTGCATGATTACACATGGGCCTGTGACCAGTGCATGATTACACATGGGCCTGTGACCAGTGCATGATTACACATGGGCATGTGACCAGTGCATGATTACACATGGGCATGTGACCAGTGCATGATTACACATGGGCCTGTGACCAGTGCATGATTACACATGGGCCTGTGACCAGTGCATGATTACACATGGGCCTGTGACCAGTGCATGATTACACATGGGCCTGTGACCAGTGCATGATTACACATGGGCCTGTGACCAGTGCATGATTACACATGGGCCTGTGACCAGTGCATGATTACACATGGGCCTGTGACCAGTGCATGATTACACATGGGCCTGTGACCAGTGCATGATTACACATGGGCCTGTGACCAGTGCATGATTACACATGGGCCTGTGACCAGTGCATGATTACACATGGGCCTGTGACCAGTGCATGATTACACATGGGCCTGTGACCAGTGCATGATTACACATGGGCCTGTGACCAGTGCATGATTACACATGGGCCTGTGACCAGTGCATGATTACACATGGGCCTGTGACCAGTGCATGATTACACATGGGCCTGTGACCAGTGCATGATTACACATGGGCCTGTGACCAGTGCATGATTACACATGGGCCTGTGACCAGTGCATGATTACACATGGGCCTGTGACCAGTGCATGATTACACATGGGCCTGTGACCAGTGCATGATTACACATGGGCCTGTGACCAGTGCATGATTACACATGGGCCTGTGACCAGTGCATGATTACACATGGGCCTGTGACCAGTGCATGATTACACATGGGCCTGTGACCAGTGCATGATTACACATGGGCCTGTGACCAGTGCATGATTACACATGGGCCTGTGACCAGTGCATGATTACACATGGGCCTGTGACCAGTGCATGATTACACATGGGCCTGTGACCAGTGCATGATTACACATGGGCCTGTGACCAGTGCATGATTACACATGGGCCTGTGACCAGTGCATGATTACACATGGGCCTGTGACCAGTGCATGATTACACATGGGCCTGTGACCAGTGCATGATTACACATGGGCCTGTGACCAGTGCATGATTACACATGGGCCTGTGACCAGTGCATGATTACACATGGGCCTGTGACCAGTGCATGATTACACATGGGCCTGTGACCAGTGCATGATTACACATGGGCCTGTGACCAGTGCATGATTACACATGGGCCTGTGACCAGTGCATGATTACACATGGGCCTGTGACCAGTGCATGATTACACATGGGCCTGTGACCAGTGCATGATTACACATGGGCCTGTGACCAGTGCATGATTACACATGGGCCTGTGACCAGTGCATGATTACACATGGGCCTGTGACCAGTGCATGATTACACATGGGCCTGTGACCAGTGCATGATTACACATGGGCCTGTGACCAGTGCATGATTACACATGGGCCTGTGACCAGTGCATGATTACACATGGGCCTGTGACCAGTGCATGATTACACATGGGCCTGTGACCAGTGCATGATTACACATGGGCCTGTGACCAGTGCATGATTACACATGGGCCTGTGACCAGTGCATGATTACACATGGGCCTGTGACCAGTGCATGATTACACATGGGCCTGTGACCAGTGCATGATTACACATGGGCCTGTGACCAGTGCATGATTACACATGGGCCTGTGACCAGTGCATGATTACACATGGGCCTGTGACCAGTGCATGATTACACATGGGCCTGTGACCAGTGCATGATTACACATGGGCCTGTGACCAGTGCATGATTACACATGTGCCTGTGACCAGTGCATGATTACACATGGGGCTCATGGTGACCAGTGCATGATTACACATGGGCCTGTGACCAGTGCATGATTACACATGGGCCTGTGACCAGTGCATGATTACACATGGGCTGTGGACAGTGCATGATTACACATGGGCCTGTGACCAGTGCATGATTACACATGGGCCTGTGACCAGTAGCATGATTACACATGGGCCTGTGACCAGTGCATGATTACACAATGGGCCTGTGACCAGTGCCATGATTACACATGGGCCTGTGACCAGTGCATGATTACACATGGGCCTGTGACCAGTGCATGATTACACATGGGCCTGTGACCAGTGCATGATTACCACATGGGCCTGTGACCAGTGCATGATTACACATGGGCCTGTGACCAGTGCATGATTACACATGGGCCTGTGACCAGTGCATGATTACACATGGGCCTGTGGACCAGTGCATGATTACACATGTGCCTGTGACCAGTGCATGATTACACATGGGCCTGTGACCAGTGCATGATTACACATGGGCCTGTGACCAGTGCATGATTACACATGGGCCTGTGACCAGTGCATGATTACACATGGGCCTGTGACCAGTGCATGATTACACATGGGCCTGTGACCAGTGCATGAATTACACATGGGCATGTGTACCAGTGCATGATTACACATGGGCCTGTGACCAGTGCATGATTACACATGGGCCTGTGACCAGTGCATGATTACACATGGGCCTGTGACCAGTGCATGATTACACATGGGCCTGTGACCAGTGCATGATTACACATGGGCCTGTGACCAGTGCATGATTACACATGGGCCTGTGACCAGTGCATGATTACACATGGGCCTGTGACCAGTGCATGATTACACATGGGCCTGTGACCAGTGCATGATTACACATGGGCCTGTGACCAGTGCATGATTACACATGGGCCTGTGACCAGTGCATGATTACACATGGGCCTGTGACCAGTGCATGATTACACATGGGCCTGTGACCAGTGCATGATTACACATGGGCCTGTGACCAGTGCATGATTACACATGGGCCTGTGACCAGTGCATGATTACACATGGGCCTGTGACCAGTGCATGATTACACATGGGCCTGTGACCAGTGCATGATTACACATGGGCCTGTGACCAGTGCATGATTACACATGGGCCTGTGACCAGTGCATGATTACACATGGGCCTGTGACCAGTGCATGATTACACATGGGCCTGTGACCAGTGCATGATTACACATGGGCCTGTGACCAGTGCATGATTACACATGGGCATGTGACCAGTGCATGATTACACATGGGCCTGTGACCAGTGCATGATTACACATGGGCCTGTGACCAGTGCATGATTACACATGGGCCTGTGACCAGTGCATGATTACACATGGGCCTGTGACCAGTGCATGATTACACATGGGCCTGTGACCAGTGCATGATTACACATGGGCCTGTGACCAGTGCATGATTACACATGGGCCTGTGACCAGTGCCTGATACACATGGGCCTGTGACCAGTGCATGATTACACATGGGCCTGTGACCAGTGCATGATTACACATGGGCCTGTGACCAGTGCATGATTACACATGGGCCTGTGACCAGTGCAGATTACACATGGGCCCTGTGACCAGTGCATGATTACACATGGGCCTGTGACCAGTGCATGATTACACATGGGCCTGTGACCAGTGCATGAATTACACATGGGCCTGTGACCAGTGCATGATTACACATGGCCTGTGACCAGTGCATGATTACACATGGGCCTGTGACCAGTGCATGATTACACATGGGCCTGTGACCAGTGCATGATTACACATGGGCCTGTGACCAGTGCATGATTACACATGGGCTTGTGACCAGTGCATGATTACACATGGGCCTGTGACCAGTGCATGATTACACATGGGCATGTGACCAGTGCATGATTACACATGGGCCTGTGACCAGTGCATGATTACACATGGGCCTGTGATTAGTGCATGATTACACATGGGCCTGTGACCAGGGCATGATTACACACGGGCCTGTGACCAGTGCATGATTACACATGGGCCTGTGACCAGTGCATGATTACACATGGGCCTGTGACCAGTGCATGATTACACATGGGCCTGTGACCAGTGCATGATTACACATGGGCCTGTGACCAGTGCATGATTACACATGGGCCTGTGACCAGTGCATGATTACACATGGGCCTGTGACCAGTGCATGATTACACATGTGCCTGTGACCAGTGCATGATTACACATGGGCCTGTGACCAGTGCATGATTACACATGGGCCTGTGACCAGTGCATGATTACACATGGGCCTGTGACCAGTGCATGATTACACATGGGCCTGTGACCAGTGCATGATTACACATGGGCCTGTGACCAGTGCATGATTACACATGGGCATGTGACCAGTGCATGATTACACATGGCCTGTGACCAGTGCATGATTACACATGGGCCTGTGACCAGTGCATGATTACACATGGGCATGTGACCAGTGCATGATTACACATGGGCCTGTGACCAGTGCATGATTACACATGGGCCTGTGACCAGTGCATGATTACACATGGGCCTGTGACCAGGGCATGATTACACATGGGCCTGTGACCAGTGCATGATTACACATGGGCCTGTGACCAGTGCATGATTACACATGGGCCTGGTGACCAGTGCATGATTACACATGGGCCTGTGACCAGTGCATGATTACACATGGGCCTGTGACCAGTGCATGATTACACATGGGCCTGTGACCAGTGCATGATTACACATGGGCCTGTGACCAGTGCATGATTACACATGGGCCTGTGACCAGTGCATGATTACAACATGGGCCTGTGACCAGTGCATGATTACACATGGGCCATGTGACCAGTGCATGATTACACATGGGCCTGTGACCAGTGCATGATTACACATGGGCCTGTGACCAGTGCATGATTACACATGGGCCTGTGACCAGGCATGATTACACATGGGCCCTGTGACCAGTGCATGATTACACATGGGCCTGTGACCAGTGCATGATTACACATGGGCCTGTGACCAGTGCATGATTACACATGGGCATGTGACCCAGTGCATGATTACACATGGGCCTGTGACCAGTGCATGATTACACATGGGCCTTGTGACCAGGCATGATTACACATGGGCCTGTGACCAGTGCATGATTACACATGGGCCTGTGACCCAGTGCATGATTACACATGGGCCTGTGACCAGTGCATGATTACACATGGCATGTGACCAGTGCATGATTACACATGGGCTTGTGACCAGTGCATGATTACACATGGGCCTGTGACCAGTGCATGATTACACATGGGCCTGTGGACCAGTGCATGATTACACATGGGCCTGTGACCAGTGCATGATTACACATGGGCCTGTGACCAGTGCATGATTACACATGGGCCTTTGACCAGTGCATGATTACACATGGGCCTGTGACCAGTGCAAGGGATTACACATGGGCCTTGTTGCCAGTGCATGATTAAGCAATGGGCCTGGTGACCAGTGCCATGATTACACATGGGCCTGTGACCAGTGCATGCATTACACATCGGGCCTGTGACCAGTGCATGATTACACATGGGCCTGTGACCAGTGCATGATTACACATGGGCCTGTGACCAGTGCATGATTACACATGGGCCTTGTGACCAGTGCATGATTACACATGGGCCTGTGACACAGTGCATGATTACACATGGGCCTGTGACCAGTGCATGATTACACATGGGCCTGTGACCAGTGCATGATTACACATGGGCCTGTGACCAGTGCATGATTACACATGGGCATGTGACCAGTGCATGATTACACATTGGCCTGTGACCAGTGCATGATTACACATGGGCCTTTGACCAGTGCATGATTACACATGGGCCTGTGACCAGTGCATGATTACACATGGGCCTGTGACTAGTGCATGATTACACATGGGCCTGTGACCAGTGCATGATTACACATGGGCCTGTGACCAGTGCATGATTACACATGGGCCTGTGACCAGTGCATGATTACACATGGGCATATGACCAGTGCATGATTACACATGGGCCTGTGACCAGTGCATGATTACACATGGGCCTTTGACCAGTGCATGATTACACATGGGCCTGTGACCAGGGCATGATTACACACGGGCCTGTGACCAGTGCATGATTACACATGGGCCTGTGACCAGTGCATGATTACACATGGGCCTGTGACCAGGGCATGATTACACATGGGCCTGTGACCAGTGCATGATTACACATGGGCCTGTGACCAGTGCATGATTACACATGGGCATGTGACCAGTGCATGATTACACATGGGCCTGTGACCAGGGCATGATTACACATGGGCCTGTGACCAGGGCATAATTACACATGGGCCTGTGACGAGGGCATAATTACACATGGGCCTGTGACGAGTGCATGATTACACATGGGCCTGTGACCAGTGCATGGTTACCCATAGGCCTGTGACCAGGGCATAATTATACATGGGTCTGTGACCAGGGCATAATTACACATGGGCCTGTGACCAGTGCATGGTTACCCATAGGCCTGTGACCAGGGCATGATTATGCATAGGCCGGAACCAGGGCATGGCTACACCTCGCCATGTGGCCAGTGATTGGTTAGACCAGGGCCTGTGACCATTTCAGGGCTACACCTGTGCATGTGACCAGTTGCATGGTTACACGTGGGCTTGCAAGCAGTGCAATGTTACACTTGGGCCTGCCACTAATGCATGGTTGCACACAGTAGGCAGAACCATGCTGTTGCAGTCGCACCACCCAGCTGCAGTAGTTCTTCTTCGGCTGCGATTCCACCTTGGGCAGGCCGCCCCGCAGTTGTTAAAGGCCCAATTGAGACCAAGCGAGGACTGGCCCCAAGGTTGTTTGGCTGGGGCCTCTGGCCAGAGTGTAGCTGACATGTAGCCCAGTCACGAAAAAAGTAAACTCTGCCCACCTGGTGTCCGACACCACCCTGCTGGTGCCCACGCACCGTTTATGTACTGGCTTGCTTTTACCCCCTCACAAACTTTTCATCTGGATCCAATTTTCCATATGCCCTCAGTTCAAGTACGTCGTGGATGGCGTGTGGACGACAGCTCCTTTTGAACCCATTGTGACCAACCCTCAGGTGGGTGGATGTCACAGATTTTAGGGTTAAGGATTTTAGGGTTTTGAGCGCATTTTGACCAACCCTCAGGTGGGTGGCTATCATAGGGATTAGGTTTTAGGGTTTAGAGCCCATCGTGATCAACCCTCAGGTGGGTGGATATCACAGGATTTCGGGTTTTAGGGTTTCAAGCCCATCGTGACCAACCCTCAGGTGGGTGGATATCACAGGGTTTAGGTGTTAGGGTTTCGAGCCCATCATGATCAACCCTCAGGTGGGTGGATTTCACAGGGTGTCGGGTTTTAGGGTTTAGAGCCCATCGTGATCAACCCTCAGGTGGGTGGATTTCACACTGGGTCCTTGAGACCCAATTTTTCTCTACTTTATCCCCCTCGGATGGGAGATTCACATTGGCTCCCTGAGCCTTCAACCCTTAGTCGGATGATTGAACCTGGATCCCTTAACCCCAACAGCCCTGGGGTAGGTGATTGGATTAAATTCCTGTGCCCTGAACTATGATACGTGAGGTGGGTGCATTAATATTATATTCTCAAACCCTATTGGCATATTAAGATACGATAAGCATTGTCCCTCAGGTGAGTGAATTCCTAATGAAACCCATAACTAAAAACCCTGAGCCCTAGCCCGAAACCCTAAACCCTTAACCCTTAACCCTAGTTCCTTTGCCCTGCCATGGCTTGCATCATCCTATGCATGCAAACCCTCACCCTACATTATAGATCCCTAGAAACCCTTAATTGCACCCTATACCGTAACCCCCGCAAACCCTAATCCCTTTGCATTGTCATGGCATTCATTGTCATGTTCATGTAACCCCTAAACCCTAAACCACAACCCATGTTAACCCTAAACCCTCACCCTATACCATACCCCCTGCAAATCCCAAACCCTCACCCTACACTATACACCCTGCAAATCATAAACCCTCATCATATACCATACCCCCTGCAAATCATAAACCCTCATCATATACCATACCCCCTGCAATTCCTGAACCCTAACCCTATACCATACCCCTTGCAAATCCTAAACCCTAACTCTATTCCATACCCCATACAAATCCTTAACCCTAACCCTATACCATACCCCCTGCAAATTAGAACCCCCCACCCTATTCCATACCACCTGCAAACCCTTAACCCTAACCCTATACCATATTCCCTGCAAACCCTTAACCCTCACCCTGTGCCATACCACATGCAAACCCTAACCCCCTCATCCTATACCATATCCCCTTCTAACCACAAACCCTCACCCTACACCATACCCCCCTTCACGCCCTAAACCCTCACCCTGTACCATCCCCCCTGCTAACCACACACCCTCACCCTACACCATACCCCCTTCACGCTCTAAACCTGCACCCTGTACCATCCCCCCTGCTAACCACACACCCTCACCCTGCACCATACCCCCTTCACGCCCTAAACCCTCACCCTGTACCATCCCCCCTGCTAACCACACACCCTCGCCCTACACTATACCCCCCTTCACGCCCTAAACCCTCACCCTGTACCATCCCCCCTGCTAACCCCTCACCCTCACCTTACACCATACCCCATACAAATCCTAAACCCTCACCCTATACTATTCTCCCTGCAAATCCGAAACCTTTACCCTAGGCCATACCCCCCTGCACAACCTAAACCCTTAACCTTCATCCCCTTGCGCTGCCATAACAACCGTCCTTCCCCGCATGCAAACCCTCACCTAAACTCTTAATCCCTGCAAACCCTTGACCCTCACCCTATACCCTTAACCCCTGCAAACCCTTGACCCTCACCCTAAACCCTTACCCCTGCAAATCCTGAACCCTGAACTCTAAACCCTTGTCCCCATACGTTTGCCATTACATTCTTTGTCCCCATGCATGCAACCCCTCACGCCAGGGCTGCATGCACCCCGGCCGTTCTTCATCCTCAGCTTCCCTCTGCTGCCATCTCCTTTTATCTAAAGATTTCAGCCCGTCTCTCTCGTTTGCACCATCTCCCTTTCATATTTAGCCAGGAAAATATTTTTGTCGTGTTGCTCCGCCACTCGTTCAACGTCTGACGATGCATCTGCATCCTCTGCCCTCTTGCCATTCTTCCACTCTCGTTCATAACACCTTGAGTTTTATACTCGGAAAAACATTCGTTTTATTCTGTGACGCCACGCGTTCAGCGTCCAACAATGTATTTGCATCCTCTGGCCATTCCTCCACTTCCGGCTGCCTGCCTCCGTTGACCGGTGGGTGGAATGACGTGGAAATTTAAGCCAGGCAAGGTGCAGGGTCGATGATAACACCTCCTACGATGAGGCGGGAGAAAGAGAGATAGAAAGCTACGCCCTGTTAGTGCGTGGAAATTAAGGAAACAACGCAGCTTGGGGCCTAAGCCACATCCGCGCCGTTACCAGGCGGGTGAGAGATCTTTAGCCGGTGCGCATGTTGTGGAACCATGCCAGACCAATCCCGCATGCATCTGATAAGGTGATTCCTCTTTTAGGGTTTTGGTTTCCTCAACCCAATCACCCACCACAGTGTCCCTTTTAGGGTTCATGTTTTAGGATTTGGGTTTCTCAACCCTCACCCTGCTCCACATTGCTTCTTCTAGGGTAACGATTTCAGGGTTCTGGATTTTTGACCCCTAAACCCTGCTCCAAAGTGCTTCTGTTAGGGTTCATGTTTTAGGTTTTCGGGTTTCTCAACCCTAAACCTACTCCACAGCGCATCTTTTCATGCGCCCCAAGCCACCTTTCGAGGCTGCCGGCCGGCCATCCCTAGACGAATAGGAACATAACCTTGACCGCCCCCGGCCGGCACCCTAAGTGACAGGGCTTGCTGCACCAGGCCGTCATGGCCACAGGCTGAATTGTAGCTGGATTGTAGCTGGATTGTAGCTGAAACTCATCAACACGACTACCTTCAATTGTGATATAATTTGCTCAAAAAATAAGTAATGATTGGCCTGCGCGGACATGGCTGCGCGGTAAAATAATTCAAAAATCGCCGCTGCGCGGAGTGTTAGTCAGGTGCTTACACAACTACCTGTATTTTGGGGGGGTGCGCTATGAATTAAAAACAGCAAATATCAAAAAGGTACGCGTGCTAGTGCGCGACTGTTTGATTTGACATCCGTTGAGTGATCCTTACACAAGTCCCCGTAGGGGAGCTCGATCCTGGGGGCAGGGACGGGTGCTGACGACTGCTGACGTTTCGGGGCCCCAACAGCCACACGTTTCCTCAGGCCAGGAACTGGCCATGGTGGTCTTCTCCATAGGGGTTTGGTTCTGGAGGAACCCGCGGAGGAGGAGGATGACTATGCTGAGTACTGCTGACCATGTAGTTGAGTACTGTCCAACCTGGCATCAAACAAGGGTTTGTACTGTGTTTTACTGTATTGGCTGAAAGCGCTGCGCGGACGGAAATTAAAATAATTTTAACGGATGTGCAATGTTAAATGACAATACCGCTACCTGCTGTGCAGTGTTAAATTATGTTTAATTTTGGGCGCTGCGCGGCCAATTTTGAAGTACTTATTTTGCTGTGCGACCAAAAAATAAATTATTTGTGGGGGAGGTGCGTGGACCCTACGAAGATTTACGGTTCAGCTGCTGCTCAAAGTCTCATATGACTGACAAAACTTTAAACAACAGCAACAACGAAACCATGGAATTACACATGGAAGTATAGCGTGTGTGAGTTTGTAGGGTGAACAGATATACCGGCACTCGACGACCGGTACAGGCGACAGCCGTTCACACTTAAACGAAAGTGTGACGCTGTACCGGAAAAGTATGGAGGGGCCCAGTGCTTTCCATTTCTCAGGGCAATGGGAACAGGCACAGGGAGGTCCTGACCCGTGTTGGTGATACTGGTGTACACTAAACCCTGGCCATTAAACCCCGGCCCCTAAACCATTAAAGCCCGACCTCTCCCCCCTCAACTTAACAACACATTTCCTGCTTGCAGGGCAGTGTGGACACCCAATGGGGAGGGGGAGGTATAGCTGCCGAAGTACTTCCGGTTATAAAGTATCCACTTAACCCTGAACTCTGTACTCTTAAACCCTAAACTTAACAACACCCGTCCACCTTTCAGGGCAGTGTGAACAACCAAAGGGGGGTTCGTAGCCGCTATGGTACCTTATGTTAAGGAGTGTTCACTATACCCTGATTTATCCCCAAACCCTAAACCCTGCACTACCTGTCCATCTTTCAGGGCAGTGTGAACAATCAAAGAGTGGTTGCAGCCGCTCTGGAGTTCAGCATCAGCGCACCTGAGGCCAACCAAGTGTTGGTGGTCGGAGATTGGGACGACTGGCAGGTCAGTGTGCGAGCTCCCTGGGAGTGTTACCAAGTGGCAGGCGGGTATGGATAAGTGGATTTGTAGTGTGGCCAAGTGTTGGTGGTCGGAGTGTGAACTGTCTGGGAGTGTGACCAAGTGACAGGTGGGTGTGGATAAGTGGATGTCTAGTTACCAAGTGTTGGTGGTCGGAGATTGGGAGGACTGGCAGGTCAGTGTGCAAACTGCCTGGGAGTGTGACCAAGTGGCAGGCGGGTGTGGATTAGTGGATTTGTAGTGTGGCCAAGTGTTGGTGGTCGGAGATTGGGACAACTGGCAGGTCAGTGTGTGAAATGCCTGGGATTGTGACCAAGTGACGGGTGGGTGTGGATAAGTGGCTGTATAGTTACCAAGTGTTGGTGGTCGGAGATTGGGACAACTGGCAGGTCAGTGTGTGAAATGCCTGGGAGTCAGGCCACTTGGCTGGTTTGTGTGAACCAGGGGCTGGTCCATGTGTGAACTGCCTGGTCGTGAGGCCGCTTGGCTGGTTAGTATCAACCAGGGGCTGCTGTAACCCTGCCCCAAACCTGCCTCAGCCCTACTGCCTTGCCTCAGCCCTACTGCCTTGCCTCAAGCCTACTGCCCTGCCTCAACCCTACTGCCCTGCCTCAACCCTACTGCCCTACCTCAACCCTACTGCCATGCCCTGCACATGCCCCTGTGCCATGTCTGCAGTACTCCCTGTTTCTGAGGAGGGCCTGCCTCTTGCTTGAACCCTGCCCCAAACCGCCTGCCCTGCCCCAACCCTGCCCTACACTACCCTGAGCCATGTCTACAATGCTCCCTGCTTCGGAGGATGGACTCTCACTGCATTTAACCTGCTCCAACCATCCTCACCTCACCTGCCTCACCCCAACTGCCCTGCCTCAACCCTGCCCTGCCTCAACGCTACTGCCCTGCACATGCCCCTGTGCCATGCCTGCAGTACTCCCTGCTTCTGAGGAAAGATGCTGCAACCGGCGTCTTCAGCTGTCAAGCACACCTCAAGGTGACTTCGTTTGCCTGGTTACTATGCTCAACATACCCGCTTGTGCGCCATTTCGTATGCCATTTTGTATGCCAGTTCGAATGCCAGTTTGTACGCCAGTTCGTAAGTGAGTTTGTATGCAAGTTGTATGCCAGTTCGAATGCACGCCTTTGTACAGAAGGCACGCCTCAAGGTGACTTAGGTTGATTGGTTGTTGGTGCTTCTTTCGTCTTCTCTGTTGCGTTGTCAATTGGCGGGCATGTGTCTGTTTCGGTTTTGGTTGGTGGTGTCCCTTGGGTTCGGTCTGCCTTGCCCTGGCTCTGGTTTTGTCTGCCTGGCACACCTCAAGGTGACTTCACAAAAGTTTCAACTCGACCCTTTATCCTTAATCGTTACCCTAAACCCTTGCCTCCTGTCATTCCTGAGCTCTACTGAACGATGTCCCGAATCTCTACCTTTCCGGATTTGCAAAGGTGCCTGTTCTCTCACCACCTAGATGTGTGAGCCCTAAAATCCTAGACCCGCAACCCCTAAAGGTCACCCTTAAATCTTAAACCATGAACCCTAAACCCTTACAGGTTAAACCCACACAGTTGAAACCCTGAACCCTAAGCCCTTATACATGTTAAACCCTTAACCGGTGATTCCCATGCCCACCCTCACCACCTTGATGTGTGAGCCCTACAACCTACAACCTAAACCATTCTCCCTCTGTTCTCCCCCATTGCCTTAATGTGCACATGCAGCCTGGGCTGTACTCGTGTTACTACTTGATGTGTAAGCCCTACATCCTATACCCTAAATCCTTAACCCTAAATCCTCAACCCTGAACCACGTGCAGCCTGGGCAGTACTCTTATTACTACGTGGTGGATGATCAAGTGGTGTTGAACCCAGCTGAAGAGGCGGGAGCCCACCCGGACAGAGGGGCGGTACATAAGGTACAAGGGGCAGTACGCATGGTGTGAGGGGCATTACTTATATCAAGAGAGGAGGCAGTACTGTAGACTTGTTTAGCCTCCGCGAACGAGAAATAAATATAGTTTTTAGTTAAAGCCCGCTTCACTGGAGAACTCTTTTTGACGTCCCAAAAGTGGCGTTTTCCGCCAAAGCTGGGGTTTTCATAAGGCGCGACGGCCAAAAAACATTCATTTGTTGCGGAGGCAATGAGCATCTACGGTATATAAGTTACTTAAGGCAGTACCCATAGTACTATGTCGAGGATGATCAAGATGTGTTGCACCTGGCTGAGGAGGCAGGTGCCCTGCCGGACAGGGGGGCAGTACTACAGGTACGGTGGGCAGTACAAGTGATTTGCTGTGCGATGGAGGACCAGGTTGTGTGTTGTTTCCCACACAAACCATGCGGAATCGCGTTTTTGCTTGGTGGCACTGGCTTTTGGGGGGGCTACAGACATTCCAGGCTTGCTTCCGTGAATCAATGAGATGAAAGGTTTCCAGCCCTGGCAACAATATGAGATTATATAATTAAAAAGTAAACTTTTAAGGGTTTAAGGGAGATCGATATCTGCAGATTCCACAGATTTGAAGTTATATATGGCAAAATCAGGAGCTATTTTGTGAGCTGATGTGTATTTTCTTAGAAAGAAAGAAAGCTACGCCCCGTGAGGGGCGTGAGAGTTAAGGAAACAGCGCAGCTTGGGTCGAAGCCACATCCGTGTTACCGTGCGCCGTTTTTACATGAATGCATGTTTGTTCTTTGTCCCCGCCCCCCTCTGTATTTCTTCGGCCCTTCGGGTTTTACTTTTGAACCAAGGCCCTAAACCCTAAGCCCTGTCTGAACTTGTTAACTCTGTGGTCATGAGCATCCTAATCCTGACCCCCCCCCCTTCACTCTCCACCCTTCATCCTTCACTCTGAACCCTTCACTCTCCACCCTTCACCCTTCACTCTCCACCCTTCACTATCCACCCTTCACTCTCCACCCTTCACTATCCACCCTACACTCTCCACCGTTCACTCTCCACCCTTCACTCACCGCCCTTCACTCTCCACTCTCCACCCTTCACCCTTCACTCTCCGCCTTCACTCTCCACCCTTCACTCTCCACCCTTCACTCTCCACCCTTCACTCTCCACCCTTCACTCTCCACCCTTCACTCTCCACCCTTCACTCTCCGCCTTCACTCTCCACCCTTCACTCTCCACCCTTCACTCTCCACCCTTCACTCTCCACCCTTCACCCTTCACTCTCCACCCTTCACTCTCCACCCTTCACTCTCCACCCTTCACTCTCCACCCTTCACTCTCCGCCCTTCACCCTTCACTCTCCACCCTTCACTCTCCACCCTTCACTCTCCGCCTTCACTCTCCACCCTTCACTCTCCACCCTTCACTATCCACCCTTCACTCCCCACCCTTCACTCTCTACCCTTCATTCTCCACCCTTCACTCTCCACCCTTCACTCTCCGCCTTCACTCTCCACCCTTCACTCTCCGCCTTCACTCTCCACCCTTCACTCTCCACCCTTCACTCTCCACCCTTCATCCTTCACTCTCCACCCTTCACTCTCCACCCTACACTCTCCACCCTTCACTCTCCACCCTTCACTCGCCACCCTTCACTCTCCGACTTCACTCTCCACCCTTCACCCTTCACTCTCCACCCTTCACTCTCCACCCTTCACCCTTCACTCTCCACCCTTCACTCTCCACCCTTCACCCTTCCATCTCCACCCTTCACTATCCACCCTTCACTCTCCACCCTTCACTCTCTATCCTACACTCTCCACCCTTCACTCTCCACCCTTCACTCTCTGCCCTTCACCCTTCACTCGCCACCCTTCACTCGCCACCTTCACTCTCCACCCTTCACTCTCCACCCTTTACTCTCCACCCTTCACTCTCCACCCTTCACTCTCCACCCTTCACCATTCACTCTCTACCCTTCACTCTCCACCCTTCACCCTTCACTCTCCACCCTTCACTCTCCACCCTTCACCCTTCACTCTCCGCCCTTCGTCCTTCACTCTCCGCCCTTCACCCTTCGCCCTTCACGCTCCGCCCTTCACCCTTTGCCCTTCACTCTCCGCCCTTCACCCTTCACCCTTCACTCTCCACCCTTCACTTTCCACCCTTCACTCTTCACCCTTCACTCTCCACCCTTCATCCTTCCTCCTCCATCCTTCACCCTGGCATGCAGACATGGAGCTATGCGTCGGAGATTGTCTGCCTCTTTTACTGCATGGGTTGGAGTTATACTGGCATACCGTGCACCCTTACCTCAAGAACCTAGCCTTCTCTTTTCCCACCCTGTTATGCAGACGTGGAGTTACGCGCCGGACATTTTTCGCCTCTTCTACTGCACGGGCTGGGAGTATACACTGATGCACTACCGGCGCGTAACTCTAGGGAAGGAGAACAGCAAGCAGGTGGGGGGGGGGGGGAGGAGAAGTGCAAATTTTGGTCCTTTCGGTGGCTGAGTTTCAACCACCGTAATTATGAGGGTCGATTTAGCGGCCTGCAGATAAAGCTGTATAATACCACCAAAGAAATGCTGGAAGACAAAATAGCGAACGGCTCTAGTGAGGGCACGGATATATACGTTGCATGGGGTACACCATGGGCAGCTTGGAATGGGATGTGTAGGGTTTAGGGTCCATCTGAGTGCTCATAAACACCTTCACCACCTACACCCCAAGCCCCTGTAGCTCTAACTACCCTGAACCCTAACCTTCCTCGTGCAGCCCTAACTACCCTAACTACCCTAAACCCTAAACTCCAATCCCTGAACCCTCCTTGCTTTGGGGACTTCTGCCTGCAAGCTTTGGTAAAAGGTCCAGCAGGCGGGGGCGCTTCGCTGCTGACGCGGTCACAGCTGCGGCGTGCTCTTCAACCCAAGTCCTTGACTCTCTTAACCCCAAACCCTCGTCGTGCCCAAACCATTGTAAACCCCAAACCCTCTTCTCTCTGAACCCCAAAACCTCGTTCATCCCAACGCCCCAAACCCTCGTCAATCCCAAACCCTCGGCTCTTTAAGCCCCAAACCTCGTCAATCCCAAACCCTCGGCTCTTTAAGCTCCAAACCTCGTCAATCCCAAACCCTCGGCTCTTTAAGCCCCAAACCTCGTCAATCCCAAACCCTCGGCTCTTTAAGCCCCAAACTTCGTCAATCCCAACGGCCTAAACCTTTGTTGATCCCAAACCCTTGTTGACTCTCCAAACCCTCGTTCCCTTCAGGGTGTCTACCAGCAAGCCACGGCCAAGTGCTGCAGGCGGGGCAGCGCGCTAGGGACAGATAGCTGCGTTACGCACGTGAAGCGAAGCCCTCCACTCTCCTAACCCCAAACCCGCGTTCACCCCAACCCTCGTAAGACCCCAACCCCTGCTTACCTGAAGCCCTGGTTGACCCTATACTCTCGCTCCCTCAGGGTTTCTATCAACAAGCCATGGTCAAGTGCAGCAGCCGAGGCAGCGCGCTAGGGACGTGGATGGCTGCGACAGTGGTGCCAGCCGGAGAAGGGGAGCAGATCCAGTTTTTTCTCACAAATGGGGAGCAGGTGGGGGCAGAGGTTGGGGATTTCGGAATGGGCAGCAGGTGGGGACAAAGGTCTGGGTCTTCGGTTTTATGTTTCTTTTAAGGAAGGGGTTGAGGGTAACCCCAAGGTCCAGTTCCTCCTCACGCATGGGGAGCAGGTGGGGATATGGATCCGGGATGTCTGGTTCTAAGGACACCTTCAAGGTGTTCGAATGCAGGGGGACAAGCCAGGGAACGCGCCGCTATACGGCCTGCTATCTCTCGTGGCCTAAATCATTTATTCTCAACCCTTCAACCCCTTCAGGGTGACCGACTGCAGGAGGACAAGCCGGGCCATACGCCGCTGTACTGCCTGCCGTCGCCCACCGCTTACAAGCTATCCTCCGGTCAGGTCAAGCCCTTCCCCCGCGGAGCCGACGAGAGGGTGATGGTGGTGAGCATACACGGAGATTCAGTGTATCCTCTCGGGTTAAGAGTTTAGGGTGTAGGGTATAGGGAATTCTAAACCCTAAAACCTAAACTAGGCAGACACAGAGATATAGTGTATCATCCATGGTAAGAGTGTAGGGTGTAGGGAACCCTAAACCCTTTTGTTTAATCGTTTCTCCGCAGAGCCGACAAAAGGTCATGGCGGTGGGCCCACAAAAGGTCCGGCCCTTGCCTGGCGGAGCCTAGTTTAGGGTGTAGGGTTTAAGATCCTTAACCCTTAACCCTTAACCCTTAACCCAGTCAGGGAGTTCCAGCCCTTTCCCAGTGAAGCCTAGTTAAGGGTTTAAGACCCTAAACTGGAAACCCAGTCGGGTAGGTCCAGCCCTTAGCCGGCAGAGCCGGGGCGCTGATCATGGTGGTGAGAAAACCACTTTTTGATTCACGTTTTAATTTACTTTTTAATTCACCTTTAAATTCACGTTTTGCCAATCTCACTCCCCGTTGAGCTGAGGCACGGGCTATGGCCGTGGTGATCTGGTAGAGGTTCATGTTTTAGGGTTTAGGGTTACCCTGTTGAGCTGAGGCACGGGCTATGGTGGTGGTGATCTGGTAGGGGGATTCGGCGGCGATGTTGTGATTCTTCGGAGTAGTCATGGTCACAAGGGGCCTGTCACGTAGTGGGTCGGACAAGCCCCCCCCAAGCAAGGGTTCTCGGCCGGGATGGGCCTTTTCCCGCCGAAAGTTCGACAGGGAAGAAAAGCAAACTTTCCTTCCGCAGAAAAAAACTGAAGTCCTGGATGCCAGTAAGACTTTTTGCAGGGAAAGACCCTATCCCAACGGTTGACTGTGGTTGTCGGGGGACTCGTCCGACCCTGTAAGTGATAGACCCCTCATGGTCACTTTTTGCTCCAGGTTTGGAGTCCACATAGTCACTTTCTGATTTCACTGTACCTCTTGACTCGACTTTTACCGTCATTTTTGAACCTGAAAAGCGGCTCACCTTCTGCTTCACTTCCTGTCCATGCAAAATGGTGCACCGTTTGATATATTCATAGCATTTGTGTGCCTATTGTTGCTTGTCTTGATTTCGAGGGCCCATATACCGATTCAACGTTGCCTGATGATCCACTTTTCCAGCAAGAAGAGTGATTTGCCTTTGATTTGTTTGTAATGGGGCATGCAAAGCGGTTCACCTTTTGCTTTCTTACAGGGAGGCAGACTGGGCGGTTCACCTTCTTACTCATTTGCTACACTTTTAGTGTTCACACGTTGCCCCACTTTTTGAGTCAATCATCACCTTTTGCTTCATTTTTAAACTTGTGGGGGAGTTACTTATTCGAACAGAGGACGTATCAGGGTCCAAGTAGAAAAATCCCCGAGTCAGATGGGATGATGCAAGAAACCCGACCTCACACATTCCGCCACACCCACTCTCACACCTGCCCTGACACCTGCCCTCACACCTGCCCCCACACCTTCTTGCCTGCCAAGTCAGCAAACTCGAAGAAGCAATGTTTGGTGACGTTCACAGGCCGGGCACATACGACGGCTGCCCTCACACCTGACCCCACACCCACTCTCACACCTGCCCTCACACCCGCTCTCACACCCGCCCTCACACCCCCTCTCACACCTGCCCTCACACCCGCCCTCACACCCGCCCTCACATCCACTCTCACACCTTCCCTCACACCCGTCCTAACACCCGTCCTCACACCCACTCTCACACCTGCCAGGTCAGCGACCTCGACGGCACGATGTTTGGTGACGTCAACAGTCCCGCTGCATTCGAAAGCAGCATTCGATTTTTGGAGTATTGGGAAAGCTCACAGGTCAGTGGGGGTCAGGGGTGAGGGGGGACTGAGAGGGGGGGGGGGGGGGCGGGCGGTCGGGAACTTTGGAGTATTGGGAAACTCACAGGTCAGTGGGGGCTCAGGGGGGGAGGGGGAGGGGGAGTGTGAGAAAGAGGGATTTTGGAGAATTGGGAAATATCACAGGTCAGTGGGGGCTCAGGTTGGGGGGGTCAGGAGCTCTGACGTGTTCAACAGCAGCAGCTGCTGTGTGGGGCACTCGGGAGCCTACCCTCGCCCCCTCCCCTCCAGACTAGGCCGGTCTGGAGGGGAGGGGGCGAGGGTGAGGGGTTGGGGATGCAAGCCTTAGCAAGGGCGGGAGGGGGGGGCGACAGCCCCCCCCCCCCCACCCCTCCCCCCTGTGTGGAGTACTGGGGGAACTCGGCAGGTGGAGGGGCCGATGGGGGGAAGGGGGTCTGCTGAAAATGAGTTTTTAAAGGTTTTGGGGGAGGGTGTCCAAAACTAAGTGCCTGCAGAGTGCCAGTCCTATTTACGGGCGTTGTCCAAAATTGCCCAAGGCCCCCTTCCTTAAACCCTACAGCTTATGCCGTTCACCCTAAACTGTAGGCTCTGGGCCATACGCACGAAACCCTATTCCCCGGGCCCTTTTCCTCCATCAGACACTGCCCAACAGCGTCCCTAAACCCTCAGCCATGGTCCCTTATAACGCAGGTTCTAACCCCTGTACCCTATGTACTGTAGGCCCTTCATTCTAAACCGGTTACACTAGGCCCTTCTCTCTGGCACTGCCCAAGAGCGTCCCTAAACCCTAAACCCGTATCCCTGGTCCTCTCAGCGGCGGTCCCGAGTTGCGTCCCTGTGGCCTTGGATTTGAACGCATTCGACCTTGACCCTAAACCCTAATTCCTCAGCAGGCATCGTCAAGCAGCCTCCTGCAGTGCCTACTCATCCACCGACTGGCATGGTCCAAAAGCGCCCTTGTGTACAACACAGGCCGCATTTCGGTCCGTAGCTGAAGTGTAGCTGAGGTGTAGCTGAATAATTGTTGATGTGCGTTTAATAGGTAGCCACTTCTCCACCAGCAGGCGTTGTCCAATAGCATGCTGGTATACAACACGGGCCGCATGACAGGCCGTGTGTGAATTGTAGCTGAGGTGTGGCTGAATTGTTTCTAAATGGATGCTGAACATGTTGCCACTTCTCCACCAACAGGCATTGTCTAACAGCATTCTCGTATACAACACGGGCCGAAGCCTTGGCCAGTTTACGGGCTTGATGGCCATTTGTGATGGGAAATTGGCCGTGCCAGATGCGCTGGTGACGGCCGTGGGAACCAAGGTGTGAAGGGGGGGAGAAGAGGGCAGATGCTTAACAACCGAATTAAGAAAATACATATGCGGGGAATGAAGCCTTTGGACGTGACATGGGAAGGTGGCCTAACGTCTTGGTGACAGCAAACCCTAAACCCTGAACCCTGACGTCTTGATGACAGCAAACCCTAAACCCTACACCCTAACGTCTTGGTGACAGCAAACCCTAAACCCTGAACCCTAACGTCTTGGTGACAGCAAACCCTAAACCCTAAACCCTAACGTCTTGGTGACAGCAAACCCTGAACCCTAAAACATAACGTCTTGGTGGCAGCAAACCCTTAACCATAAACCCTAACGTCTTGGTGACTGCAAACCCTTTACCCTCAAACCTAACGTCTTGGTGGCAGCAAACCCTTAACCCTAACCCCTAACGTCTTGGTGACTGCAAACCCTTAACCCTCAAACCTAACGTCTTGGTGACAGCAAAGGCACCTGTGTGAAGGATAGGAGGGGGGGGGGCAGATTTGAAGCAGACTTGGTTGTCCCCATAATTATTTGTAACTTTGTTTAGCCTTGATCCAGCAACGGCCGCGCCTGTGGCAGAGGGATATTCTGCCGGAGATGCTAAGAACCAAATCGTATGCTGCATCTGTAATATTTTGCTGCTTTTATATTAAACTCTAGACCCCAAACCCTAAACCCCGTAATGAAGCGGCGCAGCCTAAACTCTAGACCCCAAACCCTAAACCCCGTAAGGAAGCGGCGCTGCCCAAAGAAATGGAAGAGGACAAAAAGAAACGATGCAAATTAGGAAAGAACAAATAAAGGGCCTATCTGGATGCTTCATTTACGTCCGGTTGCCTCAACAAATAGCTTTGCTAGTCCCTGCTGCTTGGGCCTGACATCAGCTGGTCGAGGTTTGGTCGCAATTGGCGCAATGGGGGTCAGGCCAGATACTCAGGTGACAGCTGTGGGCTTCAAGGTGTGAGGGAGGCGAGGGGGGGGGGCGGGGAGCTGTTCACATCTGCTGGATTTAATCCAACGTTTTACTTGAAATTAACAATTGTTCGACACAAACTCGACCCGTCACGATTGATTTCATACATTTGGTTTGAAAGCAAGGGAGCACGATATAGGAAGTCAGCACATCATATTCATATCGATGGAGCGTTGACTATGCTTGTGTTGTGGCATTCTCGCTTGTTGATACCGTATCTTGCAAGCCCACAGACTGATACGAGGGGATTTCGAGCTCTGAAGCCAAACCTCCCATGTTAACCCCCTGATACGGTCTGTCAAAATACTATATCGGACGATATGATATGATATGATGGTCCAAAAGACTATATCGTGCTACCTTGTTTGAAAGGCGTGTCGCATTGAAATGTGTGATTCGAAACATCATGTTTGAAAGACTGTGATTCAAAACGTTTGACTCAAAGTAGCTGTTCGAATCGAAGCTGCTTTCCAAGTTAAATTGTAGAGATTGTGCCACTAGACCAAAGGACCCGCTGATGATTTAGAAGCACTGAGGCGTGGCCACAACATAATTACCCTAAGCTAAGATTCCCATCCTGTGTGTTTTAACTTGCTTTTAACTTGTTTAATGTTTTGGTTTGATGTTTGTACCTGTCATTAAAAAATGTGGCTCCATCCAGGTGTCGTTTTGAAATGTGTGATTCGAAACATCATGTTTGAAATGTGTGATTCAAAACGTCCGACTCAAAGCAGGTGTTCAAAACAATTGAATCAAAGCAGTTGTTCAAAACATTTGACTCAAAGCAGTTGTTTGAAACGTTTGACTCAAAGCAGCTGTTTGAAATGTTTGACTCAAAGCAGTTGTTCAAAATATTTGACTCAAAGCAGTTGTTCGAAACCTTTGACTCAAAGCAGTTGTTCGAAACGTTTGACTCAAAGCAGTTGTTCGAAACGTTTGACTCAAAGCAGTTGTTCAAAACGTTTGACTCATAGCAGTTGTTCAAAACATTTGACTCAAAGCAGTTGTTTGAAACGTTTGACTCAAAGCAGCTGTTTGAAATGTTTGACTCAAAGCAGTTGTTCAAAATATTTGACTCAAAGCAGTTGTTCAAACGTTTGACTCAAAGCAGTTGTTCGAAACGTTTGACTAGCAGTTGTCCGAAACGTTTGACTCAAAGCAGTTGTTCGAAACGTTTGACTCAAAGCAGTTGTTCAAAACGTTTGACTCATAGCAGTTGTTCAAAACGTTTGACTCAAAGCAGTTGTTCAAAACGTTTGACTCATAGCAGTTGTTCGAAATGGCTCATGCAGGTGTGGCGCCTGGACTCCAAGAACGGCCGCACAACCGCCTCGGGCACCGCCTGGATTGAGGACCAGGAGTGGACCGACCAGCTGGACAGGCACTGGAACCTCAGCACGGCGCGGAGGGTGGCCGCTCAGCTGGTCAGCCAGTACAACGACCCAGGAATGGTCAAGGTGTGTTGGCGGCTGCCCCAATGGACACCCCCACTCTACACCCTTCATCGCACCCTCATTTCATACCCGAACTCCACACTCCCACTCTACACCCTTAATCACATCCTCGCTTCACACCCTCACTCCACACTCCCACTCTACACCCTTAATCAGACCCCCACTTCACACCCTCACTTAACACACCCACTGTACACCCTAACTCCTCACACCTTTACTCCATACCCTTACGGCCTTACTCCATACCCTTCTTTCACACCCGCTTGCTTTTCTCAGATGTCAACGAGGGCCACAAGCGCACCTGGGCTGTTTTCCTGTGCTTGAGTCTCAGGTTTCTTAGGGTCGGGCGGCGAGCCTCGCCTTTGTAAATTCAAGCAAAAGAAACACCCGCACTCAACACCCTTGTTTCACACACGCAATCCACACCCTTGTTTCACACCTGCACTGGACACCTTTACAACACACCCTTGTTTCACACTCACACCCCACATCTTTACTCCACACCCTTGTTCCACACCCTTACTCCACACCATTGTTTCACACCCGCACTCCACACATCCGCACTCCCCGCTGCCCCTCAGGTCATGGACGATGGATCGGAGCACCAGCACCGCATCGCGCTGGGGATCGACAGCTCGACGCTGTCCACCTGTGCGGCGGCAATGACGGAGGCTTTCGCTGCCGAGGGCCTGGAGGTGTGCCTAGATGCAGGAGAGGGCAGGGGGAGGGGGAGGGGGAGGAGGATGGGGAGGGGGGCTGGGAAGGGAAGGGGGAGGGGCGAGAAGGGGTTAGGAGGGGGGGCGGGAAGGGGGAGGGGGAGGGGGGCTGGGAAGGGAAGTGGGAGGGGCGAGAAGGGGTTAGGAGGGGGGGCGGGAAGGAGGAGGGGGAGGGGGGCTGGGAAGGGAAGTGGGAGGGGCGTGAAGGGGTTAGGAGGGGGGGCGGGAAGGGGGAGGGGGAGGAGGATGGGGAGGGGGGCTGGGAAGGGAAGGGGGAGGGGCGAGAAGGGTTTAGGAGGGGGGGCGGGAAGGGGGAGGGGGAGGGGGGCTGGGAAGGGAAGTGGGAGGGGCGAGAAGGGGTTAGGAGGGGGGGCGGGAAGGAGGAGGGGGAGGGGGGCTGGGAAGGGAAGTGGGAGGGGCGTGAAGGGGTTAGGAGGGGGGGCGGGAAGGGGGAGGGGGAGGAGGATGGGGAGGGGGGCTGGGAAGGGAAGGGGGAGGGGCGAGAAGGGTTTAGGAGGGGGGGCGGGAAGGGGGAGGGGGAGGGGGGCTGGGAAGGGAAGTGGGAGGGGCGAGAAGGGGTTAGGAGGGGGGGCGGGAAGGGGGAGGGGAGGGGGAGGAGGAGGGGGAGGGGGGCTGGGAAGGGAAGTGGGAGGGGCGAGAAGGGGTTAGGAGGGGGGCTGGGAAGGGAAGTGGGAGGGGCGAGAAGGGGTTAGGAGGGGGGGCGGGAAGGGGGAGGGGGAGGGGGAGGAGGAGGAGGGCTGGGAAGGGAAGTGGGAGGGGCGAGAAGGGGTTAGGAGGGGGGGCGGGAAGGGGGAGGGGGAGGGGGGCTGGGAAGGGAAGTGGGAGGGGCGAGAAGGGGTTAGGAGGGGGGGCGGGAAGGGGGAGGGGGAGGGGGGCTGGGAAGGGAAGTGGGAGGGGCAAGAAGGGGTTAGGAGGGGGGGCGGGAAGGGGGTGGGAAGGGAAGTGGGAGGGGCAAGAAGGGGTTAGGAGGGGGGGCGGGAAGGGGGTGGGGGAGGGGGAGGGGGAGGGGGGCTGGGAAGGGAAGTGGGAGGGGCGAGAAGGGGTTAGGAGGGGAGGCAGGAAAGGGGACGGGGAGGGGGAGGAGGAGGGGGGGTGGGAAGGGGGAGGGGGAGGGGGAGGGGGGAAGGGGGGGGGCAGAAGGGGGGGGGCAGAAGGGGGAGGCAGGAAGGGGGAGGGGCGAGAAGGGGTTAGGAGGAGGGGCGGGAAGGGGTTGGGAGGCGGGGCGGGAAGGGGGAGGGGGAGGGGGGGGGCGGGAAGGGGGAGAGAGAGAGGGGGGCGGAAGGGGGAAGGGGAAGGGGAAGGGGAGGGGGGTGGGCAGAAGGGGGAGGGGAGGGTGGGGCGGAAGGGGGACGGGGAGGGGGGGCGGAGGGGAGGGGGACGGGGGGGGGGGGGCGGAAGGGGAGGGGGACGGGGGGGGGCGGAAGGGGAGGGGGAGAGGGGGGACAGAAGGTGATGCAGGGGCATTGTCACCAGTGTTGGGCAGTTGCGCTGAGATTTAGGAATCGTACAAGTAACAATGATGGGGGGAAACAGGTCCGCAGGGGCGAAAGTGTTCAGGAAGCACAGCAAAAAAGGACTATTCCTTACTCGCTGTCTCTTGGCAAAAGTAGCTGAGTTTGCGTTCTGGATAAATGTAACTAAATTTACCTGTTCGATTGAAGTTGCTGAATTTGCCGTCTTGATCAAAGTAGCTGAATTTGCTTTGACAGTACAGTGGTTCAAAGTCAGCTACGCAACTCGGGCGAGGTAAGGGTGGTATTGGCACAGCGCTGGTTGTGGCGGGGGTACATGTGTCAGTCTGTGCGTGTATACCTGCATGCACCGCGGCTGTAAACGAGGCTGTTTTGCGAAGGGCATGGAGGTGCCCGCTGGTGCGCACTAGACTACCTTTGGGGGTGCTGCCGGGGGGCCACCCTGAAACCCTTTTACCCTAAAGCTTAAACCTGAACCCTTAACCTGAACCCTACCCTTAACCCTAAACCTTAACCCTAATCGCAACCCTGAAACCCTTAACCTCAACCCTTCACACGTCATCAGGTGCGCATCATCGTCAGCGGAGCTGGGACGCACCGCTACATGGACGTTGTGCCGATTGCGGCGGGCAAGGAGAAGGCGCTGCAGTACGTGCGACGGCGGTACGGGGTTCCGGAGCACTTGTGCGTGGCCGCCGGAGACAGCGGGAACGACATCCTGATGCTGGACGGCGACCACCCTGGTAAGTTGCACACATTCCGCTACATATCAGCTACATATCAGCTGCAATTCTGCTCACACTTAGCTACAATTCCGCTACATGTCAGCTACGCGTCAGCTACAGCATATTTATTTTTAACTACAGCTGAAAGTCAGCTGTGTTTCAGGTAGTTGCCAAAAGGGGGCATGTGGGGCATCCTCGGTCTCCCAGATAGCTATGGTAACGGCGCGGACGAGGCCTCGGCCCATGCCGCGTTGTTTCCTTAACCCTCACACCACTGCGGGGCATAGTTTTCTTTCATTCTTTGCCAGGGGGGGCATGTGGGGCACAGCATCCTCAGTCTCGACGAATACGACCCCTGTTGTTGGATGGGTGGAACCTAAACCTTGAGTCTCAAGCCCTACACCCTCGACCCGGTCGAAAACCACAAACGGGGGTGGGCTGTAACCTTGGGTACGCCTTCACACTTCAATCCACACTTCACAGGTATCGTCGTGGGCAACGCTCAAACGGAGCTGATGAACTGGCTGGTCGACCAGCCACAAACGGGGAAGACGTTGTACGTGGACGCACATTTTGCGGACGGCATCATAGAGGGCCTGGCCAGGCATGGAATGTACTGAGCGGAGGTTAAGGGTTTAGGGATGTACTATCACCCGCCGCGGGCCGTGACTTGGCTAGAATGTAGCATAAACACAGTGATGACAGGGAGGGAGCATGCGCGGTGGTTTTTGAGTTAAGCCAGAGACAAGCAGCAGTGTGTTGTGATGTGTGCAGAGCCGCATCAGGGAGAATCTGTACTGCACCAGTTTAGAATGGTGCCTCAGGGAGAATCTGTACTGCACCAGTTTAGAATGGTGCCTCAGGGAGAATCTGTACTGCACCAGTTTAGAATGGTGCCTCAGGGAGAATCTGTACTGCACCAGTTTAGAATGGTGCCTCAGGGAGAATCTGTACTGCACCAGTTTAGAATGGTGCCTCAGGGAGAATCTGTACTGCACCAGTTTAGAATGGTGCCTCAGGGAGAATCTGTACTGCACCAGTTTAGAATGGTGCCTCAGGGAGAATCTGTACTGCACCAGTTTAGAATGGTGCCTCAGGGAGAATCTGTACTGCACCAGTTTAGAATGGTGCATACCCGCTGGGCCCTGCTGAGCGCTCGGCCACGTGGGGCTGGTAGGGAAAGATACCATATCGTGTACCAGTCAATGACGTTATACCACTGGGCCATGCACAAAAAGGCTCAGCCGTGTGAACGCCTAACTGTTCAGAAGTATTGTACCAGTATTGTGTTTGAATAATGATGAGGGGTGATGTCTCCTTGCCTTCCAGCACTGGTTTACGGGCACAAGTCCCTTGCCTTCCAGCACTGGTTTACGGGCACAAGTCCCTTGCCTTCCAGCACTGGTTTACGGGCACAAGTCCCTTGCCTTCCAGCACTGGTTTACGGGCACAAGTCCCTTGCCTTCCAGCACTGGTTTACGGGCACAAGTCCCTTGCCTTCCAGCACTGGTTTACGGGCCCAAGTCCCTTGCCTTCCAACACTGGTTTACGGGCACAAGTCCCTTGCCTTCCAGCACCGGTTTACGGGCACAAGTCCCTTGCCTTCCAGCACTGGTTTACGGGCCCAAGTCCCTTGCCTTCCAGCACTGGTTTACGGGCACAAGTCCCTTGCCTTCCAGCACTGGTTTACGGGCACAAGTCCCTTGCCTTCCAGCACTGGTTTACGGGCAAAAGTCCCTTGCCTTCCAGCAATGCTTTACGGGCACAAGTCCCTTGCCTTCCAGCACTGGTTTACGGGCACAAGTCCCTTGCCTTCCAGCACCGGTTTACGGGCACAAGTCCCTTGCCTTCCAGCACCGGTGTACGGGCACAAGTCCCTTGCCTTCCAGCACTGGTTTACGGGAACAAGTCCCTTGCCTTGTAGCACCGATTTACGGGCACAAGTTCCTTGCCTTCCAGCACTGGTTTACGAGCACATGTCCCTTGCCTTCCAGCACTGGTTTACGGGCAAAAGACCCTTGCCTTCAAGCACTGGTTTACGGGCACAAGTCCCTTGCCTTCCAGCACTGGTTTACGGGCACAAGTCCCTTGCCTTCCAGCACTGGTTTACGGGCACAAGTCCCTTGCCTTCAAGCACTGGTTTACGGGCCCAAGTCCCTTGCCTTCCAGCACTGGTTTACGGGCACAAGTCCCTTGCCTTCCAGCACCGGTTTACGGGCACAAGTCCCTTGCCTTCCAGCACTGGTTTACGGGAACAAGTCCCTTGCCTTGTAGCACCGATTTACGGGCACAAGTTCCTTGCCTTCCAGCACTGGTTTACGGGCACAAGTCCCTTGCCTTCCAGCACTGGTTTACGGGCAAAAGACCCTTGCCTTCCAGCACTGGTTTACAGGCACAAGTCCCTTGCCTTCCATCACCGGTGTACGGGCACAAGTCCCTTGCCTTCCAGCACAGGTTTACGGGCCCAAGTCCCTTGCCTTCCAGCACAGGTTTACGGGCCCAAGTCCCTTGCCTTCCAGCACCGGTTTACGGGCCCAAGTCCCTTGCCTTCCAGCACTGGTTTACGGGCACAAGTCCCTTGCCTTCCAGCACTGGTTTACGGGCCCAAGTCCCTTGCCTTCCAGCACTGGTTTACGGGCACAAGTCCCTTGCCTTCCAGCACTGGTTTACGGGCACAAGTCCCTTGCCTTCCAGCACTGGTTTACGGGCACAAGTCCCTTGCCTTCCAGCACTGGTTTACGGGCAAAAGTCCCTTGCCTTCCAGCAATGCTTTACGGGCACAAGTCCCTTGCCTTCCAGCACTGGTTTACGGGCACAAGTCCCTTGCCTTCCAGCACCGGTTTACGGGCACAAGTCCCTTGCCTTCCAGCACCGGTGTACGGGCACAAGTCCCTTGCCTTCCAGCACTGGTTTACGGGAACAAGTCCCTTGCCTTGTAGCACCGATTTACGGGCACAAGTTCCTTGCCTTCCAGCACTGGTTTACGGGCACATGTCCCTTGCCTTCCAGCACTGGTTTACGGGCAAAAGACCCTTGCCTTCCAGCACTGGTTTACGGGCACAAGTCCCTTGCCCTCCATCACCGGTGTACGGGCACAAGTCCCTTGCCTTCCAGCACAGGTTTACGGGCACAAGTCCGTTGCCTTCCAGCACAGGTTTACGGGCCCAAGTCCCTTGCCTTCCAGCACCGGTTTACGGGCACAAGTCCCTTGCCTGCCAGCACTGGTTTACGGGCACAAGTCCCTTGCCTCCAGCACCGGTTTACGGGCACAAGTCCCTTACCTTCCAGCACTGGTTTACGGGCACAAGTCCCTTGCCTTCCAGCACTGGTTTACGGGCACAAGTCCCTTGCCTTCCAGCACCGGTTTACGGGCACAAGTCCCTTGCCTTCCAGCACCGGTTTACGGGCACAAGTCCCTTGCCTTCCAGCACTGGTTTACGGGAACAAGTCCCTTGCCTTGTAGCACCGATTTACGGGCACAAGTTCCTTGCCTTCCAGCACTGGTTTACGGGCACAAGTCCCTTGCCTTCCAGCACTGGTTTACGGGCAAAAGACCCTTGCCTTCCAGCACTGGTTTACGGGCCCAAGTCCCTTGCCTTCCATCACCGGTGTACGGGCACAAGTCCCTTGCCTTCCAGCACAGGTTTACGGGCCCAAGTCCCTTGCCTTCCAGCACAGGTTTACGGGCCCAAGTCCCTTGCCTTCCAGCACCGGTTTACGGGCCCAAGTCCCTTGCCTTCCAGCACTGGTTTACGGGCACAAGTCCCTTGCCTTCCAGCACTGGTTTACGGGCCCAAGTCCCTTGCCTTCCAGCACTGGTTTACGGGCACAAGTCCCTTGCCTTCCAGCACTGGTTTACGGGCACAAGTCCCTTGCCTTCCAGCACTGGTTTACGGGCACAAGTCCCTTGCCTTCCAGCACTGGTTTACGGGCAAAAGTCCCTTGCCTTCCAGCAATGCTTTACGGGCACAAGTCCCTTGCCTTCCAGCACTGGTTTACGGGCACAAGTCCCTTGCCTTCCAGCACCGGTTTACGGGCACAAGTCCCTTGCCTTCCAGCACCGGTGAACGGGCACAAGTCCCTTGCCTTCCAGCACTGGTTTACGGGAACAAGTCCCTTGCCTTGTAGCACCGATTTACGGGCACAAGTTCCTTGCCTTCCAGCACTGGTTTACGGGCACAAGTCCCTTGCCTTCCAGCACTGGTTTACGGGCAAAAGTCCCTTGCCTTCCAGCACCGGTTTACGGGCACAAGTCCCTTGCCTTCCAGCACTGGTTTACGGGCACAAGTCCCTTGCCTTCCAGCACCGGTTTACGGGCACATGTCCCTTGCCTTCCAGCACTGGTTTACGGGCACAAGTCCCTTGCCTTCCAGCACTGGTTTACGGGCACAAGTCCCTTGCCTTCCAGCACCGGTTTACGGGCACATGTCCCTTGCCTTCCAGCACTGGTTTACGGGCAAAAGACCCTTGCCTTCCAGCACTGGTTTACGGGCACAAGTCCCTTGCCTTCCATCACCGGTGTACGGGCACAAGTCCCTTGCCTTCCAGCACAGGTTTACGGGCACAAGTCCCTTGCCTTCCAGCACTGGTTTACGGGCCCAAGTCCCTTGCCTTCCAGCAATGCTTTACGGGCACAAGTCCCTTGCCTTCCAGCACTGGTTTACGGGCACAAGTCCCTTGCCTTCCAGCACCGGTTTACGGGCACAAGTCCCTTGCCTTCCAGCACCGGTGTACAGGCACAAGTCCCTTGCCTTCCAGCACTGGTTTACGGGAACAAGTCCCTTGCCTTGTAGCACCGGTTTACGGGCAAAAGTCCCTTGCCTTCCAGCACTGGTTTACGGGCACATGTCCCTTGCCTTCCAGCAGTGGTTTACGGGCAAAAGACCCTTGCCTTCCAGCACTGGTTTACGGGCACAAGTCCCTTGCCTTCCATCACCGGTGTACGGGCACAAATCCCTTGCCTTCCAGCACAGGTTTACGGGCACAAGTCCCTTGCCTTCCAGCACTGGTTTACGGGCACAAATCCCTTGCCTTCCAGCACTGGTTTACGGGCACAAGTCCCTTGCCTTCCAGCACTGGTTTACGGGCACAAGTCCCTTGCCTTCCAGCACCGGTTTACGGGCACAAGTCCCTTGCCTGCCAGCACTGGTTTACGGGCACAAGTCCCTTGCCTCCAGCACCGGTTTACGGGCACAAGTCCCTTGCCTTCCAGCACCGGTTTACGGGCACAAGTCCCTTGCCTGCCAGCACTGGTTTACGGGCACAAGTCCCTTGCCTCCAGCACCGGTTTACGGGCACAAGTCCCTTACCTTCCAGCACTGGTTTACGGGCACAAGTCCCTTGCCTTCCAGCACTGGTTTACGGGCACAAGTCCCTTGCCTTCCAGCACCGGTTTACGGGCACAAGTCCCTTGCCTTCCAGCACTGGTTTACGGGCACAAGTCCCTTGCCTTCCAGCACTGGTTTACGGGCAAAAGTCCCTTACCTTCCAGCACTGGTTTACGGGCACAAGTCCCTTGCCTTCCAGCACTGGTTTACGGGCACAAGTCCCTTGCCTTCCAGCACTGCTTTACGGGCACAAGTCCCTTGCCTTCCAGCACTGGTTTACGGGCACAAGTCCCTTGCCTTCCAGCACTGCTTTACGGGCACAAGTCCCTTGCCTTCCAGCACTCGTTTACGGGCACGAGTCCCTTGCCTTCCAGCACTGGTTTACGGGCACAAGTCCCTTGCCTTCCAGCACTGGTTTACGGGCACAAGTCCCTTGCCTTCCAGCACCGGTTTACGGGCACAAGTCCCTTGCCTTCCAGCACTGGTTTACGGGCACAAGTCCCTTGCCTTCCAGCACTGGTTTACGGGCACAAGTCCCTTGCCTTCCAGCACTGGTTTACGGGCACAAGTCCCTTGCCTTCCAGCACCGGTTTACGGGCACAAGTCCCTTGCCTTCCAGCACTGGTTTACGGGCACAAGTCCCTTGCCTTCCAGCACCGGTGTACGGGCACAAGTCCCTTGCCTTCCAGCACTGGTTTACGGGCACAAGTCCCTTGCCTTCCAGCACTGGTTTACGGGCACAAGTCCCTTGCCTTCCAGCACTGGTTTACGGGCCCAAGTCCCTTGCCTTCCAGCACTGGTTTACGGGCACAAGTCCCTTGCCTTCCAGCACCGGTTTACGGGCACAAGTCCCTTGCCTTCCAGCACTGGTTTACGGGCACAAGTCCCTTGCCTTCCAGCACCGGTGTACGGGCACAAGTCCCTTGCCTTCCAGCACTGGTTTACGGGCACAAGTCCCTTGCCTTCCAGCACCGGTTTACGGGCACAAGTCCCTTGCCTTCCAGCACTGGTTTACGGGCACAAGTCCCTTGCCTTCCAGCACCGGTGTACGGGCACAAGTCCCTTGCCTTCCAGCACTGGTTTACGGGAACAAGTCCCTTGCCTTGTAGCACCGATTTACGGGCACAAGTTCCTTGCCTTCCAGCACTGGTTTACGGGCACATGTCCCTTGCCTTCCAGCACTGGTTTACGGGCTAAAGACCCTTGCCTTCCAGCACTGGTTTACGGGCACAAGTCCCTTGCCTTCCATCACCGGTGTACGGGCACAAGTCCCTTGCCTTCCAGCACAGGTTTACGGGCACAAGTCCCTTGCCTTCCAGCACTGGTTTACGGGCCCAAGTCCCTTGCCTTCCAGCAATGCTTTACGGGCACAAGTCCCTTGCCTTCCAGCACTGGTTTACGGGCACAAGTCCCTTGCCTTCCAGCACCGGTTTACGGGCACAAGTCCCTTGCCTTCCAGCACCGGTGTACAGGCACAAGTCCCTTGCCTTCCAGCACTGGTTTACGGGAACAAGTCCCTTGCCTTGTAGCACCGATTTACGGGCACAAGTTCCTTGCCTTCCAGCACTGGTTTACGGGCACATGTCCCTTGCCTTCCAGCAGTGGTTTACGGGCAAAAGACCCTTGCCTTCCAGCACTGGTTTACGGGCACAAGTCCCTTGCCTTCCATCACCGGTGTACGGGCACAAATCCCTTGCCTTCCAGCACAGGTTTACGGGCACAAGTCCCTTGCATTCCAGCACTGGTTTACGGGCACAAGTCCCTTGCCTTCCAGCACTGGTTTACGGGCCCAAGTCCCTTGCCTTCCAGCACTGGTTTACGGGCACAAGTCCCTTGCCTTCCAGCACCGGTTTACGGGCACAAGTCCCTTGCCTGCCAGCACTGGTTTACGGGCACAAGTCCCTTGCCTCCAGCACCGGTTTACGGGCACAAGTCCCTTGCCTTCCAGCACTGGTTTACGGGCACAAGTCCCTTGCCTCCAGCACCGGTTTACGGGCACAAGTCCCTTACCTTCCAGCACTGGTTTACGGGCACAAGTCCCTTGCCTTCCAGCACTGGTTTACGGGCACATGTCCCTTGCCTTCCAGCACCGGTTTACGGGCACAAGTCCCTTGCCTTCCAGCACTGGTTTTCGGACACAAGTCCCTTGCCTTACAGCACTGGTTTACGGGCACAAGTCCCTTGCCTTCCAACACCGGTTTACGGGCACAAGTCCCTTGCCTTCCAGCACTGGTTTACGGGCACAAGTCCCTTGCCTTCCAGCACCGGTTTACGGGCACAAGTCCCTTGCCTTCCATCACTGGTTTACGAGCAAAAGTCCCTTGCCTTCCAGCACTGGTTTACGGGCACAAGTCCCTTGCCTTCCAGCACTGGTTTACGGGCACAAGTCCCTTGCCTTCCAGCACCGGTTTACGGGCACAAGTCCCTTGCCTTCCAGCACTGGTTTACGGGCACAAGTCCCTTGCCTTCCAGCACTGGTTTACGGACACAAGTCCCTTGCCTTCCAGCACTGGTTTACGGGCACAAGTCCCTTGCCTTCCAGCACCGGTTTACGGGCACAAGTCCCTTGCCTTCCAGCACTGGTTTACGGGCACAAGTCCCTTGCCTTCCAGCACCGGTTTACGGGCACAAGTCCCTTGCCTGCCAGCACCGGTTTACGGGCACAAGTCCCTTGCCTTCCAGCACCGGTTTACGGGCACAAGTCCCTTGCCTGCCAGCACCGGTTTACGGGCACAAGTCCCTTGCCTTCCAGCACCGGTTTACGGGCACAAGTCCCTTGCCTGCCAGCACTGGTTTACGGGCTCAAGTCCCTTGCCTCCAGCACCGGTTTACGGGCACAAGTCCCTTACCTTCCAGCACTGGTTTACGGGCACAAGTCCCTTGCCTTCCAGCACCGGTTTACGGGCACAAGTCCCTTGCCTTCCAGCACTGGTTTACGGGCACAAGTCCCTTGCCTTCCAGCACCGGTTTACGGGCACAAGTCCCTTGCCTTCCAGCACCGGTTTACGGGCACAAGTCCCTTGCCTTCCAGCACCGGTTTACGGGCACAAGTCCCTTGCCTTCCAGCACCGGTTTACGGGCACAAGTCCCTTGCCTTCCAGCACCGGTTTACGGGCACAAGTCCCTTGCCTTCCAGCACTGGTTTACGGGCACAAGTCCCTTGCCTTCCAGCACTGGTTTACGGGCACAAGTCCCTTGCCTACCAGCACCGGTTTACGGGCACAAGTCCCTTGCCTTCCAGCACTGGTTTACGGGCACAAGTCCCTTACCTTCCAGCACTGGTTTACGGGCACAAGTCCCTTGCCTTCCAGCACCGGTTTACGGGCACAAGTCCTTTGCCTTCCAGCACTGGTTTACGGGCCCAAGTCCCTTGCCTTCCAGCACCGGTTTACAGGCACAAGTCCCTTGCCTTCCAGCACCGGTTTACGGACATAGGTCCCTTGCCTTCCAGCACCGGTTTACGGGCACAAGTCCCTTGCCTTCTAGCACCGGTTTACGGGCACAAGTCCCTTGCCTTCCAACACTGGTTTACGAGCAAAAGTCCCTTGCCTTCCAGCACTGGTTTACGGGCACAAGTCCCTTGCCTTCCAGCACTGGTTTACGGGCACAAGTTCCTTGCCTTCCAGCACTGGTTTACGGGCACAAGTCCCTTGCCTTCCAACACTGGTTTACGAGCAAAAGTCCCTTGCCTTCCAGCACTGGTTTACGGGCACAAGTCCCTTGCCTTCCAGCACTGGTTTACGGGCACAAGTCCCTTGCCTTCCAGCACTGGTTTACGGGCACAAGTCCCTTGCCTTCCAGCACTGGTTTACGGACACAAGTCCCTTGCCTCCAGCACCGGTTTACGGGCACAAGTCCCTTACCTTCCAGCACTGGTTTACGGGCACAAGTCCCTTGCCTTCCAGCACTGGTTTACGGGCACAAGTCCCTTGCCTTCCAGCACCGGTTTACGGGCACAAGTCCCTTGCCTTCCAGCACTGGTTTACGGGCACAAGTCCCTTGCCTTCCAGCACTGGTTTACGGGCAAAAGTCCCTTACCTTCCAGCACTGGTTTACGGGCACAAGTCCCTTGCCTTCCAGCACTGGTTTACGGGCACAAGTCCCTTGCCTTCCAGCACTGGTTTACGGGCACAAGTCCCTTGCCTGCCAGCACTGGTTTACGGGCACAAGTCCCTTGCCTTCCAGCACTGGTTTACGGGCACAAGTCCCTTGCCTTCCAGCACTGGTTTACGGGCACGAGTCCCTTGCCTTCCAGCACTGGTTTACGGGCACAAGTCCCTTGCCTTCCAGCACTGGTTTACGGGCACAAGTCCCTTGCCTTCCAGCACCGGTTTACGGGCAAAAGTCCCTTGCCTTCCAGCACTGGTTTACGGGCACAAGTCCCTTGCCTTCCAGCACTGGTTTACGGGCACAAGTCCCTTGCCTTCCAGCACTGGTTTACGGGCACAAGTCCCTTGCCTTCCAGCACTAGTTTACGGGCACAAGTCCCTTGCCTTCCAGCACTGGTTTACGGGCACAAGTCCCTTGCCTTCCAGCACTGGTTTACGGGCACAAGTCCCTTGCCTTCCAGCACCGGTTTACGGGCACAAGTCCCTTACCTTCCAGCACTGGTTTACGGGCACAAGTCCCTTGCCTACCAGCACCGGTTAACGGGCACAAGTCCCTTGCCTTCCAGCACTGGTTTACGGGCACAAGTCCCTTGCCTTCCAGCACTGGTTTACGGGCACAAGTCCCTTGCCTTCCAGCACTGGTTTACGGGCACAAGTCCCTTGCCTTCCAGCACCGGTTTACGGGCCCAAGTCCCTTGCCTTCCAGCACTGGTTTACGGGCACAAGTCCCTTGCCTTCCAGCACTGCTTTACGGGCACAAGTCCCTTGCCTACCAGCACCGGTTTACGGGCACAAGTCCCTTGCCTTCCAACACTGGTTTACGGGCACAAGTCCCTTGCCTTCCAGCACTGGTTTACGGGCACAAGTCCCTTGCCTTCCAGCACTGGTTTACGGGCACAAGTCCCTTGCCTTCCAGCACTGGTTTACGGGCACAAGTCCCTTGCCTTCCAGCACTGGTTTACGGGCACAAGTCCCTTGCCTTCCAGCACTGCTTTACGGGCACAAGTCCCTTGCCTTCCAGCACTGGTTTACGGGCACAAGTCCCTTGCCTTCCAGCACTGGTTTACGGGCACAAGTCCCTTGCCTTCCAGCACCGGTTTACGGGCACAAGTCCCTTGCCTTCCAGCACTGGTTTACGGGCACAAGTCCCTTGCCTTCCAGCACTGGTTTTTGGACACAAGTCCCTTGCCTTCCAGCACTGGTTTACGGGCACAAGTCCCTTGCCTTCCAACACCGGTTTACGGGCACAAGTCCCTTGCCTTCCAGCACTGGTTTACGGGCACAAGTCCCTTGCCTTCCAGCACCGGTTTACGGGCACAAGTCCCTTGCCTTCCAGCACTGGTTTACGGGCACAAGTCCCTTGCCTTCCAGCACTGGTTTACGGGCACAAGTCCCTTGCCTTCCAGCACTGGTTTACGGGCACAAGTCCCTTGCCTTCCAGCACCGGTTTACGGGCACAAGTCCCTTGCCTTCCAGCACTGGTTTACGGGCACAAGTCCCTTGCCTTCCAGCACCGGTTTACGGGCACAAGTCCCTTGCCTGCCAGCACCGGTTTACGGGCACAAGTCCCTTGCCTTCCAGCACTGGTTTACGGGCACAAGTCCCTTGCCTGCCAGCACCGGTTTACGGGCACAAGTCCCTTGCCTTCCAGCACCGGTTTACGGGCACAAGTCCCTTGCCTGCCAGCACTGGTTTACGGGCACAAGTCCCTTGCCTCCAGCACCGGTTTACGGGCACAAGTCCCTTACCTTCCAGCACTGGTTTACGGGCACAAGTCCCTTGCCTTCCAGCACCGGTTAACGGGCACAAGTCCTTTGCCTTCCAGCACTGGTTTACGGGCACAAGTCCCTTGCCTTCTAGCACCGGTTTACGGGCACAAGTCCCTTGCCTTCCAACACTGGTTTACGAGCAAAAGTCCCTTGCCTTCCAGCACTGGTTTACGGGCACAAGTCCCTTGCCTTCCAGCACTGGTTTACGGGCACAAGTCCCTTGCCTTCCAGCACTGGTTTACGGGCACAAGTCCCTTGCCTTCCAGCACTGGTTTACGGGCACAAGTCCCTTGCCTTCCAGCACTGGTTTACGGGCACAAGTCCCTTGCCTTCCAGCACTGGTTTACGGGCACAAGTCCCTTGCCTTCCAGCACTGGTTTACGGGCACAAGTCCCTTGCCTTCCAGCACCGGTTTACGGGCACAAGTCCCTTGCCTTCCAGCACTGGTTTACGGGCACAAGTCCCTTGCCTTCCAGCACTGGTTTACGGACACAAGTCCCTTGCCTTCCAGCACTGGTTTACGGGCACAAGTCCCTTGCCTTCCAGCACCGGTTTACGGGCACAAGTCCCTTGCCTTCCAGCACTGGTTTACGGGCACAAGTCCCTTGCCTTCCAGCACCGGTTTACGGGCACAAGTCCCTTGCCTGCCAGCACCGGTTTACGGGCACAAGTCCCTTGCCTTCCAGCACCGGTTTACGGGCACAAGTCCCTTGCCTGCCAGCACCGGTTTACGGGCACAAGTCCCTTGCCTTCCAGCACCGGTTTACGGGCACAAGTCCCTTGCCTGCCAGCACTGGTTTACGGGCACAAGTCCCTTGCCTTCCAGCACCGGTTTACGGGCACAAGTCCCTTGCCTTCCAGCACCGGTTTACGGGCACAAGTCCCTTGCCTTCCAGCACTGGTTTACGGGCACAAGTCCCTTGCCTTCCAGCACCGGTTAACGGGCACAAGTCCTTTGCCTTCCAGCACTGGTTTACGGGCCCAAGTCCCTTGCCTTCCAGCACCGGTTTACGGGCACAAGTCCCTTGCCTTCCAGCACCGGTTTACGGACATAGGTCCCTTGCCTTCCAGCACCGGTTTACGGGCACAAGTCCCTTGCCTTCTAGCACCGGTTTACGGGCACAAGTCCCTTGCCTTCCAACACTGGTTTACGAGCAAAAGTCCCTTGCCTTCCAGCACTGGTTTACGGGCACAAGTCCCTTGCCTTCCAGCACTGGTTTACGGGCACAAGTCCCTTGCCTTCCAGCACTGGTTTACGGGCACAAGTCCCTTGCCTTCCAGCACTGGTTTACGGGCACAAGTCCCTTGCCTTCCAGCACTGGTTTACGGGCACAAGTCCCTTGCCTTCCAGCACTGGTTTACGGACACAAGTCCCTTGCCTTCCAACACTGGTTTACGGGCACAAGTCCCTTGCCTTCCAGCACTGGTTTACGGGCACAAGTCCCTTGCCTACCAGCACCGGTTTACGGGCACAAGTCCCTTGCCTGCCAGCACCGGTTTACGGGCACAAGTCCCTTGCCTTCTAGCACCGGTTTACGGGCACAAGTCCCTTGCCTTCCAGCACTGGTTTTTGGACACAAGTCCCTTGCCTTCCAGCACTGGTTTACGGACACAAGTCCCTTGCCTTCCAACACTGGTTTACGGGCACAAGTCCCTTGCCTTCCAGCACTGGTTTACGGGCACAAGTCCCTTGCCTACCAGCACCGGTTTACGGGCACAAGTCCCTTGCCTGCCAGCACCGGTTTACGGGCACAAGTCCCTTGCCTTCCAGCACCGGTTTACGGGCACAAGTCCCTTGCCTTCTAGCACTGGTTTACGGGCACAAGTCCCTTGCCTTCCAGCACTGGTTTTTGGACACAAGTCCCTTGCCTTCCAGCACTGGTTTACGGACACAAGTCCCTTGCCTTCCAACACTGGTTTACGGGCACAAGTCCCTTGCCTTCCAGCACTGGTTTACGGGCACAAGTCCCTTGCCTACCAGCACCGGTTTACGGGCACAAGTCCCTTGCCTGCCAGCACCGGTTTACGGGCACAAGTCCCTTGCCTTCCATCACCGGTTTACGGGCACAAGTCCCTTGCCTGCCAGCACCGGTTTACGGGCACAAGTCCCTTGCCTTCCAGCACCGGTTTACGGGCACAAGTCCCTTGCCTGCCAGCACTGGTTTACGGGCACAAGTCCCTTGCCTCCAGCACCGGTTTACGGGCACAAGTCCCTTACCTTCCAGCACTGGTTTACGGGCACAAGTCCCTTGCCTTCCAGCACCGGTTAACGGGCACAAGTCCTTTGCCTTCCAGCACTGGTTTACGGGCCCAAGTCCCTTGCCTTCCAGCACCGGTTTACGGGCACAAGTCCCTTGCCTTCCAGCACCGGTTTACGGACATAGGTCCCTTGCCTTCCAGCACCGGTTTACGGGCACAAGTCCCTTGCCTTCTAGCACCGGTTTACGGGCACAAGTCCCTTGCCTTCCAACACTGGTTTACGAGCAAAAGTCCCTTGCCTTCCAGCACTGGTTTACGGGCACAAGTCCCTTGCCTTCCAGCACTGGTTTACGGGCACAAGTCCCTTGCCTTCCAGCACTGGTTTACGGGCACAAGTCCCTTGCCTTCCAGCACTGGTTTACGGGCACAAGTCCCTTGCCTTCCAGCACTGGTTTACGGGCACAAGTCCCTTGCCTTCCAGCACTGGTTTACGGGCACAAGTCCCTTGCCTTCCAGCACTGGTTTACGGGCACAAGTCCCTTGCCTTCCAGCACTGGTTTACGGGCACAAGTCCCTTGCCTTCCAGCACTGGTTTACGGGCACAAGTCCCTTGCCTGCCAGCACTGGTTTACGGGCACAAGTCCCTTGCCTTCCAGCACTGGTTTACGGGCACAAGTCCCTTACCTTCCAGCACTGGTTTACGGGCACAAGTCCCTTGCCTTCCAGCACTGGTTTACGGGCACAAGTCCCTTGCCTTCCAGCACTGGTTTACGGGCACAAGTCCCTTGCCTGCCAGCACTGGTTTACGGGCACAAGTCCCTTGCCTTCCAGCACTGGTTTACGGGCACAAGTCCCTTGCCTTCCAGCACTCGTTTACGGGCACAAGTCCCTTGCCTTCCAGCACTGGTTTACGGGCACAAGTCCCTTGCCTTCCAGCACTGGTTTACGGGCACAAGTCCCTTGCCTTCCAGCACCGGTTTACGGGCAAAAGTCCCTTGCCTTCCAGCACTGGTTTACGGGCACAAGTCCCTTGCCTTCCAGCACTGGTTTACGGGCACAAGTCCCTTGCCTTCCAGCACTGGTTTACGGGCACAAGTCCCTTGCCTTCCAGCACTGGTTTACGGGCACAAGTCCCTTGCCTTCCAGCACTGGTTTACGGGCACAAGTCCCTTGCCTTCCAGCACTGGTTTACGGGCACAAGTCCCTTGCCTTCCAGCACCGGTTTACGGGCACAAGTCCCTTGCCTTCCAGCACTGGTTTACGGGCACAAGTCCCTTGACTTCCAGCACCGGTTTACGGGCCCAAGTCCCTTGCCTTCCAGCACTGGTTTACGGGCACAAGTCCCTTGCCTTCCAGCACTGCTTTACGGGCACAAGTCCCTTGCCTACCAGCACCGGTTTACGGGCACAAGTCCCTTGCCTTCCAACACTGGTTTACGGGCACAAGTCCCTTGCCTTCCAGCACTGGTTTACGGGCACAAGACCCTTGCCTTCCAGCACTGGTTTACGGGCACAAGTCCCTTGCCTTCCAGCACTGGTTTACGGGCACAAGTCCCTTGCCTTCCAGCACTGGTTTACGGGCACAAGTCCCTTGCCTTCCAGCACTGGTTTACGGGCACAAGTCCCTTGCCTTCCAGCACTGGTTTACGGGCACAAGTCCCTTGCCTTCCAGCACTGGTTTACGGGCACAAGTCCCTTGCCTTCCAGCACCGGTTTACGGGCAAAAGTCCCTTGCCTTCCAGCACTGGTTTACGGGCACAAGTCCCTTGCCTTCCAGCACTGGTTTTCGGACACAAGTCCCTTGCCTTCCAGCACTGGTTTACGGGCACAAGTCCCTTGCCTTCCAACACCGGTTTACGGGCACAAGTCCCTTGCCTTCCAGCACTGGTTTACGGGCACAAGTCCCTTGCCTTCCAGCACTGGTTTACGGGCACAAGTCCCTTGCCTTCCAGCACTGGTTTACGGGCACAAGTCCCTTGCCTTCCAGCACAGGTTTACGGGCACAAGTCCCTTGCCTTCCAGCACTGGTTTACGGGCACAAGTCCCTTGCCTTCCAGCACTGGTTTACGGACACAAGTCCCTTGCCTTCCAGCACTGGTTTACGGGCACAAGTCCCTTGCCTTCCAGCACTGGTTTACGGGCACAAGTCCCTTGCCTTCCAGCACCGGTTTACGGGCACAAGTCCCTTGCCTGCCAGCACCGGTTTACGGGCACAAGTCCCTTGCCTTCCAGCACCGGTTTACGGGCACAAGTCCCTTGCCTGCCAGCACCGGTTTACGGGCACAAGTCCCTTGCCTTCCAGCACCGGTTTACGGGCACAAGTCCCTTGCCTGCCAGCACTGGTTTACGGGCACAAGTCCCTTGCCTCCAGCACCGGTTTACGGGCACAAGTCCCTTACCTTCCAGCACTGGTTTACGGGCACAAGTCCCTTGCCTTCCAGCACCGGTTAACGGGCACAAGTCCTTTGCCTTCCAGCACTGGTTTACGGGCACAAGTCCCTTGCCTTCCAGCACCGGTTTACGGGCACAAGTCCCTTGCCTTCCAGCACTGGTTTACGGGCACAAGTCCCTTGCCTCCAGCACCGGTTTACGGGCACAAGTCCCTTACCTTCCAGCACTGGTTTACGGGCACAAGTCCCTTGCCTTCCAGCACTGGTTTACGGGCACAAGTCCCTTGCCTTCCAGCACTGGTTTACGGGCACAAGTCCCTTGCCTTCCAGCACTGGTTTACGGGCACAAGTCCCTTGCCTTCCAGCACCGGTTTACGGGCACAAGTCCCTTGCCTTCCAGCACCGGTTTACGGGCACAAGTCCCTTGCCTTCCAGCACTGGTTTACGGGCAAAAGTCCCTTGCCTTCCAGCACTGGTTTACGGACACAAGTCCCTTGCCTTCCAACACTGGTTTACGGGCACAAGTCCCTTGCCTTCCAGCACTGCTTTACGGGCAAAAGTCCCTTGCCTTCCAGCACTGGTTTACGGGCACAAGTCCCTTGCCTTCCAGCACTGGTTTACGGGCACAAGTCCCTTGCCTTCCAACACTGGTTTACGGGCACAAGTCCCTTGCCTTCCAGCACTGGTTTACGGGCACAAGTCCCTTGCCTTCCAGCACTGGTTTACGGGCACAAGTCCCTTGCCTTCCAGCACCGGTTTACGGGCACAAGTCCCTTACCTTCCAGCACTGGTTTACGGGCACAAGTCCCTTGCCTTCCAGCACAGGTTTACGGGCACAAGTCCCTTGCCTTCCAGCACAGGTTTACGGGCACAAGTCCCTTGCCTTCCAGCACAGGTTTACGGGCACAAGTCCCTTGCCTTCCAGCACAGGTTTACGGGCACAAGTCCCTTGCCTTCCAACACTGGTTTACGGGCACAAGTCCCTTGCCTTCCAGCACAGGTTTACGGGCACAAGTCCCTTGCCTTCCAGCACTGGTTTACGGGCACAAGTCCCTTGCCTTCCAGCACTGGTTTACGGGCAAAAGTCCCTTGCCTTCCAGCACTGGTTAACGGGCCCAAGTCCCTTGCCTTCCAGCACAGGTTTACGGGCACAAGTCCCTTGCCTTCCAACACTGGTTTACGGGCCCAAGTCCCTTGCCTTCCAGCACCGGTTTACGGGCACAAGTCCCTTGCCTTCCAGCACTGGTTTACGGGCCCAAGTCCCTTGCCTTCCAGCACAGGTTTACGGGCACAAGTCCCTTGCCTTCCAACACTGGTTTACGGGCCCAAGTCCCTTGCCTTCCAGCACCGGTTTACGGGCACAAGTCCCTTGCCTTCCAGCACTGGTTTACGGGCCCAAGTCCCTTGCCTTCCAGCACAGGTTTACGGGCACAAGTCCCTTGCCTTCCAGCACTGGTTTACGGGCACAAGTCCCTTGCCTTCCAGCACAGGTTTACGGGCACAAGTCCCTTGCCTTCCAGCACTGGTTTACGGGCAAAAGTCCCTTGCCTTCCAGCACTGGTTTACGGGCCCAAGTCCCTTGCCTTCCAGCACTGGTTTACGGGCACAAGTCCCTTGCCTTCCAGCACAGGTTTACGGGCACAAGTCCCTTGCCTTCCAGCACAGGTTTACGGGCACAAGTCCCTTGCCTTCCAGCACTGGTTTACGGGCACAAGTCCCTTGCCTTCCAGCACTGGTTTACGGGCAAACGTCCCTTGCCTTCCAGCACAGGTTTACGGGCCCAAGTCCCTTGCCTTCCAGCACAGGTTTACGGGCCCAAGTCCCTTGCCTTCCAGCACCGGTTTACGGGCCCAAGTCCCTTGCCTTCCAGCACCGGTTTACGGGCACAAGTCCCTTGCCTTCCAGCACTGGTTTACGGACACAAGTCCCTTGCCTTCCAGCACTGGTTTACGGGCACAAGTCCCTTGCCTTCCAGCACAGGTTTACGGGCCCAAGTCCCTTGCCTTCCAGCACAGGTTTACGGGCCCAAGTCCCTTGCCTTCCAGCACCGGTTTACGGGCCCAAGTCCCTTGCCTTCCAGCACCGGTTTACGGGCACAAGTCCCTTGCCTTCCAGCACTGGTTTACGGACACAAGTCCCTTGCCTTCCAGCACTGGTTTACGGGCACAAGTCCCTTGCCTTCCAGCACTGGTTTACGGGCACAAGTCCCTTGCCTTCCAGCACTGGTTTACGGGCACAAGTCCCTTGCCTTCCAGCACAGGTTTACGGGTACAAGTCCCTTGCCTTCCAGCACTGGTTTACGGGCACAAGTCCCTTGCCTTCCAGCACCGGTTTACGGGCACAAGTCCCTTGCCTTCCAGCACTGGTTTACGGGCCCAAGTCCCTTGCCTTCCAGCACAGGTTTACGGGCACAAGTCCCTTGCCTTCCAGCACTGGTTTACGGGCAAACGTCCCTTGCCTTCCAGCACAGGTTTACGGGCCCAAGTCCCTTGCCTTCCAGCACAGGTTTACGGGCCCAAGTCCCTTGCCTTCCAGCACAGGTTTACGGGCCCAAGTCCCTTGCCTTCCAGCACTGGTTTACGGGCACAAGTCCCTTGCCTTCCAGCACTGGTTTACGGGCACAAGTCCCTTGCCTTCCAGCACAGGTTTACGGGCACAAGTCCCTTGCCTTCCAGCACTGGTTTACGGGCACAAGTCCCTTGCCTTCCAGCACTGGTTTACGGGCCCAAGTCCCTTGCCTTCCAGCACTGGTTTACGAGCAAAAGTCCCTTGCCTTCCAGCACCGGTTTACGTGCACAAGTCCCTTGCCTTCCAGCACTGGTTTACGGGCACAAGTCCCTTGCCTTCCAGCAACGGTTTACGGGCCCAAGTCCCTTGCCTTCCAGCACAGGTTTACGGGCCCAAGTCCCCTGCCTTCCAGCACCGGTTTACGGGCCCAAGTCCCTTGCCTTCCAGCACTGGTTTACGGGCACAAGTCCCTTGCCTTCCAGCACAGGTTTACGGGCCCAAGTCCCTTGCCTTCCAGCACCGGTTTACGGGCCCAAGTCCCTTGCCTTCCAGCACCGGTTTACGGGCACAAGTCCCTTGCCTTCCAGCACTGGTTTACGGACACAAGTCCCTTGCCTTCCAGCACTGGTTTACGGGCACAAGTCCCTTGCCTTCCAGCACAGGTTTACGGGCCCAAGTCCCTTGCCTTCCAGCACAGGTTTACGGGCCCAAGTCCCTTGCCTTCCAGCACCGGTTTACGGGCCCAAGTCCCTTGCCTTCCAGCACCGGTTTACGGGCACAAGTCCCTTGCCTTCCAGCACTGGTTTACGGACACAAGTCCCTTGCCTTCCAGCACTGGTTTACGGGCACAAGTCCCTTGCCTTCCAGCACTGGTTTACGGGCACAAGTCCCTTGCCTTCCAGCACTGGTTTACGGGCACAAGTCCCTTGCCTTCCAGCACAGGTTTACGGGTACAAGTCCCTTGCCTTCCAGCACTGGTTTACGGGCACAAGTCCCTTGCCTTCCAGCACCGGTTTACGGGCACAAGTCCCTTGCCTTCCAGCACTGGTTTACGGGCCCAAGTCCCTTGCCTTCCAGCACAGGTTTACGGGCACAAGTCCCTTGCCTTCCAGCACTGGTTTACGGGCAAACGTCCCTTGCCTTCCAGCACAGGTTTACGGGCCCAAGTCCCTTGCCTTCCAGCACAGGTTTACGGGCCCAAGTCCCTTGCCTTCCAGCACAGGTTTACGGGCCCAAGTCCCTTGCCTTCCAGCACTGGTTTACGGGCACAAGTCCCTTGCCTTCCAGCACTGGTTTACGGGCACAAGTCCCTTGCCTTCCAGCACAGGTTTACGGGCACAAGTCCCTTGCCTTCCAGCACTGGTTTACGGGCACAAGTCCCTTGCCTTCCAGCACTGGTTTACGGGCCCAAGTCCCTTGCCTTCCAGCACTGGTTTTCGGGCACAAGTCCCTTGCCTTCCAGCACCGGTTTACGTGCACAAGTCCCTTGCCTTCCAGCACTGGTTTACGGGCACAAGTCCCTTGCCTTCCAGCAACGGTTTACGGGCCCAAGTCCCTTGCCTTCCAGCACAGGTTTACGGGCCCAAGTCCCCTGCCTTCCAGCACCGGTTTACGGGCCCAAGTCCCTTGCCTTCCAGCACTGGTTTACGGGCACAAGTCCCTTGCCTTCCAGCACTGGTTTACGGGCACAAGTCCCTTGCCTTCCAGCACTGGTTTACGGGCACAAGTCCCTTGCCTTCCAGCACTGGTTTACGGGCACAAGTCCCTTGCCTTCCAGCATCGGTTTACGGGCACAAGTCCCTTGCCTTCCAGCACTGGTTTACGGGCCCAAGTCCCTTGCCTTCCAGCACAGGTTTACGGGCACAAGTCCCTTGCCTTCCAGCACTGGTTTACGGGCAAAAGTCCCTTGCCTTCCAGCACAGGTTTATGGGCCCAAGTCCCTTGCCTTCCAGCACAGGTTTACGGGCCCAAGTCCCTTGCCTTCCAGCACAGGTTTACGGGCCCAAGTCCCTTGCCTTCCAGCACTAGTTTACGGGCACAAGTCCCTTGCCTTCCAGCACTGGTTTACGGGCACAAGTCCCTTGCCTTCCAGCACAGGTTTACGGGCACAAGTCCCTTGCCTTCCAGCACTGGTTTACGGGCACAAGTCCCTTGCCTTCCAGCACTGGTTTACGGGCCCAAGTCCCTTGCCTTCCAGCAATGGTTTACGGGCACAAGTCCCTTGCCTTCCAGCACCGGTTTACGTGCACAAGTCCCTTGCCTTCCAGCACCGGTTTACGGGCACAAGTCCCTTGCCTTCCAGCACTGGTTTTCGGGCACAAGTCCCTTGCCTTCCAGCACCGGTTTACGTGCACAAGTCCCTTGCCTTCCAGCACTGGTTTACGGGCACAAGTCCCTTGCCTTCCAGCACCGGTTTACGGACACAAGTCCCTTGCCTTCCAGCACTGGTTTACGGGCACAAGTCCCTTGCCTTCCAACACTGGTTTACGGGCACAAGTCCCTTGCCTTCCAGCACCGGTTTACGGTCACACGTCCCTTGCCTTCCAGCACTGGTTTACGGGCACAAGTCCCTTGCCTTCCAGCACCGGTTTACGGGCACAAGTCCCTTGCCTTCCAGCACCGGTTTACGGGCACAAGTCCCTTGCCTTCCAGCACCGGTTTACGGGCACAAGTCCCTTGCCTTCCAGCACCGGTTTACGGACATAGGTCCCTTGCCTTCCAGCACTGGTTTACGGGCACAAGTCCCTTGCCTTCCAGCACCGGTTAACGGTCAAAAGTCCCTTGCCTTCCAGCACCGGTTTACGGGCACAAGTCCCTTGCCTCCAGCACTGGTTTACGGGCACAAGTCCCTTGCCTGCCAGCACTGGTTTACGGGCAAAAGTCCCTTGCCTTCCAGCACTGGTTTACGGGCAAACGTCCCTTGCCTTCCAGCACCGGTTTACGGGCAAACGTCCCTTGCCTTCCAGCACCGGTTTACGTGCAAAAGTCCCTTGCCTTCTAGCACCGGTTTATGGGCACAAGTCCCTTGCCTTCCAACACTGGTTTTACGAGCAAAAGTCCCTTGCCTTGTAGCACCGGTTTTCGTGCACAAGTCCCTTGCCTTCCAGCACCGGTTTACGTGCACAAGTCCCTTGCCCTCCAGCACCGGTTTACGGGCACAAGTCCCTTGCCTTCCAGCACTGGTTTACGGGCCCAAGTCCCTTGCCTTCCAGCACTGGTTTACGGGCACAAGTCCCTTGCCTTCCAGCACTGGTTTACGGGCACAAGTCCCTTGCCTTCCAGCATCGGTTTACGGGCACAAGTCCCTTGCCTTCCAGCACAGGTTTACGGGCCCAAGTCCCTTGCCTTCCAGCACTAGTTTACGGGCACAAGTCCCTTGCCTTCCAGCACTGGTTTACGGGCACAAGTCCCTTGCCTTCCAGCACAGGTTTACGGGCACAAGTCCCTTGCCTTCCAGCACTGGTTTACGGGCACAAGTCCCTTGCCTTCCAGCACTGGTTTACGGGCCCAAGTCCCTTGCCTTCCAGCAATGGTTTACGGGCACAAGTCCCTTGCCTTCCAGCACCGGTTTACGTGCACAAGTCCCTTGCCTTCCAGCACCGGTTTACGGGCACAAGTCCCTTGCCTTCCAGCACTGGTTTTCGGGCACAAGTCCCTTGCCTTCCAGCACCGGTTTACGTGCACAAGTCCCTTGCCTTCCAGCACTGGTTTACGGGCACAAGTCCCTTGCCTTCCAGCACCGGTTTACGGACACAAGTCCCTTGCCTTCCAGCACTGGTTTACGGGCACAAGTCCCTTGCCTTCCAACACTGGTTTACGGGCACAAGTCCCTTGCCTTCCAGCACCGGTTTACGGTCACACGTCCCTTGCCTTCCAGCACTGGTTTACGGGCACAAGTCCCTTGCCTTCCAGCACCGGTTTACGGGCACAAGTCCCTTGCCTTCCAGCACCGGTTTACGGGCACAAGTCCCTTGCCTTCCAGCACCGGTTTACGGGCACAAGTCCCTTGCCTTCCAGCACCGGTTTACGGACATAGGTCCCTTGCCTTCCAGCACTGGTTTACGGGCACAAGTCCCTTGCCTTCCAGCACCGGTTAACGGTCAAAAGTCCCTTGCCTTCCAGCACCGGTTTACGGGCACAAGTCCCTTGCCTCCAGCACTGGTTTACGGGCACAAGTCCCTTGCCTGCCAGCACTGGTTTACGGGCAAAAGTCCCTTGCCTTCCAGCACTGGTTTACGGGCAAACGTCCCTTGCCTTCCAGCACCGGTTTACGGGCAAACGTCCCTTGCCTTCCAGCACCGGTTTACGTGCAAAAGTCCCTTGCCTTCTAGCACCGGTTTATGGGCACAAGTCCCTTGCCTTCCAACACTGGTTTTACGAGCAAAAGTCCCTTGCCTTGTAGCACCGGTTTTCGTGCACAAGTCCCTTGCCTTCCAGCACCGGTTTACGTGCACAAGTCCCTTGCCCTCCAGCACCGGTTTACGGGCACAAGTCCCTTGCCTTCCAGCACTGGTTTACGGGCCCAAGTCCCTTGCCTTCCAGCACTGGTTTACGGGCCCAAGTCCCTTGCCCTCCAGCACCGGTTTACGGGCACAAGTCCCTTGCCTTCCAGCACTGGTTTACGGGCAAACGTCCCTTGCCTTCCAGCACTGGTTTACGGGCACAAGTCCCTTGCCTTCCAGCACTGGTTTATGTTCCGGTATGGGACATGTGCCCGTAAACCAGTATAGGCATTTGATGCTCTAGGACAGCGAGCAAAACGCACCGACACAACGGCTATCCAGGCAATCCCCCTGGCAACCACAGCTATCCTGGCAATCCCACTGGCAACTACGGCTATCCTGGCAATCCAACTGTCCACTACGGCAATCCCCCTAGCAACTACAGCTATCCTAGCAATCCCCCTGGCAACCATGGCTATCCTGGCAATCCCACTGGTAACCACGGCTATCCTCGCAATCCCACAGGCCACTACGGCTATCCCCCTGGCAACCACAGCTATCTTGGCAATCCCACTGGCCACTACAGCAATCCCTCTGGCATCTACAGCTATCCTGGCAATCCCACTGGCCACTACAGCAATCCCCTTGGCAACCACAGCTATCTTGGCAATCCCACTGGCCACTACAGCAATCCCACTGGCAACTACTGCTATCCTGGCAATCCAACTGTCCACTACGGCAATCCCCCTAGCAACTACAGCTATCCTGGCAATCCCACTGGCCACTACAGCAATCCCTCTGGCAACTACAGCTATCATGGCAATCCCACTGGCAACCACGGCTATCCTGGCAATCTCAATGGCAACTACAGCTATCCTGGCAATCCCACTAGCCACTACAGCAATCCCCCTGGCAACTACAGCTATCCTGGCAATCCCACAGGCCACTACGGCTATCCTGGCAATCCCACTGGCAACCACGGCTATCCTGGCAATCCCACTGGCCACTACGGCAATCCCCTAGGCAACCACAACTATCCTGGCAATCCCACTAGCAACCATGGCTATCCTGGCAATCCCACTGGCCACTATGGCTATCTTGGCAATCCCACTGGCAACCACGGCTATCCTGGCAATCCCATTGGCAACCACGGCTATCCTGGCAATCCACCTGGCAACTACGGCAATCCCCCTGGCAACTACAGCTATCCTGGCAATCTCCTTGGCAACTACGGCTATCCTGGCAATCCCATTGGCAACCACGGCTATCCTGGCAATCCCACTGGCCACTACAGCAATCCCCCTGGCAACTTCAGCTATCCTGGCAATCCCCCTGGCAACTACAGCTATCCTGGCGATCCCCCTGGCAACTACAGCTATCCTGGCAATCCCACTGGCCACTACGGCTATCCTGGCAATACCCCTGGCAACTACAGCTATCATGGCAATCCCACTGGCAACCACGGCTATCATGGCAATCCCACTTGCCACTACGGCAATCCCCCTGGCAACTTAAGCTATCCTGGCAATCTTACTGGCAACCACGGCTATCTTGGCAATCCCACCGGCCACTACGGCCATTACCCTGGCAACTACGGCTATCCTGGCAATCCCACTTGCAACCACGGCTATCCTAACAATCTCCCTGGCAACTACGCCTATCATGGCAATCCCACTGGCAATCCCACTGGCCACTACGGGAATCCCCCTGGCAACTACCGCTATCCTGGCAATCCCACTGGCAACCACGGCTATCCTGGCAATCCCACTGGCAACTACGGCTATCCTGGCAATCCCACTGGCAACTACAGCTATCCTTGCAATCCCACTGGCCACCACGGCTATCCTGGCAATCCTGCTGGCCAATGGAATGAAGTGGCGACGAAGATTGCAGAAATTGTCGCAGCCATCGTCGCATTAGTAGTTGTGGCAGTGATATCCGGACTTTAGTCTAGGAGGCACACATTTGCTTGATTGATACATACATGGCCTTGCAACACTACCGTCGTAGCTTCTGATTTTTCGCTGTGCCCCACAATTTTACTTTGCCGAAGCCAGGGAATACACCGGAGGAACACAGCCCAGCAGGCCCAGCCAGGGCGGGTCATATGTATCGTAAAAACGTGGACAGGCCCAGCAGTGCAGGGAGGTTAGGTCATGACTTGATATCAGTTACACGTTGACTGTGCTCTAACCTGATTGCTAGCAGTGCACTGATACTGGTAGGCACCAACTGTCCCTTGAGATAATCAAACGCAATCACAATGGGCTTAAGGAGTCCACTTGACAGAATCACCAACTCTAATAAATTTATGTTTTGAGATAACTTGGCCATGCTGAGGGGCCTGCCTCTAATTTTTGAGGATGTTATATTGCAGTGCTGGCCTCCATAGCTGAAGTATTACCTGCTGTAAAGCCTAGGGTTGTGGCTCTGAAACCACAAGTCCTGTTTTTTCCATCCTCTCGCAAAACCAGTCCTCGGCAGATCTGGCTGGCTCAGCTCAGAAAAGATGGGGGGCCTGGAATAAAGGACATGAAAACCAAGATGTGTGAATAAAGAGTGGATACCTGACTTCAGGCATTCTGGAACTCAGTGGCAGTGATATGGGAGCTTGCATGGCTGAGGGGATGCATGGGGCAAGGGGCATGGCTTCCTGACAAGCCACCTTTGCCCCAAATTTGCAGCCTCTGGAGTGGGGAATGGTGCACAAATTGGGAGGACAGTCTTAATGAGCTACTCTCAGGCTCTCTGAATCACCAGACATCGAAGCAATCAGACAGGTATGGAGTGAATTCCAATCCATCAAAGACAGCCCTGATGTGGGCCACATGGAAGGCCATATCTGCATGTTGGATTGGCCAAATGACCCAGGGAAGGTGGCAATGCCTCCGTCTATGGCCCACCTACACCCGCTTAAGGTTCCTTACCCGGGTTTTTGCCACTTTTAAGGCTCAGCCGCCGCAAGTTTGGTACCCAACGGGGCAGTTTTTGGCATCCAACTGCCATTCGGATTCACATGATACCCCAACAGACCTCAATAAACCGTGTATGGCAAGCTGATTACAGCACTTGACGATGTAGGAACACACCAGGGGCCCGTTCACATTGGCTCCAATCCAGTCGTTGGGATCATTTGCGGCCCAAGTGTGGAACTAGGTAGGATCAGTTTTGCCCACTTTCTCGCTAGTTTCAGCTACTTGCAGGAATCCGCCAGCCACTGACGAGTTCACAGTCAACTTCTGTTATGAGCACAACACGATCGTCGTGGCGCGCTTGTCAATGCTGCTGTGAATGCAAGAGAAATCGCTCAGGGATCTCGAGCTTGTACCAGACCTCGTACTGACCGAGACTTTCCATTTTGACAATGTCCAGCATGGTTCCGCCTCGATCAAACATTTTGTTTAATCACACTCGTTAAAAGAAAACAACCATGTAAACGAATCAGACAAGAATGCACGTAATCGACCTAGTTTGAGTTTGCGTAAACCCTGAACCGAGCCAGCGTGGCAGCGTGGCAGCCAGCGTGGCAGGATCATTTGGCTCATTTCTCAACACGACCTCGGGAGGTCGTTTCTGAAATGATCCTAGATGTACACAAAGTACAACGACTAACTGTCGCCCAACTCGCGCCCAACTCGCGCCTCTAGTGTGGATCTAGTGAGGATCATCTCAGAATTCTGTACGGCGCCCACTTTTGGCTCGGATCACCCCCAATGTGAACGGGCCCCAGGTCGATCGAGGCAGTTCCTAAAGAGATTACTTCAAATTGCAGTTGGTACTGCTAGTGTGAACCAGGTTGGGACGGCGGGTCAAACCTCAGTACCCCTAAAACGTGTCGATACATCTGACCCGCCCTGTACGTTACAGTGTGGGTCTCGGCCTGAGATCCAATAACGCTCGTTTTGCCCGTTTCACTTCGAAGACAAGTATATTTCACGATCTTCTGGTAATGTCAACGCTTGCAAACTGTTTCTTTACCATCAGACCCTGATTCTTCGACACAAAACTTTTTGGGGCTGGTAGCCAGACTGCCTCGCAACTTTGCTGCTTTAATGGGTAAGACAGATATTCCCATCAATTAATTGTTAACATCGTTGTCTATTTCCCGATTTGTTGATGGTTCGTTGCGGTCATATTCAGGATGCGCGTCGTCAGGCCCCGAAGGCGAGAGTCCACTACCACAAGGCGAATCAGCACCAGCACCAGCAAAGCTGCCTGCATCCCCACAGTCGCAACCGGAACGTACACATCAAGAGGCCGCTGTGAGGTGGGGCTGTGCAGCAATGTCCGGTGTGGAGCATGCAGTTGAGCGAGGTTTCATGAATTGGTCTGCATGGAAATCCGCCTAGTAGCGGATACCTGATGCAGCTTGGATTCTTACTTGTTTCCATCTCTATTTGAACTCGCTTGTTATTGCTGTTCGTATTGGCAAAACAACGGAAGAAACGTCAAACTACATTGGTGTTGTGTTTTTGACATAGAACAACGCTTTGGATTTGATTGCAGGTCTGATGCGGCCTCTCCACCGCCCACGAATGATGTCTCTGCAGGAGCAATCGCTGCGGAGGCCAAGGTAACCCAACAATGACTGGCTTGCAGATTCCTCATCCATGCTCCTATTTGAATTTCCTCGTTTCTTCGCAGGATGCCCCTTCTCCCAAAGCCATCTCTTCGCGAGGCTCCATGGTTATGGGCAAAGGCGTGACAGATCATTTCGGCAAGGGGGCGGAGCTGCCTGAGAAGGCCGTGAAAGAGCGCCGTGCTGCAGCAGGCGGAGAGGTATTTGTTATTTATTGACTATATAGACAGTGAATGCCGCTAATGACAGTGAATGCCGCTAAAATGCATCATTTGGCATAGATGCTCTATGCTCAGCTGCCATGCCCCCCTGTCACTGACGGATGCCCATACTCTCAGGCGATTCGAGATCAAATGCGCAAGCTGGCAGTGGGTGCCCCCGCTGGGACCCAGGACGAAAAAGCATCCATCTACGAGGTTAGCGACAGCGAAGACGACGACGAGGATGATGAGGGCAGGTGAGAGGACGGTGGAGGGTAGTTGAGAGGACAGGCCCGGAATCCAATTTAAATACCGGTACCAGCTCTGTGAGGATGAGGATGGCGAGGGCAGGTGGGAGGGATGTCGAGGGCAAGTGAGAGGTCAGAATTTAAATTAAATTCCTGGTACAAGAACAGCATGCTTTCTCCATGCAACACGCATGGCCGCATGCATGCATCCAAACACACAACGGGTATGGCCTCATGCATGCATGCATCCAAACACACAACGGGTATGGCCTCATGCATGCAGCCATGTTTGGGGTTCTGGAAGAGCTATCGCACATTGAAGGATGACCTGAATAAGTCGTTGATTTGTGTCATCATGTCGAGGATCAACAGGAGGTCAGCGGCTTATCGTCCATGGTCCATGCAGACCCATGAACCTTTGTCCATGTCGCCTGCCACTTGCCTGCCCTGAGCGCAGGCGAGGGTATGTAGAGGATACAGAACATAAAGATGAAACCCCATGAACCAATGTCCGTGCCGTCTGCCGCTCGCCTGCCCTGAGCGCAGGGGCAACGTGGGATGGTCCAAAGACCAAGAGATCACAGACGCGATCTGTGACGCGCTGCAGAAGAACTTTGTGTTCAAAGGCATCCCTGAGAACCTGCTGCTCAAGGTGGTGGAGCGCATGCACGGCGTCTGCTTCAAAGCCGGCAGCGTGGTCTTGCAGCAGAACGCGGTGCCGAAGAACACGGACTGCATGTACTATCTCCAGGTCGGTGAGGCAGAGGTGGAGATCAGTGGGGCCGTGGACCAGAGCTCCAAAGCGCACGGCGGGGAGGAGCGGCAGGTCGTCGGGCACACGGTGCGCATCCCGCAGAAGCCTGGCTGGGTGTTTGGCGACGTGGCGCTTCTGTTCAACTCGTCGCGGACAGCCAGCGTCGTCGCCAAGACCAATATCACGGTCTGGGCGCTCGACCGCATGCTGTTCCTGAAGTTCGTTATGAAGCACGCGCAGGGCGCACGGGCGCTGCGGTTCCTCCGGAAGCTCCCGTTGCTCAAGGGGCTGTCGGACAACGATTTGATCCGTGCTGCGGCGCGCATGCCCCAGCGGGTGTATCAAGAGGGTCAGGCGCTCATAAAATACGGGGAGCGGGGAGAGGAGCTGTACCTCATCAGATATGGGAAGGTACGATCCATGGGTCTGCATGGGCTTGCATGCAAAGGAGGATGTTGCAGCAAGTACACCAGTAGAGCATGCACTGAAAGGTATGGGGAGGAGGGAGAAGAGTTTGCCTCATCAGATATAGGTAGGTTAAGTGCATGGGTGTGCATGTGCATGCATGAGAAGAAGCATGCCGCAACAGGTAAACCAGCTGGGGCTTGTGCTCATGAAATATGGGGAGCAGGAAAAGGAGCTGTACCTCTTTCGATATGGGAAGGTTCAATGCATGGGTCTGCATGGGCTTGCATGAGAAGAAGCACGGTTCAGCTAGTATACCAGCTGAGGCACATGCTCATTGGTATGGAGCATGGGGAAAGGAGCTGTAGCTCTGATTCATGTGAAGGTGCGGTTCTTGGGTCTGCATGGGCTTGCATGACAAGAAGCATGCCACAGCAAATATACCAGCAGGGGCTTGCACTCATAAAGTATCAGGAGCAAGGAGAGGAGCTGTACATGATTAGATATGGGAATGGGGCTTGCATGCGAAGAAGCATATGCCGCAACAAGTAAACCAGCTGGGGCCTGCGCTCATAAAAAATAAATATGGGGAGCCGGGAGAGGAGCTGTACCTCTTTGGATATGGGGGGGTGCGATGCATGTGTCTGCATATGCATGCATGAAACAGAGCATGCCTCGGCAAGTACACCAGAAAATACCACGCGCTTATAAAATATGGGGAACGGGGGTAGTGGTGCTGTACCTCTAAGTTCCTATAGGTTACGAGAAGCTGTGTGCTGCATGCCACATGCAACCGAACAAGGCATCTTGCAATGCATGTCCAACAAGTACCTGGCCCTTCTTCTACCCCTTAGGTTGGGGGTATGCATCTGCACCATGCACAGCTACCATGCACCATGCACCTGCGCCATGCTCCGTACACTTGTACGATGCACCTGTTACCATGCACCTGCTACCATGCACCTGTTACCATGCACCTGCTACCATGCACCTGTCACCATGCACCTGCTACCATGCAGCTGCTCCCATGCACCTGTTACCATGCACCTGCTACCATGCACCTGCTACTATGCACCTGTTACATGCACCATGCACCTGTTACCATGCACCTGTTACTATGCACCTGTTACCATGCACCTGTTACTATGCACCTGCTACCATGCACCTGTTACTATGCACCTGCTACCATGCAGCTGCTACCATGCACTTGCTACCATGCACCTGTTACCATGCACCTGCTACCATGCACCTGCTACCATGCACCTGTCACTATGCACCTGCTACCATACACCTGTCACCATGCACCTGCTACCATGCACCTGTTACCATGCACCTGCTACCATGCACCTGCTACCATGCACCTGTTACCATGCACCTGCTACCATGCACCTGTTACCATGCACCTGCTACCATGCAGCTGCTCCCATGCACCTGTTACCATGCACCTGCTACCATGCACCTGCTACTATGCACCTGTTACATGCACCATGCACCTGTGACCATGCACCTGGTGCCATGCACCATGCACCTGTTACCATGCACCTGCTACCATGCACCTGCTACCTTGCACCTGTTAACATGCACCATGCACCTGCGCCATGCTCCATATACCTCCACACTCAGTCTTTTCCTCCACTTTCAGGTTGCCATCATGCCATGTGCTGATCACCATGCTCCTGCGCCATGCTCCATGCACCTCAACCCACTGCTCCCCCCCTCTCCCAAACAGGTTGCCGTCATGCGGCCTGACGGCAAGGGCGGCCAGATTGAGGCCATCGTCCTGGGGCGCGGGCAATTCGTAGGCGAGCGTGCCGTGATCAACAACAAGCTACGGTCCGCCGACTGCGTCGCGCGCGGCACGGTGCAGGTGGTGGTGATGAAGAAGCGCGACTTCATGGACTTGGACAACCCGCTCATGGCGTGGATGCTCGACTACGATGCAGTTTCGACATGCCTACGGGTGCGGTTTTGGGGTTCATGGGTGAAACCTTCAACTCGGAACCCCAAACCCGAACCACCTCCCTCCCCCCCCTCCCGCAGTGGTGACTTAAGCGTGTGTGCAGGTGGGTCCTGCTTTCACAACATTATTCCGTACCGATCATATCTCTGCGTCTGATTTATCTGTTAGCTGCTGGTGCCTTCTCAGGGCTGCATTCCCTCAATCTGATCACGCCGCTGCGTCTAACTTCAGGTAGTCCGTTTTCAGCTCCTATTTGGCATTTTCGCCGCGCTTATTGGGCCAGCAGCATAATATTCTGTCCATGCCTACAAGATACACTTGACCACTTTATTATTTTGCAGTATTCATCTGATGCCTACTGGGGGATGCTCTCTTGGTGCATTTTCAGATTGTGCCGCACCTTGAGGAACTGCACCACCAAGTAACCATCATGCCGCTGCATCTGTCTGGTCAATTTTCCATCCCCAAGCCTTCATAGGCTGTGCCGCAACCCCCTGTGCTGCAACAACTTGATCTGCAACAACCTGTACAGATCAAGGCGCTCACTTTTTTCCTTCCTAACTTACGCCTTCCCGCCTTTCCGGACGCAGTATGTGATGCAAAGCCGGGTCGCGCAGCCCAGCTTTCTAGTTTAGGGTTTAGGTTTATGTTATGTTAAGCCGGGTCGCGCAGCCCTGCTTCCGGGCACTTTTATCCTGACGAGGCCTCGGCCCATGCCGCGTTGTTTCCTTAACCCTCACGCCCCTCAGTTTTCTTTATTTATTTCCTGATCACGTGCTGCTGCGTGCCCTTGTGCAGTTTGTGCCGCACCTCAAGGGGCTCAAGCAGGAACAGATGGAGCAGATCCTGGACATATTTGACGCGAGGGAAGAGTACTTTGAGGGCCACGAGATCATCAAGCAGGGAGACATGGTGTGTAGTGTTTTTTTGAAGTGGACTGACGGACTGTTCAACGCCAGGCAAGGTTGCCTGGAGGGCCTAAATAGGTCGTTAAGCTGGGAGGTAAATAATTTCAGGTGATGCTTTATCTGCACTTCTGGATATGAAAAGGAGATACGGAAGCGGGGGATAAGAGAGGGATGGGGATATGAAAAGGAGATACGGAAGAGGGAGATCAGAGCGATATGGGGATATGAAAAGGAGATACGGAAGAGGGAGATCAGAGCGGGATAGGGATATGGAAAGGAGATCCGGAAGAGGGAGATAAGAGAGGGATGGGAAGAAGGCCTTCACGTCAATCGGCTTTAGAGTGAATACAAGAACAGGGCCAGACCATACTCTCGGGCTCAAATGCCATGCAGCCTCAAAAATCTCCATACACTCACACTTAACCCTTGACATAATGTTAGCCAGTGCTCTGCTGATTATGGTACATACTGTGGCTGAATCACGTAGCTGAGTTTCTGTCACTATAATGTGAAGGGAAATTCAGCTACTTTTACCTGTATAGGACTGTTCTTACTTGCACGAATTCTGAATTACGGCGCAATTGCACAGCACAGCTTTTTATCGTCTAAACTTTATTTCCGAGGGTTATAAGTGTTTTTGTGAACGACTGCAGACCCTCCTACCCAATCCTGTCACCTCCCTCCTGCCGCCCAGGTGGACAAGGTGTACGTAATAAAGCTGGGAGAGGTCCGGCTGCTGCAGGATGAGCAGGTGGTCGAGCCCAGCCCGGCATTTGTGCGAGAGGGCGGCGGGTTCAGCTTCTTTGGCGAAAACGCGCTGTTGCAACCCTTCCGCTGCCCGTACAGGTGTGACTTTTGCATGAATGTCAGCGCATGAGACCCAAGCTTTTCTTGAGTTCGGAGTCAGGCTAAGAGGTGGTTGCGTAGGGAACACAGACACGCTGCGCTGGTGCATCGGTGCCCCCCATGCCGCTGCCCCCCCAGGTATTGTTTGAACACCTACACATTAAAAAATAAAAATAGGTTATCCTGTTATACACCCTGAGGCGTGGATTAAGGATGGCACCCGTTCAGCTGGAGCACTGACTAACCTACTATCTCACAACGTGTGCGGCTAACCAGCACCTGGGAAAAGCAGAAATTACAATATAGAGGGCATCAGCTACGATGCAGGTACATAACAACTTTCGACCAGTATGTCCTGGTGCCCCAAGCCCTACTTCCTGGGCCTCCTGGTTTGGTCCCCATCGGCCTTGCGGTGGCCACCCAGCGGCCTACACAGTGTGGTGGTGCAGAGTGACTCCCTGCAGCTGCTGTCACTGCCCAAGCGTCAGCTAGACAACTTCCTCGCGCTTCAAACCCTTAAATCACCATCCCTGAACCCTGTACCCACTGGTCCCCCCCGCACGCACACAGTGTAGTGGTGCAGAGCGACTCCCTGCAGCTGCTGTCACTGCCCAAGCGTCAGCTAGATAACTTCCTCGCGCTTCAAACCCTAAAATCACCATCCCTGAACCCTGTACCCACTGGTCCCCCCCCGCACACACACAGTGTAGTGGTGCAGAGCGACTCCCTGCAGCTGCTGTCACTGCCCAAGCGTCAGCTAGACAACTTCCTCGCGCTTCAAACCCTTAAATCACCATCCCTGAACCCTGTACCCACTGGTCCCCCCCGCACGCACACAGTGTAGTGGTGCAGAGCGACTCCCTGCAGCTGCTGTCACTGCCTAAGCGTCAGCTACACAACTTCCTCGCGCTTCAAACCCTTAAATCACCATCCCTGAACCCTGTACCCACTGGTCCCCCCCCGCACGCACACAGTGTAGTGGTGCAGAGCGACTCCCTGCAGCTGCTGTCACTGCCCAAGCGTCAGCTAGACAACTTCCTCGCGCTTCAAACCCTTAAATCACCATCCCTGAACCCTGTACCCACTGGTCCCCCCCGCACGCACACAGTGTGGTGGTGCAGAGCGACTCCCTGCAGCTGCTGTCACTGCCCAAGCGTCAGCTAGACAACTTCCTCGCGCTTCAAATCCTAAAATCACCATCCCTGAACCCTGTACCCACTGGTCCCCCCCGCACGCACACAGTGTGGTGGTGCAGAGTGACTCCCTGCAGCTGCTGTCACTGCCCAAGCGTCAGCTAGACAACTTCCTCGCGCTTCAAACCCTAAAATCACCATCCCTGAACCCTGTACCCACTGGTCCCCCCCCGCACGCACACAGTGTGGTGGTGCAGAGTGACTCCCTGCAGCTGCTGTCACTGCCCAAGCGCCAGCTAGACAACCTCCTCGCGCTTCAAACCCTTAAATCACCATCCCTGAACCCTGTACCCACTGGCCCCCCCCGCACGCACACAGTGTAGTGGTGCAGAGTGATTCCCTCCAGCTGCTGTCACTGCCCAAGCGCCAGCTAGACAACTTCCTAGGACAGGACACGGGGCTGGACAGCGTGGACGCGATCATCGCGGCGCTCAAAAAGAGCCAGGGCATGCAGGTGGGTGGGTGGGCAGGTGCATGGATGGGTGACATGGGAGAGGGATGATATGTGGCGGGACAAAGTGGACGCAAATAATAGTGCTCAAAAGTGGACGCAATTAGTAGTGCTCAAATGAGTAGAGCGGACGCAATCATGGAAGCGTTCAAAACTAGTAAGTGCATGCAGGTGGCTGGGTGGGGGGCCGGAGGTGTGTGAGTGGCCCCAAGCTACAGTGGGCAAGACATGGGGCTGGACAGCGTGGATGCGATCTTAATGGCGCTCGAAAAGAGTCGGACAAATGGGTGGGTGGACAAGTGCTTGGGTGGGTGGGTGGGTGGGTGGTAGGAGGCAAACCAAAAGTGTCCACCCCCCTCCCTCCACCCCCCTCCCTCCATACCCCTCCCTCCATACCCCTCCCTCCCTTCCCCTCCCTCCCTTCCCCTCCCTCCATTCCCCTCCCTCCATTCCCCTCCCTCCACCCCCCTCCCTCCATTCCCCCTCCCTCCATTCCCCTCCCTCCATACCCCTCCCTTCCCCTCCTTCCCCTCCCCCTCCCTCCATCCCCCCTCCCTCCATTCCCCCTCCCTCCATTCCCCCTCCCTCCATTCCCCCTCCCTCCATCCCCCCTCCCTCCATTCCTCTCCCTTCATTCCCCCTCCCTCCATTCCCCTCCCTCGATCCCCCCACCCTCCATTCCCCTCCCTCCATTCCTCCTCCCTCCATTCCCCCTCCCTCCATTCCCCTCCCTCCATTCCCCTCCCTCCATTCCCCCTCCCTCCATTCCCCTCCCTCCATACCCCTCCCTTCCCCTCCTTACCCTCCCCCTCCCTCCATTCCCCCTCCCTCCATTCCCCCTCCCTCCATTCCCCCTCCCTCCATTCCCCCTCCCTCCATTCCCCCTCCCTCCATTCCCCCTCCCTCCATTCCCCCTCCCTCCATTCCCCCTCCCTCCATTCCCCCTCCCTCCATTCCCCCTCCCTCCATTCCCCCTCCCTCCATTCCCCCTCCCTCCATTCCCCTCCCTCGATCCCCCCACCCTCCATTCCCCTCCCTCCATTCCCCCTCCCTCCATTCCCCTCCCTCCATTCCCCTCCCTCCATTCCCCCTCCCTCCATTCCCCTCCCTCCATACCCCTCCCTTCCCCTCCTTACCCTCCCCCTCCCTCCATTCCCACTCCCTCCATTCCCCCTCCCTCCATTCCCCCTCCCTCCATTCCCCCTCCCTCCATTCCTCTCCCTCCATTCCCCCTCCCTCCATTCCCCTCCCTCGATCCCCCCTCCTTCTATTCCCCTCCCTCCATTCCCCTCCCTCCATTCCCCTCCCTCCATTCCCCTCCCTCCATTCCCCTCCCTCCATTCCCCCTCCCTCCATTTCCCTCCCTCCATCCCCCCTTCACCATTCCCCCTCCCTCCATTCCCCTCCCTCCATTCCCCCTCCCTCCTTTCCCCCTCCCTCCATTCCCCTCCCTCCATACCCCTCCCTTCCCCTCCTTACCCTCCCCCTACCTCCATTCCCCCTCCCTCCATTCCCCCTCCCTCCATTCCCCCTCCCTCCATTCCCCCTCCCTCCATTCCTCTCCCTCCATTCCTCTCCCTCCATTCCCCCTCCCTCCATTCCCCTCCCTCGATCCCCCCTCCCTCCATTCCCCTCCCTCCATTCTTCCTCCCTCCATTCCCCCTCCCTCCATTCCCCTCCCTCCATACCCCTCCCTCCATTCCCCTCCCTCCATCCCCCCTTCACCATTCCCCCTCCCTCCATTCCCCTCCCTCCATTCCCCCTCCCTCCTTTCCCCCTCCCTCCATTCCCCTCCCTCCATTCCCCCTCCCTCCATTCCCCTCCCTCGATCCCCCCTCCCTCCATTCCCCTCCCTCCATTCCCCCTCCCTCCATTCCCCTCCCTCCATTCCCCCTCCCTCCATTCCCCCTCCCTCCATTCCCCCTCCCTCCATTCCCCTCCCTCCATTCCCCTTCCCTCCATTCCCTTCCCTCGATCCCCCCTCCCTCCATTCCCCTCCCTCCATTCCCCCTCCCTCCATTCCCCCTCCCTCCATTCCCCCTCCCTCCATTCCCCTCCCTCCATTCCCCCTCCCTCCATTCCCTTCCCTCGATCCCCCCTCCCTCCATTCCCCTCCCTCCATTCCCCCTCCCTCCATTCCCCTCCCTCCATTCCCCCTCCCTCCATTCCCCTCCCTCCATTCCCCCTCCCTCCATTCCCCTCCCTCGATCCCCCTCCCTCGATCCCCCCTCCCTCCATTCCCCTCCCTCCATTCCCCCTCCCTCCATTCCCCTCCCTCCATTCCCCCTCCTTCTATTCCCCTCCCTCCATTCCCCTCCCTCCATTCCCCCTCCCTCCATTCCCCTCCCTCGATCCCCCCTCCCTCCATTCCCCTCCCTCCATTCCCCCTCCCTCCATTCCCCTCCCTCCATTCCCCCTCCCTCCATTCCCCTCCCTCCATTCCCCTCCCTCCATTCCCCTCCCTCCATTCCCCTCCCTCCATTCCCCCTCCCTCCATTCCCCTCCCTCCATTCCCCCTCCCTCCATTCCCCTCCCTCCATTCCCCTCCCTCCATTCCCCCTCCCTCCATTCCCTTCCCTCGATCCCCCCTCCCTCCATTCCCCTCCCTCCATTCCCCCCCCTCCATTCCCCTCCCTCCATTCCCCCTCCCTCCATTCCCCTCCCTCCATTCCCCCTCCCTCCATTCCCCTCCCTCGATCCCCCTCCCTCGATCCCCCCTCCCTCCATTCCCCTCCCTCCATTCCCCCTCCCTCCATTCCCCTCCCTCCATTCCCCCTCCTTCTATTCCCCTCCCTCCATTCCCCTCCCTCCATTCCCACTCCCTCCATTCCCCTCCCTCGATCCCCCCTCCCTCCATTCCCCTCCCTCCATTCCCCCTCCCTCCATTCCCCTCCCTCCATTCCCCCTCCCTCCATTCCCCTCCCTCCATTCCCCCTCCCTCCATTCCCCTCCCTCCATTCCCCTCCCTCCATTCCCCCTCCCTCCATTCCCCTCCCTCCATTCCCCTCCCTCCATTCCCCCTCCCTCCATTCCCCTCCCTCCATTCCCCCTCCCTCCATTCCCCTCCCTCCATTCCCCTCCCTCCATTCCCCCTCCCTCCATTCCACTCCCTCGATCCCCCCTCCCTCCATGCAGCGAGTCCTGGATGCTGAGTGGAAGCAGATGGTGCCTCAGTGCGAGGAGACGTCGTACAATGGCGGCGACGTGATTGTGGCTGCCTCCGCGGGCCCCTGTAACAAGGTGTTCCTCGTGAAGACCGGAGAGGTGGTCTTGGTTGCGGCTGACATGGCGCTGCCAGGTAGGATCCAACTGCACAGTGCGGGGGGCGGCAGAGGATGGGATGAAGTGATGGACGAAAGATGGTTTGGGACGGGTGTTATATGCAGTGCTGTGCCCCATTGCGCCATAATTCAGAAACCGCGGAAGTAATTACGGTCCCTTACTGGTAAAAGTAGCTGAATTTGCCTCGAAATTACAGTGTTTGAAAATTATCTACGTTATTCAGCCACCGTAAGGACCGTAATCAGCACATCACTGCTTATATGCCTGTGAGAAGGATGGACGGAAGGCTTAAGGGTGGTCATGGATGGATTGAATGTATGGCATTTGCCGGCTGGATGAACCCTGGCTCCGGCTGTAGCACTTTGCAGTACTTGTTATGGGCTTCTGGAGGTGTCTGGAAGCACAAGGGGTGGGCTGTGGAAGCTGGGGGTTCAAGGGGTGGGGTTTAATTGGTTAAAGTGTGAGGGCTGGCCTGTTGAGGTTATGCCGGACCGGTACTGGGTTTTGGTCTATTTTTACCGCTCTGCCCCCTCTCATTTGCCTACGTCCTCCATCCCCACGCACGCCCCCTCGCCCCTTCATATCCCACCTGAAGTGCGTCCTCACCCCCCCCAACACCCACCCCTCACCCCCCCCCCCAACTGCGCCCCCCCCCCCCCCTCGCACACACAAACACCTGAACCGCCCCCTTCCCCGTACTGTGCTCGTTGGCAGACCAGTGGGACCCTTTTTTGTGTTGAGGAGCGCAGGTGCCTGCTGCCGGTCCTAATATCTTTTCGCACAACTATTGTCTCTGGACCTGGCTGCGGCGAGTGGTCCTCAGAAGCGGCGCTCTATCTCATCCTTTCTCGACAGCTCTCCTGCATCCTTTGCATGTGCGTGCAGGCCAGGTGGACCTTGGGCGGATGAAGCCTGACCTCGCCGCCCTTCTCAAATCCCAGCTGTTCTTCCACATGTTATGCATGTTCATGCAGGCCTGGCAGGCATTGGACGAGTCGCTCTCCTCCTGTCCCTACAGCTCTCCTGCATCCTTTGCATGTGCGTGCAGGCCAGGTGGACCTTGGGCGGATGAAGCCTGACCTCGCCGCCCTTCTCAAATCCCAGCTGTTCTTCCACATGTTATGCGTGTTCATGCAGGCCTGGCAGGCATTGGACGAGTCGCTCTCCTCCTGTCCCTACAGCTCTCCTGCATCCTTTGTATGTGCGTGCAGGCCAGGCGGGCCTTGGGCGGATGAACCTTGGCCACGTCGCCCACCTAAAATGTTGTCAGCTCTTCCACCTTCCACACCCTTTGTGTGTGAGAGCAAGCCAAGTGGACCTTCGGCGTGTGGCGCAGCGTGGGCGCGTCGCTCTACCCCTCCAGTCTCTAGGTCCCTCCCGCCTACCTCGTCCGTTGCGTGTGCGTGCATGCGGTTTGGGCCCTGCTCCAAATTCAACATCCCTCCCACCTCCCAAACCATTTGCGTGTGCGTGCAGGTCAAGTGGACCTTGGTCGTGTGGCGGAGCGCGGGCGCCTGCTCCCGGGCGGCATCTTCAACGACGAGGCGGCCACCAGCCCCTACCCCATAGAGCTCAAGGCGTCGCTGGTGGCCTCATCCCCACTGACAGAGATCATATCTTTCACTGTAGAGCAGTTGGCAGCGGTGAGGGGGGGGGGGGGGGGGACACTGGGAGGAGAGCGGTGAGGGGGGGAACAGGGGGGTAGCGGAGGCAGAGGTTGGAAGGGTGGAGGGGTGGGTAATGAAGGTAGAAGTTGGGAGGGTGGAGGGGGGGTATTGGATGTAGAAGGTGGGACGGTGGAGGGGGGGGGGGGATGGAGGTAGAAGGTAGGAGGGTGAGAGCAGCAGCCAGGGGAAGAGCGGTGGGATGGTGTGGATAGCGCAGCAGAAGCTGAGGTGTGTGTGTGGGGGGGGGGGGGGGGGGCTCATCGCCGCTGGTGGTGATCCTATTGTTCACTCTGTGGCTTCTGCCCCGACCTGTGCTGTTCCCTTAACCCGCACGCCCCTGGGGGGGCGTAGTTTTCTTTCTTCTTTCTGTTCACTGTGTAGCAGCTCGTGGCGGTAAGCAGTGGCCAGCTGGGGGAGGGAGGAGGGGAGGGGCGCAGGCAGGAAGGAGGGGGGGGGGGGGGCATTGGCAGCAGAGGCGTGCGTGTGTGGGGGGGAGGGGGGGGCTGGTGGTGGCCTCGCTGCTCAACTATCTGAACCCTGTTTATAGCCGCTACCCCTGCTATAGTTTGACCCACAGCCAACCTCCGTAACCCTGCTATTTTTCCAGGCCATTGGTAGTTGCACCATGAAGTGTACCACAGCACTGTTGCCCCCGCTCCACTCCCTGACCCGACCCCTGACCCATATCACTTCCTGAACCCTGCTCCTTGCTCAGGCCACTGGCGGGCGCACCATCAAGCGAACCACAGCCGTGGTGGCCCCGGGGTCATTGCAGAGCCTCAACTTCCACGACCTCGAAATGCATCGCATCGTGGGCACCGGGCAGTTTGGTGCGGTGCGCCTGGTGCGCTGCCGAGTGACCAACGAAGTGTATGCCCTCAAGGTACGCTAGCGCAGTGGTATGACTAGAATTACTTGTTGGGCAAAAGTAACTTTAGGCAAGTTATTACTAGACTTGTTTTGCCTCCGCGAACGAGAAAGAAATATAGTTTTAGCTAAAGCGCGCTTCACTGGATAACTTTTTTTGACGTCCCAAAAGTGGCGTTTGCCGCAGAAGTTGGGGTTTTCATAGGGCGCGACGGCTATACAAGGTTACAATATCGCTCCCCTGAACCCCAAACTATATATTTCCACAAGCTCCCCCAAACCGTAAACCCTGGAAACAAAGAGCGTCCACGGTGTGACTGTGTTGTTATTATGATGACGAGTGACTTGTATTCTTCTGCCTTAGTAGATTCGAATTGCCCTCCCCATGATTAACCCTGTTATAATTTGAGGGATTCATAAGAATTACTCCCATACCGACGGATCACCTGCAGTGTCCTTCTGATGACTCGTGACCTGTATTACTGCAGTCGCTTAGAAAGAATCTGGCTTGCTTTGTCGCGACCAAAGGTGCCTGCTGAGAGAACATTGCTGTTCTGTGCAATTGCGCCGTAATTCAGAAATCTTGTCGGTTATTACAAAGTCCATTCCTGGTAGAAGTAATTCCCCTTCAAATGACGGTAACTGAAACCCAGCTGCGTAGTTCAGCCACCGTCAGGACCGTAATCGGCACAGCACTGGTTTAAGGAGCTGTCAACATGCTCTTCAACAACTTGCATGCTGAGATTGACAGCAATGAGCTGTCAAGGAGCTGTTCCACAAGTGCTTGTTGTGGCGCAAGGTGCTGTTGTGGAGGAGCATGCCTAGCAGGAGAGTGCTGCGCTTGAAGGGCCCATGCTCCATTGTTTGTTATACTTCAATCATTAACCTTAATATTATGTGTCAAGACTTACATAGCAGCTCCCTTCCACTTGACCCTTCCAGCCTTCCACTTGCCTCTCCCTCCCCTCCCCTCAGGCCATGACATGAGAAGCCCTCCCACCCTTCCACTTGCCCCTCCCTCCCCTCTGCCCGCCTCTCAGGCCATGCACAAGGCCCCAATCGTGGAGAGCAAGCAGATGGAGCATGTGATCAACGAGAGGCGTGTCCTAGAGGAAGCCAACTACCCCTTCTGCGTGCAACTCAAGGGGGCGTACCAGGACAAGCGGTCGCTTTACTTACTGCAGGTGCGGGGGGGGGGGGGGGGGGGGGGACAAATGTGTCATATTGGAGATGTGATGATCAATTGCGGGTGTACGGTACCGTAGAATTGGTTTCACTTTGCGTTTAATGATTGTTTTGTTTGTGCGAAGGCCAGTGCACGTTGGAATGTAAAAATTGACATCAGGGGTGCGCGCCTGAGTGGCCACAGTCAGGCACGGGCCGAATTCGCAGCTGCGTTGGCGTTGGCGTTGAGTGATGTATTTTTTGCCTGAGGGATGTGATGGGAGGGGGGGTGGGGGGTAATCAATGAGAGGCGTGCATGGCTGTAAAGCGTTGGAGGGACGCACCACCTCTAATCTGGCTGTTGGAGGGGCGCACCACCTCTAATCTGGCTGTTGGAGGGGCGCACCACCTCTAATCTGGCTGTTGGAGGGGCGCACCACCTAATCTGCCCACTGCTGTCATAACAGAGTCCCCCAGTACGACCGTGTGGGTCCAAACCCCGTACCGTTTACCGTGTCCTGTGGTACCGTGTAACAATACGGTGCCGTGTTAAAACACCGTGTCGTCGGCCATTTTCTTACCTGTCCATTTTCTTACCTGTCCGGCTATTTTTACCGTACTTTGTCGGTATCAGTCACGTACCGTGTCACCGCACCGTATATCTGTACAGGGTAACCCTGCTGTCACACCTCTGATCTGCTCGCTGCTGTTGTACAGGAGTGGGTGGAGAGCTGTTCCACCATGGGTTACCCAGTATGGCTTTTGGGGCCCAAATCCCGTCCCGTTTACTGTAATGCACCGTATCGGCCTTTTTCTTACCAGCCCGTCCATTTTGTCCGTAACGCAATTTTTTCGTGCCGGTTAGCTCTGTGTTCCACAGCCTGGAGCCCTGATTGGTTGTGGAGGTTTGATCGCGCATGTTGGTATACCGCAGATTTGAATAGCCTTCCCGCGGGTATGAATAGATCATATTTTACAATGCTGCCCTACCAAGGTACATAAGTCTCAAGCACTGGCTAAAACCTGACGTCAATATTGGATTAATAGTATTTAAAAGCATTCCTCTCCCCTAAAAAGGGTTAATTACGAGGGAAGGCAAATACATCTACAGTAATGATGACAAAGTTTGAGGCCGGCCGCCCAACCCTAGAAAACCTGAGACGCAAACACCGAAAAACAGCCCGGATGCAATTCCGACGCCGTCAATCTGTCGTGCAGGAGTGGGTGCCAGGTGGAGAGCTGTTTCATCACCTTGACTTGGAGGGAGCCTTCGATGAGCCGACCTCCATGTTCTTTGCGGCCAACGTACTGCTGGCCCTTGACTTTCTACACAATAAGGTGCGCCGAGAAGGGTGGGGTGATAAGTGTGAACGGGGGTTGGCTGTCAGTCATACGGTATCTATTTTAGTGAGTGGTTTACCACTATCAGCTACAGTTCAGCTGAAGTGTGCCCCCCGGCCACAAGCCCCTGGTGCGGCCCGCCCTGCTGCTTGGGCCAACGGCTGGAGGCCAGCCCAGGTTTGGTGGGAATCGCCCCAGGGGTGGCCTCGAGGCGGCCCAGCAAAGGTGGTCGAGTAGCCACTAAAATAAAGACTGTCAGCCATACGGTGTTTCACACTGGAACTTCAAACAGGATGACGGTGGATTCGAATTGCCTTCCTGTGAATTTTAAAATTTAAATGTGTGTTGTTTGGCTGTGTGGGATTCATTGGCACTCTAGCAGTCGATTGTCAATGCCAGCTTCAGTAGGAGACGCAGAGTTGTTGTCCATGTTGTGGCTCGAGGGAAGCAATAAGTAAACAAAGTTAATTCATACTGGAGGGTGCATGACAACGCCGAGCATGGTGCACCGGGACCTCAAGCCGGAGAACCTGCTGCTGGACGAGCAAGGCTACCTCAAGATGGCTGAACCCCTGGTTCCTGATCACGCTAAATAAACAGCATTGTACTGCCGTGTTGCATGTTGTCTGCAGGGCATGGTGTACCGGGACCTCAAGCCGGAGAACCTGCTGCTGGACGAGCAAGGCTACCTCAAGATGGCTGACTTTGGCTTTGCAAAGTACGTCGGCGAGGATAAGACGTTCACCATCTGCGGTACGCCTGACTACCAGGCGCCTGAGGTGAGGGGGCTGGGCTGGTGAGGGGGCTCGGTAGGGCAGGGGCTGGGCAGGTGAGGGGGCTGGGGTAGGGCAGGGGCTGGGCAGGTGAGGGGGCCGGGGCAGGGCGGGGACAGGGGCAGGGCAGGGCAGGGGCTGGGCAGGTGAGGGGGCTGGGGCAGGGCAGGGGCTGGGGCAGGTGAGGGGGCTGGGGTAGGTGAAAGGGCTGGGCAGGTGAGGGCAGGGCAGGTGAGGGGGCTGAGGTAGGTGAGAGGGCTGGGGCAGGGGAGGGGGCTGGGGAAGGTGAGAGGGCTGGGACAGGAGAGGGGACTGGGGCAGGTGAGGGGGCAGGTGAGGGCAGGGCAGGTGAGGGGGCTGGGGCAGGTGAGAGGGCTGGGGCAGGAGAGGGGGCTGGGGCAGGTGAGGGGGCTGGGGCAGTGGAGGGGGCTGGGGCAGGTGAGAGGGCTGGGACAGGAGAGGGGACTGGGGCAGGTGAGGGGGCAGGTGTGTGCAGGGCAGGTGAGGGGGCTGGGGCAGGTGAGAGGGCTGGGGCAGGAGAGGGGGCTGGGGCAGGTGAGGGGGCAGGTGAGGGCAGGGCAGGTGAGGGGGCTGGGGCAGGGCTGGGGCAGGTGAAGGGGCTGGGACAGGGCTGGGGCAGGTGAGGGGGCTGGGGCAGGTAGGGGGGGCTGGGGCAGGGCTGGGGCAGGTGAGGGGGCTGGGCAGGTGAGGGGGCTGGGGCAGGTGAGGGCAGTGCAGGTGAGGGGGCTGGGGCGTTTGGTTGCGAGGGAGTAGGGTTGAAGGGGCAGTTAGGGTGAAACGTGAGAGGGGGGCTATGGTTGGGGTGCGAGGGCCGCCCGAGGGGGGGGGGGGGGGGCTTTTTTTTGTTACAAGACGTCCTCCTGCAGCGCACCAGACCCCTTATCAACCGATGGTCATTGCTGTCCTGCCCTGCCCTCACCTGTCCTCACCTCACCGCACCTGACCTCACCTCACCTCACCTCACCTCACCTCACCTGCCCTACCCTCACCTGCCCTCACCTCACCTCACCTCACCTGCCCTCACCTACCCTGCCCTCACCTGCCCTCACCACACCTCACCTGCCATCACCTCACCTCACCTGACCTGCCCTCACCTGACCTCACCTGCCCTGACCTCACCTGACCTCACCTGACCTCACCTGCCCTGACCTCACCTGACCTGCCCTCACCTCACCTCACCTCACCTCACCTCACCTCACCTCACATGCCCTGCCCTCACCTGACCTCACATGCCTTGCCCTTGTAAGAAACTGTAAATGCTCTGTTGATTCTATATGCATTTATAGAACAAACTAGGCATGCATAGAAGAAGCTCTACACCTTCCCAACGGTTGTTGCCCTTGTCTTTGATTCACGTACGAGGCGGCGATTGGAGAGGCGTTTCGTGTATGTCGGCCCCCTCGCCCTCTCACTCAGGTCATCATGCGTCGGGGCACCAACAAGGCGGCGGACTATTGGGCGCTCGGCGTCCTTATCTTTGAAATGTTGGTAGGCGACCCGCCGTTCAAGAGCTTGACGGGCGACCCCTGGGATACCTTCAGGTGCGCCTAGAGGGGGCGAGGAGGTGATTGGATGTGGCTGGGGGGATTGGCCCATCCAACCACCCAGAGGGGGCGAGGAGGTGATTGGATGTGGCTGGGGGGATTGGCCCATCCAACCACCTAGAGGGGGCGAGGAGGTGATTGGATGTGGCTGGGGGGATTGGCCCATCCAACCACCTAGAGGGGGCGAGGAGGGTGATTGGATGTGGCTGGGGGGATTGGCCCATCCAACCACCCAGAGGGGGCGAGGAGGTGATTGGATGTGGCTGGGGGGATTGGCCCATCCAACCACCTAGAGGGGGCGAGGAGGTGATTGGATGTGGCTGGGGGGATTGGCCCATCCAACCACCTAGAGGGGGCGAGGAGGGTGATTGGATGTGGCTGGGGGGATTGGCCCATCCAACCACCTAGAGGGGGCGAGGAGGGTGATTGGATGTGGCTGGGGGGATTGGCCCACCCAACCACCCAGAGGGGGCGAGGAGGTGATTGGATGTGGCTGGGGGGATTGGCCCATCCAACCACCTAGAGGGGGCGAGGAGGTGATTGGATGTGGCTGGGGGGATTGGCCCATCCAACCACCTAGAGGGGGCGAGGAGGGTGATTGGATGTGGCTGGGGGGATTGGCCCATCCAACCACCTAGAGGGGGCGAGGAGGGTGATTGGATGTGGCTGGGGGATTGGCCCACCCGACCGCCTCAGCCTGGATATGAATTATGGCATGGTTACTCATCATTGTTCACACTAGTGCGGAAAGTATTTGAATAGGTGCGGACCGTGTTTGAATAAATGAAACACTTTTAAAGACTAGGTTTTGTCCCAGCTGGCGTCGTTCCAGCCGCTCGGCTGCCTTCAAGTGGTGGTCTGTAGCGCACTGAAATGAATTTGTTGGTGGTGTTTGTGAGTCGTCTGTTGTTTCTGTTCCCAGTGCTTTGGTTTGTTCTCTGGTGCCTGTTTCGTTCCTCGTTCTCTGGTTTCTCTCCGATTCGCTCTGCCGGGCCCTTTCGCAAAAGGCTGTGGGTGGTTGCGTCAACTTACAAAGAAAAATGAAAAAAATGAACACTGCCTTGATACGCCTCCCGGTTGCTGCGCAGGCGGACATTGTCGGGTCGCTTCTACGTCCCGAACTTCATTTCGGACTCCGCTGCAGACATCATCTTCAAGCTGCTCCAGGTGTGGAGTTGGTGGTTTCGCTTTTCTATGCCTGGGTGCGAGGCTAGTCATTGTTTTGCAATTCGTGGCGTTGAACATGTGCAATATTTTTCAGCTGTTACGTAAGGTTAGGACAATGATACCTCTGGACCCTGAAACCTTCTAACGCGTTAGACGTCTAACGCTGTCACCTTAACCAACTCACCTGTGTTATTTTTGGCAAACCATTATTTTGTACCGGTAGGCGGTAGTCTTGTACAGCTTTTCAATCGGGGTTTTAAATTGACGCAAAAAAACGTTGCTTCAGGTCAACCCCGAGAAGCGGTTGGGGTCGGGCAAGGGTGGTGTGGACGAGATTAAGCAGCATCGCTTCTTCAGCCGCATCGACTGGAAAGCGCTCGAGGCGAAGGAGCTACCCGCGCCCATGAAACCAAAGTGAGTGCCTACTGAATTAAGTTCAGATAAATAGTGAGTGCCTAGTGAATAGAGTTCAGATAAAGAGTGAGTGCCTATGGAATAGAGTTCAGGTAACGAGTGAGTGCCTAGTGAATAGAGTTCAGATAAAGAGTGAGTGCCTAGTGAATAGAGTTCAGATAAAGAGTGGTTGCCTAGTTATCAGAGTGCAGATAAAATTGAGTGCCTAGTTAGTAGAGTTCAAATGAAAAGTGAGTGACTAGTTAATAGAGTTCAGATGAAAAGTGAGTGCCTAGTTAATAGAGTTTAGATGAAAAGGGGCGGAGCCAGCCCGGCAGCCACAGAGGGGGAGGCGGGAGGGGGAAATGCAGCACCGCTTCTTCAGCCGAATCGACTGGAAGCCTTCAAGGAGAAGCAGCCGCCTGCGCCCACGAAACAAACGTGGTCAGGCAATCGGTGTGGCAGAGGTCAATCAGCACAGTGACTTCAACGGCATCAGGTCGAAGGTGCTCGAGGAGAAGAAGCTACCAGCGTGCACGAAAGCCGGAATGTGTGTGTCGAGCCCAGGGGGTCGAGAGTTCCCTGAACCCCTAACACTTACCCTGTTTATTAAGCCTCAAGGGGTCGAGTGTTCCCTAAACCCTCAACCCTATCCCTGTATAACCCTAAGCCCTAACCCTGTATACCAAGCCTCAAGGGGTCGAGTGTTCCCTAAACCCTTAACCCTAATCTCGTATAACCCTAAGCCCTAACCCTGTATACCAAGCCTCAAGGGGTCGAGTGTTCCCTAAACCCTTAACCCTAATCTCGTATAACCCTAAGCCCTAACCCTGTATACCAAGCCTCAAGGGGTCGAGTGTTGAGGGAACACCTGCCATGTGTTTTTTTGCCTGCGCAGGATCCGGAACCCGTTGGACACGAGCAACTTCGATAACTTTGACAACTGTGACGTGGAGCCGCCCCCGCTGCCGCCGGGGCGAGTGGAGAAACAGCCCACCTGGGACCTCTGGGAATGGGTTGAGTAAGCTGTGTTCGAGGGACCTGCCCTCCATGCAGTGGAGACACAGGTTCTGCAGCCCTTCAAGCGCAATTCGGGAGTGGGTCGAATAGGCTGTCTGTGAGGTACCTGCCCTCCATGTAGTGGAGACACAGGTTATGAGACCCTTCAAGCGCACTTCGGTTACCAGACGGTACAGGCGCTTTCGTGCCCAAAGAGCGCAATCTGGGGCTCAGACGGAAGAGGCGTGCGCTGCTGCATGCGCGCTAGATCAAGTGAGCATCATGCGTTCGTTTCAGAGCCTCGTATTGCAGTCTGGACAAGCGGCCAATCGTAGAGGAGCTTTGGGAGTGCGTCGAGTGGGCTGGAGGAGGTGCGTGGTGCCTGAGTGCGATGTTGTGATAATAAAGGTATGGAGGTGTTTATTCACACCTCTTTTTCTTCACACCTCCTCTTCACACCACACGAGGGCTGCTGTCCACACATCAGACAGTAACTTCCATAGGGATGGATGTTTATAGGCGGCATGTTTGGAAACTTTGGGGGGAAGTCGGGGAGAGGCACGGCATGTGGGAAGGAGCTTTGTACATGCGTGTAAGCAAGGGAGCTTTATTTTTGTATTATTTGTTCGGGCCTGTGATGTTTAACGAGCTTGATGCCGTGAAAGGGAGGTGCATGCATGTTGTTGGCGGTTTGCCAGCACGTCAGGATTTTGCCTCAGATTCTCCCAGTGCTTTTTGAGTGTGACCTCTAGGGTTTATGACGTTACACCTCTAGGGTCACTGCCGTCACACCTGTGGTCCCTGCCTAAGAGAACACGAACAACAACAGTGTGACCTCTAGGGTGTGACGGCTTTGCGTGACCGCACGGTATGACCGCTCTCTTTCAAAGCTTTAGGAGGGGTGCGCACTCGCCTGCCCTCGTTTTTTTCACGAACCGTCGGGCTGATTAGAAATGTTCCGGCTGGCACAGGAGGGAAACATTGCTGCTGGCCGACTGTCTGTCAGACAGTGTCCGAGTCAGGCAGCCTGTTTACCTGATTCTATGCATCCTGGCCTGAACTATAATTCAAACGTCTGTGTTCGCTTTGATTAATCTGTTCCGCCAGAGTGGCCATAACTATTATTCACCTGACGATGTTTGCTTTTGATGTGGCTGTGCCTTGCCTGAGTGTGCCGGGGCCTCATATGTGCCTTGCCGGGATGGGGTGGAGCTTGGAGGGATGCATTTTCGTTTCCTGTGTTGAAGTAATATCTGGTGTAAGCATCAGGACGTATTCGTACTCATGGCTTTCCACACTTTGATGGCTCACGTGTCCATACTATATCAATACGCTTGGTGGCCTGGAGGAGTGTCACGGTACAAAACGGCAAAGGTGGCAAAAAATCCATCCCACCAAAGCAAACGAATCCAAGACAGGGTCGAGCATCTCTTGGTTGTGGGGGAGAGCCCACCATCTGAACACCCTGCGCCCCATCCATCCCATCAAGGATTAGCCATTCAAGGTTTTTTGGCCGCAGACCTCAGTGGCCCAGTCCGGGCCCTGTCCGAACATTTCTGGGAGGCTTCATGACCGTAGCATCACTTAGACTTCGCTCAGAATTAAATAATTATTGGCCTGCGCGGACATGGCTGCGCCGAGGGCTGTGCGCTTATAATAATACAGAATTCGCCGCTGCGCGGAGTGTCAGTCAGGTGCCCAAACAACTATTTTGGGGGTGCGCGCTTTGAATTAAAAATAGCAAATGCTCGAGAAATGTCAAAAAAGTCGCGCGCTAGCGTTCGACTGTTTAATTTGTCATCCGTTAAGTGATCATCACGACCATTTTCCCGTGCCCCTTGTAAAGTTACCATTTTCCCGTGCCCCGCCAGTATCCTGATTTTGTGTAGTACCGGTATATCAGGGGATGTGGTTTACTTTTTTCTTGATTCACCTTTTCATCTTTTCAAGCCACCAGCTTTACGGTAATTGATACCAGAAGAACTTATCCTAGTCTGGCTGCTCCAGCATATCTTGCACCGGCTGCTGCCGAACCTGCTGTTGCTGTCTACACTAGCCCTCTTGTGATTTAAGCAAGGCCCAGAGAGGAAACGTCATTACCCAGCGCTCTTGCGGGCCCAGAGGTGTAACGTTATTGACCTAGCGCTTTTGCAGGACCACCAACTGCTGCTGAGCAGGGCCCAGAGGTGTAACGTCAGTAAATCCTGCTGAGGCAACAACGGAGATGCAAACGCCATAGATATTCCCCCCGGATGCAGCAGCACAAATGACCCCTGTCAAATGTATGCATTCGTGAACCAGCCTCATTAACCGGCCATGTGAGTACTTGTTGGTCGTGTGTCTTTTCTGTTCCTGCTTGCCTTTACTCTGCTGCCGCCAAGGGCCTCATGCGCACCCGAGCTGTTTTTTTGTGTTAGCGTCTCAGGTTTCTAGGGTTGGGCGGCCAGTTTAACACCTTGTTCAGTCCTAGAAAAATAATTGAGCGACATCATTAGAAGCGTGTTGACTTGCTTGGCATTGACCGCTCAAGACTTCTGTTTTTACTGAGAAATTAAGGTTTATCTAGGTTCTCTCTAGGTTAGGGTGAGGGGCAGGGCAGCCAGGTCTCGCTAAACGTTTGTTGATGGTGGGGGCACATTTTTGTTTGCCCTCCATTTGCCTCTACTCGGCATCCTTTCCCAAAATCTAAATTGTAGAAGTCAGAGATGACTCCATAATGTTCACACTATGCTGAGTAGAAATGCGCGTGAGCTGGCAGTTGGTTTTACAGGAATGGGCTTTGTCTTTCTTTTCCAGCCATTTGTTTGTCCCTTCACTTTATTCCCCGCTTTTCGCGACTTTTCCTCCTTTTTATCCTGCTCCCTGGCGTTCTTTCCTCCCAAACCTTTGGAGCAGGGCCCAGAGGTCAATGACATTACATTACACCACTGGGTCCTGCCAGAGGTGTAACGTCATTGACAGGAATGGGGGAACTTCGGGTAAGCATTGCTTAGCGCATGGTACTTAGCAAGATGTGGTATGTTACTATGTTGTGCCCACTGAGACGCAGATTGCAGCCACGCCACAATAGTTAGACGCCCACGTGGCTGAGCCTCTTAGACCAGAGATGTCACATCACTAAAATTGTACCACGCTGTCATGCATGGGCCATTGGGAACCTGCATCAGCATATTAGGGTTGCATGAAGGCATGTCTATCCCATGCTAATCCGGTAGCGTGCTATACCAGTCGAAGGGCCCAGAGAAGTTACACCTCTGGGCCCTGCTCAAATAAGGCTCGGCCGCGTGGGCGCCCAACTGTCCCGTTGGAAGAAAATAAATTGAAGGTAAAAGGGAAAGAAGGAGAAAAACAAAGAGGAGAAAGAAATACCCCCCCCAAAAGGAAAAGGCAGCCCGAAGGGCCCAGAGGTCAATGACGTTACACCTCTGGGCCCTATTCAAATAAGGCTCGGCCGCATGGGCGCCTAACTAAAGAGTTGGGAGGAAAGATGGAAAGAAACACAGAAGGGGGCAGGACAAAATAAAGGGGGGAAAGTGGGGGAAAAGTGAAGGGACAAAACAAAAGGCTGGAAAACACAAAATACAAAGGAAGTTCCAACCTCTGAAAATGTCTACGCCTAGATATCTACCACGTCGTCTACAAAGGCCAGGGCATCCCTCCCAAGCTTGCCCTGGTATAACTCTAAAATTCTATAGCACCGTTCGGAGGACCTGCCCATCCCCGCTCCCTAAGTTGATCCTGCACGCTGGGCCATTGAAACAAGCATGCAGCGCGTCCTCCACATGGTCGCCGTCTTCCCTAGCCCAACATCGCAGGCAGCACCGCCTGTCACGCTGCTGACCACTGCGCCGTCCTCTAGTGTCAGCCTTGCTGACGGCTCCGAGCCGCAGTCGTAAGTTCGTGCGCACGCAAGCAAACTCCTTTCGGCTGGTGCGGCCCCTGGCCTGCGCCAGCGAGGCGCCCGCCGTAGACTGAAACCAAATGCGGTAGGCGGCCGCTGACCTATGTTCAGTGGTAGGATCTCTGGGGTCCCCTCCGCCAGCTGCATCCAGCTGCGCCCAGAGGTGTAAGGTCATTAACCTGTTGAAGGCATCGATATGCCACCCTGGGATGTGACGTTGTTTCAGTCCTACACGGCATCACGTTTGATGCGTAGGACATGTGCCCGTAAACTGGTTCAGGCACTTCGTAGGCTAGGACAGCGTGCGAAAACCAGTGCCTCCCTCGGGCTACCAACCAACACACAGCCACCGGGCAGTAGCGTGGGAATGAACCCTATGGTGCAAGAAATAGTCGAATCGGTACATTTCTCATGCTGCCTTGACGCACAAGTGTTCAGAAATCAGAGCCACATGGGCGGGGGCCGTGTCAGCATCTTTCCGACGAAGGACCTGTCATGCACATTCATAATCTCCTACCTGCCTCGATGATTTAAGCATGCAGATCATGACGCATGAACAGTAAAAGAAGCGAAAGTGCTGCTCAGAGATACCTTTGTCAATGTTACAGTACCATCCCAGATGCAAGGCATACTCATGGTAAAAGATGTTGTAGTATGCCACTCTGCCCCATGGCATGTACCGGTATTCAGGGGTTTTATACTGGTTTATCAATACAAGATATGGATCCCCAGGCGTAAACAAAGCTGAGACTAAAGGCGTGATCAAATGTGTTGCTGTCTACCCCTGGTACACTCCTGCGCATTAATGTTTTCTTAAGTGCAGAGGGTAGATCCCCAAGCCTTATAGGAGGGTGTTCACATCCTAGAGAATGGAGTCACATACATGAAGGTTTGAGTGGATTTGTCTGCAGCTTATGGCCCTGCACATTTGCTCATACACAGAGAAGTTGTAATTGTGTTCATGTCAAGGTTGTTGGTGTTGAAAAACACCGGTTTGGGTGGTGGAGCTCAGGGTCATGGGTTGGAGCTCCCCACGCTGGGAGGTGTTTAGCCTCCGAATCCGTAGAGAGTCCTGCCCTGGCGCTTAAGGGCGTAGACAACGTCCAGAGCCGTGACAGTCTTGCGGCGAGCGTGCTCGGTGTAGGTCACAGCGTCACGGATGACGTTCTCGAGAAAGACCTTAAGGACTCCGCGGGTCTCCTCGTAAATGAGGCCGCTGATGCGCTTCACGCCTCCTCGACGGGCCAGACGGCGAATAGCAGGCTTGGTGATGCCCTGGATGTTGTCACGAAGGACCTTGCGGTGGCGCTTGGCACCTCCCTTTCCGAGTCCCTTGCCTCCCTTGCCGCGTCCAGACATTGTACGTAATCGAAGTTGAAGGAGAGAGGGATGTAGGAAATGAGGGTTGCTTGACTATTCCCTGTCCAGGCCCTGTATATAAACACAGCAGCGCAGGCCCTCCCTAGTCGAATCTGCTGATCCGATCCGTGTGCGAGCCCCGCACCCAGCTCCGCACCCGGATCGGCAGATGTGGACAGTGTGAGGCAGAGCATAAAGCATCGGTGATTTGACTGCGAAGATATCCTATGTCCCTGACGCTCATTCCATTTCAAACAATTCTCAAAGATGGCCCGCACCAAGCAGACTGCCCGCAAGTCCACCGGAGGCAAGGCCCCCAGGAAGCAGCTGGCCACTAAGGCAGCTCGCAAGAGCGCTCCTGCCACCGGAGGCGTGAAGAAGCCCCATCGCTACCGCCCTGGCACCGTCGCTCTGCGTGAGATCCGCAAGTACCAGAAGTCCACCGAGCTGCTCATCCGCAAGCTTCCCTTCCAGCGCCTGGTTCGTGAGATCGCTCAGGACTTTAAGACCGACCTGCGATTTCAGTCCTCAGCCGTCCTGGCACTACAGGAGGCAGCTGAGGCCTACCTGGTCGGCCTCTTCGAGGACACCAACCTGGCTGCCATCCATGCCAAGCGCGTCACCATCATGCCTAAGGACATCCAGCTCGCCAGGCGCATCCGTGGCGAGAGGGCCTAAGTCTTCCTTGCCTTGCCCATCACTTCCTCAAACAGGTGTTTTTCAACACCACCAACTTCTGGCAGATCCTCCCCATGCATAATATGTAGGAGTTCTGTCCATGCCCTATGTCTGTAGCTATGGAAAGTCTACACAGCGGAGAGTCAGGTGCGGTATATGGAACATGCATGCTGCACATGAAACAGCTTACTTGCAGGGTTTCCTATTGGTAGAGGCCAAATTTAGTGTCCAGTTGTGCAGCGGTCTGGTGACCTCACTAGGGTGGTCAGGCCTTTGGGGACGAAACCTTAAATGAGACAATATCTAGCCGTAGGAACCTCTGGCTACATGGGTTTAAGAACAGTGCATGGGAACTGCATTGATTCGATGTCCAGCTATGTCAAACATACTGATATACAGCATGGCCCACACGTTGAATGCTTGGTTTCAACCAATAGCGAGCATGTGCTAGTGCAAGCCATGAGCCGCACCAGCAAAAGGGAGTGTTGCTTGCGTGGTCGGGGTTGAGTCTTCCCCGAGACGGCCGATCGACCTCTATCCTCTTGCTGGACCAATCACTTTCTTTGCTTCATTTCTGGGAGGATACCGAGTTAGCTGAGTAGTTGCCTAGAAGCCAGCCATGATTCCTGCAATTTAGTGTGCTTCATTCAACTGCTCCTTTCAAGCGAACAAAAAAGAACACCCTGGGATAAGTGCACCAGCGGTCAATCACATAACATCTATGAGCCCTGCTGCACACGATTGCTCAACCGCGTGGGCGCCCAACTGCCTAGTTGGTTGGAAGGGCAGGAAAGAGGGGAGAAAGAGACGGCTCGATGCGTCACAGGTTCAGCCGGATTGTGCTACCATGCCACGTCCAGCACTGCTGCACAAGCCCAGTAGCACCTCACAAGGCCTGAGCCTCTCTGAAGGGGCTTGGGTTCATTAACTGTTGCTGCACGGTCAATGGCTTCATCTCTAGGCTCTGCAATGGCCCTGCTAAAAAAAACTCCGCTGCATCGGCGTCCAACTGTTTGGTGGCTGAGTGGTTTAGATGACAATGAGACACCAACACATGTGTAGTTCCCCCCATTATTGGCAACACTTTTGGCGCACTTTTCCGACTGCTTTTCCTTTTGGAGGGGGCATTGTCTGTCTCCAGTAGTCCAGTGTCTTCCTCACTTTGGCAGTACGATATGGCTGAACCTGTGCCGTATTGCGCCGTATCGTGCTACCATAGGACGCGGGTCTGCCAGCGGCCGCAACAGCCTTCTCACATTGTGCCCTGCCTCAGCCCAGCCCTCAGATCCACAACCAACGCCATGAGATCCATCGGCAGCTCGTACGGTCCTCGAGGCGCCGCCGCCGCCAGTATGTCGGAATCTGGGCGCGCCAGCTCGGCCCTTAGTTGTTGAGACCTCGAGCCCACCTGGCTGCGATCCACCTGCCGGTACAGCAGGGTAACCCGGTACGGAATACGGTACGGTCAAACGGTACGGACATAATGGGATGGGCTAGTAAGAAAATGGACGATACGGTAGTTCCAAACGGTACGGTACGGTCAAACGGTGCGGTACGGGATTTTTGCCCATCAATACGGCCGTACTGGGTAACCCTGCGGTACAGGGTGCCAAGGGGAGGCGGGAAGTGCTGCATCCGGGAATGGTTGGAGTGTTGTGCACAGGGTTTAGTCATTTTTACAGTCCTGGCGATCGGCCTCATAACCGTGTCACCATAATTTTACGGAACTTAGGTCAGCGTATCACTGTTTGACTGCGTACCAGTGACAGGCTGTCGTAGGTTACAACTTAGTCCCTTTAACGATGTCGGACCCCAGACCTGGTTACGGGGAAAAGGCCCTGGCAATTCAATGAGGGTGTAGAACGGTGCCTTGAGCCTGCCATGGCGGGTCTGGGTTCAATGTGCCTAGTGTAGGTCTTGGCGGCCGCGGGTTGCACCACTCACCTGCGTGCTGCAAACGACGACGTCCGTGGCCTGCGTGGCCTGCGCCGCCGGCCGTGGCGGGAGCACCGCACCGCGCAGCCGGCGGAGCGCCGCGGCGGTCGCAAAGGGCTGGCCGGTGTGCGGACAGCGGTAGCGAGCGGGCAGCCCCGTGACGAGGCAGTGCGGCTGCGGGGGCGGCACCGGCGCCTTCATGCGCCGCAGCCAGAGCGGCGGGTAGTGCATGTTGCACACTTTGAAGGATGTCTGCGGGGGAGGGAGGCATCAGAGGGCTGAGCAGGGGGGGGAGGCAACAGAGGGCTGAGCAGGGGGGAGGGAGGCAACAGAGGGCTGAGCAGGGGGGGAGGGAGGCAACAGAGGGCTGAGCAGGGGGGGAGGGAGGCAACAGAGGGCTGAGCAGGGCGGGAGGGAGGCAACAGAGGGCTGAGCAGGGGGGAGGGAAGCAACAGAGGGCTGAGCAGGGGGGGAGGGAAGCAACAGAGGGCTGAGCAGGGGGAGGGAGGCAACAGAGGGCTGAGCAGGGGGAGGGAGGCAACAGAGGGCTGAGCAGGGGGGAGGGAGGCAACAGAGGGCTGAGCAGGGGGGGAGGGAGGCAACAGAGGGCTGAGCAGGGGGAGGGAGGCAACAGAGGGCTGAGCAGGGGGGAGGGAGGCAACAGAGGGCTGAGCAGGGGGGAGGGAGGCAAAAGAGGGCTGCGCAGGGGGGGAGGGAGGCAACAGAGGGCTGAGCAGGGGGGGAGGGAGGCAACAGAGGGCTGAGCAGGGGGGAGGGAGGCAACAGAGGGCTGAGCAGGGGGGGAGGGAGGCAACAGAGGGCTGAGCAGGGCGGGAGGGAGGCAACAGAGGGCTGAGCAGGGCGGGAGGGAGGCAACAAAGGGCTGAGCAGGGGGGGAGGGAGGCAACAGAGGGCTGAGCAGGGGGGAGGGAGGCAAAAGAGGGCTGAGCAGGGGGAGGGAGGCAACAGAGGGCTGAGCAGGGGGAGGGAGGCAACAAAGGGCTGAGCAGGGGGGGAGGGAGGCAACAGAGGGCTGAGCAGGGGGGAGGGGAGGCAACAGAGGGCTGAGCAGGGGGGAGGGAGGCAACATAGGGCTGAGCAGGGGGGAAGATAGGCAACAGAGGGTTGCGCAGGGGGGGGGGGAGGCATCGGGGGCCATCAGCATATTGGCTGCCTGTACGTTTGGTATCCACGTCCCGTGTGGAATGGAACTTGACCAGAGGGCCGGTGCAAAGCTGCCTGATCATTGCTTTTAAGTTTTAGGGGTTGAATTAAAAGGGTCTGTTTCAGTGCTGTGCAGTTGTGCTGTAGTTCAGAAATCCATCGAGTTATTACAGTTCCCGACTTGTAAAAGAAGCCGAATTTGCTAATAAATGATGGTGGCGGAAACTCAGCTACGGACGGTCAACCACCATAAGGACCATGATAGGCACTTCGCTGGTGTAATCACTCTCCAGGTATGGAACGGCGTTGAACAAAGTTTTACCTCAAGGCCAGTGAACTGCTGCTTGACAATGGATACAGCAGCAGTACACTGACGTTGTGGTAAAACTCAGACTGGGTTGGCACTGACCTGCTAATTTCACGTTGTTGAAATCACCGTAATGGAATTTGATCACCATGCACGAGTATTGCTGCTGGACTCGGGGTTTAGGGTTTCAGGTGCAGTGACTCACTCGTTCCGCATCATTGAACCGGGACGAATGGAACTTGACCACCGGGCCTGTGTAGTTCTGCTTCACGATGGCCGCTCGTCTTTTCGTCTCTTCCTCCATGGCTAGGAGAAGCTTCAGGGAGGCTGCGTTATCCATCTGGACAGGAGGTGTGGACCAAGCGGGTGAGCAATGAGGATCTGGGGAGCAGGATGTATCGAGCAATGAGGATCTGGGGAGCAGGATGTATCGAGCAATGAGGATCTGGGGAGCAGGATGTATCGAGCAATGAGGATCTGGGGAGCAGGATGTATCGAGCAATGAGGATCTGGGGAGCAGGATATATCGAGTAATGAGGATCTGGGGAGCAGGATGTATCGAGCAATGTGGATCTGGGGAGCAGGATGTATCGAGCAATGAGGATCTAGGGAGCAGGATGTATCGAGCAATGAGGATCTGGGGAGCAGGATGTATCGAGCAGTATCTAGCCATGCGGATCTGGCAACGAGGATCTAGGGAGCAGGATCTAGGGAGTAAGATCTAGCAATGCGGATCTAGGGAGCAGGCTCCCTACCTCAGTCCTTGCCGCATCTGCCAGCAACTCTTGCTGAGTCAGCGGCCGCCAGTTGTCATCCTTGGTCTTTCGTTTGCGCGGCTTGGCCTCCTGCTCGCAGAGAGATGTCGATACACATAACATTATATGCTTTTGCCCATACCTTGATGCAGTTGTTTTGTACAGATAATTTGAAAGTTAAACTGTTAAATAATCAATTAATGCCAGGCTAAACCATTTGTAAGGAAGCACCTGAAGTGGTCGAATCGTCGCTCCATACAGCATTGCGATACCTCTTGGTGTAGTGGCTTTACACACTTTGCATCAGTGCTGTGCCAATTACGGTCCTTACGGTGGCTGAATTATGACGCTGATTTTCAGTCACCGTCATTTCAAGGCACTTTTACCAGTAAGGGACCGTAATTACCAGCAGGAATTCTTAATTACGGTGCAATGGCACAGCACTGATTTCCATGCATTATCATACGCATGCCACGTACTACGTCCTTGCCACACTGAAATAAAGAAATCTCGAGCAGTGTTGCATCACATACCCCCTCATCCAGCCACCCATTCAACAGCCTGCCACTGCTGCTCAAACACCCACCCCACCAACTGCAGATCAAACACCCACCTGCATCTTCCACAACCGCACATCCTCATCAGCCGCTAAACACACAATCAGTAGCCACCAACTGTGGCTTGAAAACCTATTCAACAACCACCAACCGACATCCGAACAAACAGCCCATCAACTGCCGTCAAACACCCACCTGCACCTTCCACAGCCGTACATCCTCAGCCGCTGAGACCTTTGCGATTGTGGAGCGGCGCAGGGACGGGGCCTGGTAGGCAATCTGAGCCGCCAGTGCTGCTGCTGCCGCTGCTGCCTTCTTGTTTTTCCGGCGCTCGTCCTCATCCTCCTCCTCTTCCTCCTCATCCTGGACCTGTGGCAGGTCATCCATCAAGTCAGGTAAATGGTCACCTTGTCAGGTCGTGTGTTTTCTTTTTCGGCTGCAAGTCCAAAGAAGGCAGGCCGCCCAGCGGCCACCAAAGGCCCGATTAAGACCAAGCCTGGACCTTTGGCAGGCCATCCATCAGGTCAGGTGAATGCACTTTATCGGGTCGGGTTCCATGATTTCTTTCTTTCCTGGGCGATCCATTGGGCCTGATAAATCCAGGACGGCAAATCTATTGAATCTGATCAACACAGTACAGGCAATCCATTGGGTCCGGTTTTTCGAAAAGCCTACCTCCCCATACTCCTTCCCATCATCATCATCATCTGCGGTGGCGTCGAGTTTGGCTTTGGGCACAAGCTCCCGTCACCCAGGCAATGATATTTTTAATGAGCTCTTCCGAACTGCCTTGACACCGTCCATGGTACTCCTCCACCATCCTAGCACGGTAGCACTATCCGGCTAAACCTGCACCAAACCGTGTCGTATTGTGCCGTATCGTGCTACGTTGTTAGTGCAATCCGGCTAATCGTGTGCCGTATTGCGCAGTATCGTGCCATGTCGAGCTACCATGCATCCTTGTCAGCGGGGCCTTCTGTTTGGTCATGGCTCCATGCAAAGCCCCTGATCTAAGACCTGAAGAATGTAATTCGCTCTGCAGTCCTGCCTGAACAACGTACCTGGTCCTCTTCCTCCACCCCCCCATCCTCGTCTGCCGTGGCCGCTGTGGCCTTGGGCTTGGCCTAGGCTTTGGGCACAAGCACCCGATCCAGGCTCTGGCATTTATAATTAGCTCTGCCGAACTGCCGTAGGAACGTACCTGGTACTCTTCCTCATCCTCCCCATCTTCGTCTGCCGTGGCCTTTGCGGCCTTGGGCTTGGCCTTTGCTCTGGGCACCGGCTCCCGGCCTGGGACCTTCAGAGCCTTCCTCCTGATCAGGGTTCAGGGCGTTGCTGATCAGGGTACAGATCATTGATGATCAGGTTTTAGGGTTGGAAGTGAAGGGCTGACTTCTCTCTGCTGCCCTGTAGATTGGCATTGCCTTTCCTCATGATTAATGATTAATACGTTGTTGGGGTTGAGTGATACATTAATATATAAATGATCGATCGTGAACGCTATATCTTAGTGACAAACATGGAGTGTTGGTCGATAGGTTGCCCTGATGGCAGCATCAAAAGAAGACACTTTTTCATACCCGAGGCAAGGCAAATCAAATCTGCAGTATCCCTTAGAAACAGGGGTGGAAACATATGAAACGGTCACCTGGCGGGACCTCCCGAGTGCCTTAGTGCTTTTTGTAAAGGCTGGGCATGCGCCCATGCATTGCATATTAAAAGGGATATCATGGAAATGCCCAGGATCATGTGGCCTCCCGCCAGAGGAATAAGAGGATTGCCCCACCGAAACGCATGTGGCCAGAGATTATGTGAATGGTTTTCAGCCACCGGAATTCTACGGCTAATTCACTTTACCAGTATGGGACCGTCATCAAGTGCAAGATTTTGAATTACGGTTTTGCACGGCACTGGTAAAGAGCCTCATCAAGCCTTCCTGGCTCCCACCAACACACACGGGAACTGGGCACACACACGCACATGAGCGCGAAAGCCACAGAACTAGGGCAGAGGCCAATCCTAGTTTAGGGCTTAGGGTCAAGGGTTAAAAGGGCTTAACCATAAACCACAGAACTACGGCATACGCCGAAGTTGCGGAGAGGAAGACACCATCCGAGTGACACATCACCAAGAACAAACCCCTCCCACACACGTTGTCTCCAGCATGAAGCTGGACACCAGGGGTGAAGGCCCAATAGGTCTCAAGACTGCCAAACCAGCCATGCCGATGCCGATGTTTGCGAGTACCTTTTGCTCCCCCCTACGCCCACCCCCCATCACAAAGAGCCCACAGACCCACCTGGGCCTATCATCAGCCACCTCCTTTGCCTCCTCGTCGTCATCGTCGCCATCATCGTCCTCCTCCTGGGGATTGCACACGCATCCTAACAACGTTTAAAATACCGTATGTCACACAAATGCACAATTATTGCCTCCCATCAAGGCAGCCCCTTGATATCTCAGTGGTGCAACCGCTGCAAATGTCAAGGTGCTTGAGCTAAACATCCAGCCATATCATCCCATTTGGGTTGAAGATATGTCACACAAATGCACAATTATGGCCTTTTTTTTTCTTGTAAGGAAGATTTTCTCCCGTCAAGGCAGCCCCTTGATATCTCAGTCGTGCAACCGCTGCAAATGTCAAGGTGCTTGAGCTAAACATCCAGCCATATGAATATATGATCCCATTAGGGTCAAAGAGATGTAGTACAACAGAATCAGTGACTCTCATCAAGGCAGCCCCTCATTTATCAAAAACAGAGAAGCAACCGCTGCAGATTTCAATGTGCTAGAGCGAAACATCCGGCCACATCATCCCATCAGCACATCCCATCAGAGCAAAAGGGAGCAAAAGGGAATTATGGATACCGGCATACCTTGATACGCATTCCGTGATACATTCCGTGACACATTCCGCGATACGCATTCCGGTTCGTGCATGACTGAGTTTAAAAGGGGTGCGCGCCTGCGCGGACTTTGTGCGCCTTCCACTAATTCCTCAAGCTGCGCGTTTTTTCGGCAGTCTGGGACTACAAAAATTGCTGGCCCAAAAATTGCTGGCCCCGGCGAGCGGGCCAGAACCGGTACGGCAGGTTTGACGGGGTCCATAGACCCTCCCAGCAAAGCAAGTTACAGGCAAGATGCAAAACATATACCAGTCACATACAATCATCCCAGCAGTGCCACGGAGATGTCACTCGCTGCCTTTTTGAACGAGTCAAAATTCGAATATGTCAACAGCAGCACCCACTAATAAATTTAACGCTGAACTCAATCTCCGCATAAGTGTCATAGAGATGTCATGCCATTTTATTTACAAGTGAGCTGAAATTCCGAAAACTGTGATTTCACCAGCAAACAGGACCTGGAAATAAAATCAAAAATATAATCAATAAGGTTGACACCGTGTTCCCCAACAGAGTGACTGAGAATACACAGAGAAGAATTAATTAATTAATGAATTACAGCACAATCATCTCATCAGTGCAACAGAGACGTGATATGAACCTTTATTCAATGACCAGGAATCATATACATGACACAGTTCAGCTTCAATACAGCCCATGACTTGGGGGGGGGGGGGGGGCAGTGCAGCATGCCCTGAACCCTGAACATTTGTGCTTCCCCATACAACACGTCGACGCATGGGGCCCGTCGCTTCCATTCGGCCGGACCGGCCCAAGGACCAGCTCTAGCTCGTTCCATCGTTTATGAACCAATTAGTCAACCCAGAGCCTACTCCCAAAAAGCCAGCTTCCAGAAGGCCACCTTCCAAAAAGCCAGCTTCCAGAAAGCCATCTTCCAAAAACCACCTTCCGAACATCCACCTTCCAAAACGCCACCTTCCAAAAAGCCAGCTTCCAAAAAGTAACCGCAGCTCAAATTTGATTTGCACTCACATCAAAATCTGAGTCAGGCACATCTTCAGACACCTTCTCCTCCTCGTAGTCGTCATCCGCCCCCTCCTCTGCATCGAGTCAAGCAGGCGGTGACGAATGATCAGGGGGGGGGGGGTACGGGTAATGCACCCTGGGTGGCGTGAATTTAAGGTGCCACCCGTTCAGCCGCAGCACCGTCCATATTGCAACATGTTTGTGGCACATGTACCGTACAATACAGCCTAAGACATGTACTTGGCACATATACTGTACCGTACATCCTCTGACATGTACGGTACCGTACAATACAGCCTAAAACATGTACTTGGCACATGTACGGTACCGTACAATACAGCCTAAACATGTACTTGGCACATGTACGGTACCGTAAAATACAGCCTAACACATGTACTTGGCACATGTATGATACCGTACATCCTAAGACATGTACTTGGCACTTACACACACGTACCGAGCACATGTCTTCTTGCATGTAGACATAAATGGTAAGCCACACCGGTTGTTGTTGCGCTTTTTGCAAGAAAGGACAGCACTCAGAGGGCATACCCTGTATTTATTTGTGCGGGTGCTTTTCCACCTACAAGCCCAAGCAGCACGGCTGGCCTTGCATGGGGCTTCTGGCCGGAGGCCAGGAGGCTTGCTGACCTGTCCCTGGTTTCCCCACGATTCGCTCTGCCTGGCCCTTTCGAAAAAGGCTGTGGGTGGGTGCGTTTACTTTGTAACAGCAACTGTTAGCTGAACTGTGGCCAAGCCACCCACAAATAAACACTGGGCTCGCCAGTTACTACACCCCAGGCTAATGGCATGGCCGGCAGACCTAGGTAAGGCTTAGCACCAGATGGCTGCATGGTTTCTGTCCAGATGGAGAGCATGCATGGGGGTCTACGCCACACAACGGCAGCAGGTCGTGAGACTGAGCGAGGCGACTGAGGCTCATCGCAGCAGAAGCTGAAACCAGGAGCTCCATGCAAGGAGCGCTGAATGCAGCACTCCATGTTCTGTATGACACAAACACTCGTCTATTTTCTAGAGGTTCATGAACGCCGGCAGAATGTTTAATGCGTCAACATTTTGTAATGGATGCGTCTTGCATGGGCATTCATGTGAGTTGCATAGGACATAAGCATTCTTTCGAGTTGCATAAGAATGCATACATGCATGCATGCAACAAAGGTTTGTCCGGCAACAGTGTTTGCCTAAATACGGTACCTTGCTGTTCCCCGGAGGCCTGTCCAGCGTGCATGTGCATACTGTATGTGCGCAGGTAGACACTGAGCGCGCTACCACGCACACGCAATGTGCACTGAAGTGCATACACCATGCATGCAGTCAAATATAGTGTGTGTGCCGGTGCACACTGCTTTTACTCATGTGCACATTTGATGCATTCTGGTGCATGCGTGCAGGTACACACTGTGTGCGCGCAGGTACACACCATGCCCCTTACCGGCAAAGAAGTCTTGGTTCCAGAAGGATTCGTCGGCTTTTGTCTCCTCCTCCTCGAGCGCTGCTTTGTAGCGCTTGCCCCGGGTGGAGCGATCTGCGCGCGTCAGCCCCGGGATGTTCTTGGCTTTGCCCGGCCGGCTGCCCTCGGCCATGGCGTTAAATGATTATAATGCCTGCCAAATCACTCTCCACTCCTTTTCTGCAAAAGAATGCCTAACCAAGTTTTGGCAAATATAAAAAGCCTTCGTCAGCCACGATGCACTGTACTTATTGCAGAAAAAATGGGAAATCTATAAACCCTGCTACAAATGTGGATTTTAAGAGAAGTACGGCATGAAAGGATGTTTGCAAGAGATCTGGACTGGTCGCGTTCATTCGAAGCACATGAAATTGAATTCGGCTCCTTACGAAACGTCAAGAATCTACATGAGCCCGCGACATTTGTAGCTAATGAACTGCTCAACGCCACGCCGGCATGTAGCTGAGTCCCTTTCGCAGGATCCAAGGAGGTGATGCGCTCGCATCAGTAACTGTATGCCACAAGACACGCTCAGGCGTTTTCTTTCTTTCTTTCCAACATACTGGAATAGCTATAAACCATCGCATCAAACATTGCAATTAAATGCTGTAATTTCATGACACCCTCTCTGTCATGGATCCCGTTCGAACCGTCGGTGGACAACAGCAACAGGCTGAGCAGAGGAACAGCCGCGAGTTCGGCGTGGTTGCAACTCTGCGCAAGCGCTTCGGATTCATCAAATGCTGCACCAGGAACCTGGACCTATTCTTCCACTTCAACGACCTACAGCCCGGGAGAGTAAAGGCATCAGAGCTGAAAATCGGGCTGGAGGTGCAATTCACACCTACTCGAGTAGTGCAGGTAAGCACATGCCAAGTGCCATGCAAATACATGCAGACTTGCTGAGCCATGCATGCATTTGCATGGCACTTGGCATTTGCCATCCATGCTTGAGCTGTACGGGTTGGTGAAAAAACGCATGTTACATGCCATGCAAATAGTCTACATTAGCATGCATTCCATGCAGAGATGCATGCCCATCTGCACAGGTAGACTTAGGACACCCTGGCATGCACGAATGCACGCCCAGACATACGCCCATCCACGCTTGTGGTGTTTGCGAGTGCATGGGCAGTTGGGCAGGCAAAATGTCAGGATGTGGAGTCTACGCAGAGTCACACCTGGCATGACCTTGGGCAGGACAATTTAAACATCAATACTGGCTTGGCCCATTGATATTTCGCACAGCCAGACAGCGCACGACAGCAAAAGTTACTGTCAGACTGGCCATGGCTTTAACCAAAACCTGTTCCAGAGCCACACTGATGACTACCAAACTTCCAAGATGTTTTATTGACATATCGCGCCCCTTGACTGCTCCCAGAAATCATGGTGTGTCGGCACGATCTTGAATCGGGGCTTGAACCAGGGCTTGAACGAGGGTTTGAATTTGAGCTTGAACCAGGGCTTGAACCAGGGTTTGACTTTAAGCTTGAATCAGGGCTTGAATTTGAGCTTGAACCAGGGCTTGAACCAGGGCTTGAAGTAGGGCCAGGGCTTGAATTTAAGCTTGAACCAGGGCTTAACCAGGGCTTGAACCAGTGTTTGAATTTGAGCTTGAACCATGGCTTAAAGTAGGGCTTGAACTAGGGTTTGAATGTGAGCTTGAACCAGGGCTTGAACCAGGGCTTGAACCAGGGCTTGAATTTGAGCTTGAACCATGGCTTGAAGTAGGGCTTGAACCAGGGCTTCAACTCAGGCTCTGAGCAGGGCTTGAACCAGGGACTGGGTCTGCGCCATCCTGTTGATGCCGCACTACTGCCTACCAGACGGCTGAGTTTATTTGTTCCACTTCACGCAGCCTGACGGCTCCCAAAGACTCGTTGCAATGGCAGTGGACAGAGCGGAGGCGGGCAGGGTCGCCTTTGAACGTGTGTCTGCAGTCCCACAGCTGGGTCAGGTGGGTGTCAGGAAACTGTCGGGACTGTATTAATTACTCAGCTGGGCCGGGTGTGGTATGGCGCAGGGGAACTGGGGACCAGCAGTGACTGTACCTGTTTAAAGAGGACGGAGGTATGCAGGGTCGCCTTTGACCATGCGTCAGCATCGCAACGGCTTTGATCCTTGGCATCTACTTGCGTCTCTCATCTTGTCAAGTATCGGAAACACTAGTTATAATTTACAATCCTTGCGCAATTTCTAACAGATTCTGGAGCTGCCCACGCCCACCATCAATCAGGCCCAAGCGCTGTCAATCAGTTGTTGTTCCACGGACAGCTACCAGCAGCAGCCACTCCATGACAAACGACACCCTGCCCCAGGTCACAACCCGGCTGTCCCCTCCCAGCCGTCCTGCAGTGATGCACTGCCGCTAGCACGGAACAGCCCACAGCCGGTCGCCTCTCAACTGGTCCCGGCAGTCGGGGGATCAGGGAGGGGGGAGCTTATCCGGCCTGCAGCGACAGCCCCTCTGCCCCGGCCTGGTTTCATCAGGTAGGGCACACAAAATCTGTATGACCCTCTGAATTGTAAAAGATACTTGTCAAAATATATTAAATAGATATCACAGGGAAAACAGATACAAGGTACTCCCGACTCACATGAACTTGCTTTCAACCTCATCACTTTCAAAAAATCACGAACACTTTCAAATACCCGCTTCTCACTTATGAAACCCCGCCTCGCAACGTCGTCTTCTCACTCCCAGCTTCAATTTCTCACATCTCGCTTTCCCCGCCTGGCCTATTCAAAGCTCGCTTTCGACTTTTTGCATGTCATTATCTCCCTTTCCATTTGTCGAACCTCACTTTCGAGCTACTCAGCGACCACTTTTCGTTTTCTGTTTGCGTAACGCACCATGCGTTTGGGAACCGTGATAAGTTTTTTGTTTAGGGTTCACAGGATCCGCCTGGTCCACAATCTCAAAGAGAGGAACAGAAAGCCTTTCTGGCTTGGCTTCATGACCTGGGTATCGAGCTAGGTCACATTGGACTTGCCTGCTGGTTTGCTTCCATACAGAATCTGAACCGGTAGGCGTTCCTTTTTTGTCTACGGTTCCTTCATGTCAGGCCGCTGCCAAAGGCACGATGGGGGCCAAGCCATGACATGCCGGCACATTATTAATTTGCTCCACCTCCCCTGACGCAACCCTAAAACCCTTAACCCTATACCCTAAAGGTACATTCCCGCTCCTGGCGAGGTGCTGCACATCCCCTTCACGGCAAGCGATTTGCCAGGCTGCGCTGCGGTGCATCAAGGCTGCTTCGTACTGTTCCATGTGAGCAACAACACCCGGGCTTTTGCAACAGCAATGGCAAGAGACGCCGCCGCTGCAGCCGCCGCCACTTCAGGTGCCGCAGCTGCAGCCGCCGCCACTTCAGGTGCCGCAGCTGCAGCCGCCGCCACTTCAGGTGCCGCAGCTGCAGCCGCCGCCACTTCAGGTGCCGCCGATGCAGCCGCAACCACTTCAGATGCCGCTGATGCAGCCGCCGCCACTTCAGGTGCCGCCGGTGCAGCCGCCGCCACTCCAGGTGCCGCCGATGCGCTTGCCTTTTCACCCTTGGCCTCTTTGGAGCGTAACGCTCCGGGTGTTACTCAACATTTTGAGGGAGCAGAGCCAAGCGCAGAACCTGGACCAGTGACAAGAGCCACATCAGGAGCAGAACCAGGAGCAGCGGCAGGAGCACAGGGTTTGCATGCTGGCAAAGGCCCTAGCCCGTCATCGTTGCACCATACGGAGCGTATCGGTGCGTCACGCCGCCGTCACGCACATGAAAGGGCTGTGAGCGTGATGGCACTGGATGCTGCTGCCGAGAAGTACCTTGACCCATCGCAACGACTGCAGCTGGAGGTGCTAAGGTGAGGAGATGAAACAATGGCTCACTCAATCATTTACCTACCTCTTCAGGTGTGTACCCCTACCAGGAATACTGTTTACCTACCTTTTCAGGTGTGAACCCCTAATAGGAATACTGTTTACCTACCTTTTCAGGTGTGAACCCCTAATAGGAATTCCATTTACCTACCTTTTCAGGTGTGTACCCCTACCAGGAATACTGTTTACCTACCTCTTCAAGTGTGAACCCCTAATAGGAATTCCATTTACCTACCTTTTCAGGTGTGTACCCCTACCAGGAATACTGTTTACCTACCTCTTCAGGTGTGAACCCCTACCAGGAATACTGTTTACCTACCTTTTCAGGTGTGTACCCCTACCAGGAATACTGTTTACCTACCTTTTCAGGTGTGAACCCCTACCAGGAATACTGTTTACCTACCTTTTCAGGTGTGTACCCCTACCAGTAAAACTATTTACCTACCTTTTCAGGTGTGTACCCCTACCAGGAATACTGTTTACCTACCTTTTCAGGTGTGAACCCCTACCTGGAATACTATTTACCTACCTTTTCAGGTGTGAACCCCTACCAGGAATACTGTTTACCTACCTTTTCAGGTGTGAACCCCTACCAGGAATACTGTTTACCTACCTGTTCAGGTACTGTCAAATAATGTCAAATAATGTGTTGATGGTCTTTCTTATGTGGACCCGGTGTATCGTAGCATGTACCATGGGCATGCCCGGTGTATCGTAGCATGTACTATGGGCATGCCCGGTGTATCGTAGCATGTACCATGGGCATGTCCGTGTGTCAAATAAAATTGCTAATGCCTGCCTCCTCCTTGCTCGCCCACCTGCCTGCCTCGTTCCGGCCTCTCAACCGCCCGCCCGCCCTCCCCATCAGGATGCTCAACAACGCGTTCCCGATTGTATATGATGCCGGAGAGCTCGCAGCGGGCAAGACATGAGCCATTTTGAGCCCCTCCGGGTGCTATGGCCTATGGATGGAAAGACTGTGGATTCATACTGCTCAGCAATATTTAGGAGCCTACTAGCATGGCTGCAATAGGGCAGTTCCTGCTGGCAGGTACTTTGTCTAACTGCATGCTGCACTATGGCAGTAACTGCTGGCAGGTACTTTACCTAACTGCTGCAGTCTGGCAATGACTGTTGGCAGGTACTTGACCTAACTGCTGCAGTATGGCAGTTACTGCTGTCAGTACTATATCCAATTCCTGCAGTATGGCAGCCACTGCCGATCGGTCGAGCTTACGTAGCAGCTACAGCTGGCAGGTACACTATCTATCTGCTGCAATTTGGCAGCTCCTAACTGCTGATCGGTAGAGAAAATAAATAGCTGCTATTGCTGGCAGGTATTTTATAGAAATGCTGCAGTAAGTAGAAGCTGGAGGGATAGGCTCAACTCTGCCAGTTTAAGTTTAGTGTGCACTTGTCCACCTTTGGGTGACCATCACTACTGGCCAGACTGATAGGGGCAAAGAGCAACTGACAGGCGGCTATTGGCCCGAGCAACAGAGCATGCTGCACCATTCCCCCCTCGGCCGTAATCCTTAATGTACATGGTAGCACGTTGCGATGATACTGCACAGGTTTAGCCGGATTGTACAACCAAGGCAGCACGATGCGACACGATACTCTATGATACAAGTTAAGCTGGATTGTGCCACCAAGGTAGCACGATACTGCACAGGTTAAGCCGGATGCACTACCATGGTTATGGAGCTGAAGTGACCATTAGATCGGCCCTGACCTGTGCTGCTGGTGCGCACGTATGTATGAGTGGAGAACTGCAAATGCGCACGGATGGGTGCATACTGCATCGGCATTCGCCTGCAGCCGCTCCGCTCTGACCACCAGATCTCCCCTAGCTTTGCTCCGCCCTGGCCATTAGATCAGCCCTGGCTTGTGCTGCTGGTGCTTACAGGGCAATGTTGGCAGACCGTATGTCAGACGGCCGCCGGCCTTAGGCCGGTCAAGGTTCGTCCCCATCGGCCCGCCATTATGGCCAACTGGATGGGGCACACGACTGCTGGAATAAAGCTGGGATGGGAGGGACCGTTGGATAGAATCCGCACTAAGGTAGCACGATACACCATAGGTTAAGCCGGATTATTTTGCTTGGACTTAAAAAGGTGTTAGGCCGGCTGCCCAACCCTAGAAAACCTGAGACGCAAACACAAAAACAGCCGGATTGTACTGCCATGCTCCACACTTACCATTGCCTCCTGGCTCGTATGTGCTGTTGCTGCGGGGTAGGTCATGGTGGTGCTGACAGGGATGATGGCCTGGGTTGTGACAGATGGCTGCTGATAGGGCGAATGTGGCTGGATTCTACGAAGGGCCAGTATCCTGCTGGATGGCTCCTGATAGCGCAGACATGGCTGATAGGGCAGATTACTTAGTGGCTGCTGACAGGGCTTACCTGGCACTCTGGCTGGGTGCTACCACTACTGGGTGGCAGCTCTATTCAGTATCTTCAGCTGAATTGACGCTGTGAATTACGCTGTGAACTACGCTGTGTACCCAGTATCCCTAGAGGCTGCTATTTTCAGTATCGTTGATGATGTATCGATCCCCTGTATATGTAATTCCTTGGAGGCGCGATACCGCCATTTAGCTGGTGATGTACGTCTTTTACGCATACCGGTACATCAACAGCTCAATCAGCGTCATGTTACCTGAACGTTGGTGACGTACGTGTTTATTACGTGCATACCGGTACCCGCTGGGCCCTCCTGGACGTACAAGACGGACGTGTTTCGAGCAGCAATTATTAGTAAATTTAAGTATACCTGTTAAGCTAGTCCAATCTGCAGCATACGTTGATGTAACACAGATTTCATTTGCGCATCAGGGTATACCAGGGGTGTATACCGATTACCGACGCTTTCGTTCTTCCGGGACCGGGAAATCCGGGCCGTTGCACGAAGAGGCTGTGGCATGTCAGCGGCAGCGAGACGAAGGTGGGTGGTGTCAAGCAATTGCGTGTCAGGGTTTACGCAGTTTACGGGACCGAAGAATCTGAGCATCGGGCATGGCTCCTCTTTTCAAGATGAAGTATCGGAAAGACGTTTTGAATATGGAGCTCCATCCGGTACGCGGACAGCGGACTCGCGTCAATACCAGTGCCGAGTTGTTGACAGCTTCCATGTTTCAGTAGCCAATGACCTCAGTGAGGCCAACACAACTGACATTGATTGCAAACAGCTGAGCACTGCATTGTTTTGTAATGACGTTGCACGTCTGGGCCCTGATCAAATTAGTTGGATCGGTCGTGTGATGCAACAGCCCGGAACCCAAGTACATTCGGTCCAGTGGATCCATTCCTACTTTTATGTGACACGAGCTTTTGCCCCTCTAATCGACTCAACAGAATTGCTGTGATCGGCCGAGAAATTATATGTGTGCGGCGGGGATTGGTGTCGGATTGGTGTCGGGATTGATGTCGGTTGTAGATATTGCCGATCAGGGTTAACGTGCCTCACGTGACGGAATATTCCAGGGCTAGACGGTCCCGCCTGCGAGTACTTCTTCGTGTTGGTGTTCGCTGCTCTTAGTTTGCGAAACCAAAATATAAAGATTGTCCCCATGACATACCGAGCCTGGAATCCAGTCGTTGGCATCACACACTATCATGGGCTCGGCAAATTCGGCGGAACTAAGGTAAAAACAGTAATTCAGTCCGACACAGGAAACCCTAAGAGTACTAGTGCGCCCATGCGCGCATCCCTTTGCTTATTTATGTATGATTTTCATAACAATGGACGGCGCTCGCGTGAGCATGATGGAGAGGTCCATCTGCCGTACTGCCGGCTTTCTGCCTTGCTTGCTTCGGGAGCAACTGCCGTTGAGTGCCGGCTTGCCTGCTGAGTGCATGTCTTAGTGTTCAGCCTAGGTCACAAGCCACTGAAGAGTACCGGAAGTCTGCAATGGTGCCCACTGCCCGATCGTGAATTCACTGAAACATGCACATGGTTTCAATTGTGAGCTGGGCAAGCAATTATTGCAGACTGTGCCCTGCCTTTCAGGTTCACAACTAACTGAAAAACGTCCAATTTAGTGCCCACTGCCCTCCGCCCAAACCAGCGGACGGTTTGCACATCAGCGTTCATTTCAGGGCTCAAACATCACTTTTGGCGGGCTACCGGGAGGCAATCACTCGGCCGCTGACTGGGACAAAACCCTTGTCGCGGCACATGGGTGCACCCTAAGGAATGGGTGCACCAAGCGAAAAGAATACAAGACATTAAACAAGTACTTATAAACTCTTACAGAGCTTATAGTAGGAGCTTCTTGATTCATTGCTCTAACTCAGCGAACTCAGCTCGATAACATGTGATAGCTCTGGCTACTCACCTGGACTTCTTCGATAATGTTGACATGATTCCTTTAAGCCTCGACTCCTGAGGTGCTTCTCGACTGCCTGGGACGATCTTGAGCGAATGTGGCCGTTGATCTGCTGTGATGAGTCGCTTGCTTGGCGACTTCTGATGACTGAAGATATCTCTGATTGCTCAGATGGTCGACTTGGAGCCACAGTGAAGGCTTTGGTTTGGAGTTGTGATGGTGGTGGTGTGGTAATATCCAGATGTAGGGCTGGAGATATGCCTTGTTAAGGGGCAGGACTAACTCTAATTGCTGCTGATAGTCGACTGTTGGCCTAGATGCTCTGTCAGCTTCGTATTAGGAGACTGGGTGATGCTGATAGGGTCGCTGTTGGCCTAGATGCTCTGCCAGTTTCCCCTTAGTAAGACTTGGTGACGATTAACTTGCATCAGCAATATTCAAGAACAATAGCTGAGAACGTTATGAGTCTATTGAAGGCCGTGAAATCGCAGTAAGAAAGAAAAAGTAAAGGACCCAGTTTGGTATCCTGTAAGACGGCAAACACACATGTTCATGTTCACACATAACTTCCAACCGAAAAGCGGTTGGCGCGGTCAAACGCACTGTGCAGTCATACGTCGTTACACCCTGACAGGCCCACGGGGACAAAAGACCAAAACGAGCAAGGTTGGAGCATAGTAATGCACGAACCTGAAGTATTTCGGTCGGAAGGACCGACCCTCTAAACCATAGTTTGTAGAGACTCACGGAAGTGTGAAATGAGGTTTGTAGAGACTTGAAATCGAATCGTAGAATGCCAAATATTTTATACCGTACTGCCTCGAGGTTTTGGTGCTTCGATGCCTTTGGGGGTTCGTTTTGAGGCCTTCTATTATATTTTGGGGGTTCGCTTTGGGGGTTCGCTGAAGCCTTCAATATATTCCGGTGATATGACTTTGGGGGTTGATTTTCACAGCGGCATGCTTGGAGACGCGAGGGACGGCCCTGCCTAGACCTGGAGCTGCAGGCAGCGGGTTGCGAGCTAGTTCTGCCGCTGGAGCCGCGTGTCGATCATCCTGTTGTTGTCGAACTTCTGGGACAAGTCTGATAGTCTGATGATCAACTACGCTAGGTTCTCCAACTTCTACCCTCCTAACTCCAAAGAAGCTCAGCGTCCTTTGGCTGTTTCTTCCGGCTATCGGATGCTGTTGCTGTACCGTACGCTGGGGGTGGTCGCGGAGGAGGGGTGGTGCCCTCCATAGTGAAGAACCCGTTTTTTAGACGGCGCACGAGAGTGCCGGCAGTTTGTCACTGAAACGCCACAGTTGGGTTGAAAATGCGTGGTGATTTGAATTTGGGGGTTCGCTTGGACCCCTATTATCGAAGGTGCTACTATTGGGGGTTGCTTCCCCCAATGTCGAAGCACCAAAACCTCGTGGCAGTACGGTATGTCAAACATGCATCGTTTGATACTTTTGATAGCTCGTTTTAAGGCTGAAACGTCGCTCTTTAATATGGATTCAACTTTGACCCTGGTAGCCTTCACTCCGATAGCCTAGACAAATGGCTGGCGAGATAGAGGAGTCCAAGCTAGAACAGCCCACGCTTGAGAGCTGCAAACGCAACATTAGCGCTCCTATCCAGACAGTGCATTATCTTAGCTTCTTGCCCAGGCACGCAAAGATCTCAAATATACACCTGCTGGCGAAGGGCGCCCGTGGCGTCGGGGTAGCTCGGAGTCTCGAACAACGTGCATCACCCTGCTCGTCGCTACACAACACGTGAAGAACGGGAAGGACTTCCTCCTCGGGCATTCGATCGTGAAGGTCCCCTCTGAATGACACATGGACTGTCCAAGGAGGGTTCTTCACTGCAGGCTCTGTGAACAGCACTGCTGACCAATGTGGCGATTGCCACTTTAAAGCTTAGGACTTTGCTTATATTTAGTCTTGTCCTTTGCAGATGGTGGCCTCTGGCAACTTCAACAAGGACCTGCACCATGTCCGTGGCTAGCTGGGACATTGAACAGTGCCACACAAATGGCTTGGGGTACACATGAGCCACGCCAGGACACTACCTATCCACATAGATGCGTTGCGCTCTTCTGCATGCGCAATGCTCCAATGCTCACTGGTATGGACAGTATCATCCCTCTCCTCATGCATGCTCAGCGATCCCCTGTCTGAACAGTGAGTGTGCCCACCCTCCACATGCATGCACAGCGCTCAGTATGGGAAGTGCTTCTTCACATCCATGCACAGTGCTCCCCAGTATAAACGGTATGCCCCCCCCTTCACATGCATGCGTTTCTCTCCCTTATATTCCCCCTTCACATGCACAGTGCTCTCCCGTTTTGATAGTGTGTACCCCCTCCACATGCATTCACAGCGCCCCATATGGAGAGTGTTTGCCTCGACTTGCAAGGGCAGCGCTCCCTCATGGATAGTGCCCCACCCATCTGCACATGTAACGTTGCTTGTATGGTCAGTGTGCCCCTTCGCATGAGCAGCGCTCACCCGTGTGGACAATATGCCCCCTCATGCAAAACATTTCTTCATAGACACTAAATACCCCTAGCATGCAACTTGAAATTTTAATCTTTACAATAAATGGTGTTCTCTGACATGGCCAATTGAATCAGACTTTTAAATACTCTGTGAGCAGCTTTCAAATGTGATTTGCACGTGAATTCCTCTAGACAGACAAGCTGCGAAAGCAATTGAATATAGTAGATCTGAAACTTGAAACTAAGACGCATGCTCTTCTCATGCTGCTGGACTTCTTTTGTTTATGTATTTCGAAGACATGTGCCAAGTATCAATCGAATCAGACTACAAAGTACTTTGTGCGCAACTGCAGGTGTGATCTGCATGCCAGAACACCAAGCAACGAGGACCAGCCGCGAAAGTAATTGACGAACAGGTAACCTGAAGCTTGAAATGAAGGCTCATGCTGTTGGCAATCTCTGATTTGATCGTTTTCGAAGGCATGAGCCAAATTTCATTTGAATCAGACTCAATACCACTCCGTGAGGAGATTTCAAGAGTGATTTGCACGTGAGTGCCACAAGGAGAGCAAGTTGCGAAAGCAATTTAAGAACAGTGGACCTGAAACTTGGGAAGAAGACTCATGCTGCAGGGATTCTCTTGCAAAACATATCTCTAAGGCATGTACAAAGTTTTAATTGAATCAGACTTCAAAGTACTCCGTTAGCAGCTTTATCGTATGATTTGCTTTCAAGTGCACCTAGGTTGACAAGCAGCGAACGGTAATTTAGGAACAACATACCTGAAACTTGAAATGAAGACTTCTGCCACTGGGATTCTCTTATGCTATGTATCTCGAAGGCATGAATCAAGTTTCAATTGAACCAAGCGCTTGAGGGTGGGAGGGGGACAGTGGTGCAACATGCAGGGAGCACATTAAGGAGGGAGGGGGGCGGTGGTGCAACATGCAGGCGGCGCATTAGGGAGGGAGGAGGGCGGTGGTGCAGCATGCAAGCAGCGCATTAGGGCGGGAGGATGGTGGTGGTCCAGCATGCAAGCAGCGCATTAGGGTGGGAGGGGGGCGGTGGTGCAGCATGCAAGCAGCGCATAAGAGTGGGAGGGGGGCGGTGGTGCAGCATGCAAGCAGCGCATAAGAGTGGGAGGGGGGCCGTGGTGCAGCATGCAAGCAGCGCATAAGAGTGGGAGGGGGGCGGTGGCGCAGCCTGCATACAGCGCGTTAGGGAGGGAGGGGGGCGATAGTGCAGCATGCAGGCAGTGCGTTAAGGAGGGAGGGGGGCGGTGGTGCAACATGCAGGCGGCGCATTAGGGAGGGAGGAGGGCGGTGGTGCAGCATGCAAGCAGCGCATTAGGGCGGGAGGATGGTGGTGGTCCAGCATGCAAGCAGCGCATTAGGGTGGGAGGGGGGCGGTGGTGCAGCATGCAAGCAGCGCATAAGAGTGGGAGGGGGGCGGTGGTGCAGCATGCAAGCAGCGCATAAGAGTGGGAGGGGGGCCGTGGTGCAGCATGCAAGCAGCGCATAAGAGTGGGAGGGGGGCGGTGGCGCAGCCTGCATACAGCGCGTTAGGGAGGGAGGGGGGCGATAGTGCAGCATGCAGGCAGTGCGTTAGGGAGGGAGGGGGGCGGTGGTGCAGCGGGCAGGCAGCGCATTAGGGCGGGAGGATGGTGGTGGTGCAGCAGGCAGGCTGCGCATTAGGGAGGGAGGGGGCGGTGGTGCAGCAGGCAGGCAGCGCATAAGAGTGGGAGGGGGGCGGTGGCGCAGCTTGCAGGCAGCACATAAGAGTGGGAGGGGGGCGGTGGTGCAGCATGCAGGCAGTGCGTTAGGGAGAAAGAGGGGCGCTGGCGCAGCATGCAAGCAGCGCATAAGAGTGGGAGGGGGGCGGTGGCGCAGCCTGCATACAGCGCGTTAGGGAGGGAGGGGGGCGATAGTGCAGCATGCAGGCAGTGCGTTAGGGAGGGAGGGGGGCGGTGGTGCAGCGGGCAGGCAGCGCATTAGGGCGGGAGGATGGTGGTGGTGCAGCAGGCAGGCTGCGCATTAGGGAGGGAGGGGGCGGTGGTGCAGCAGGCAGGCAGCGCATAAGGGTGGGAGCGGGGCGGTGGTGCAGCCTGCATGCAGCGCATTAGGGAGGGTGGGGGGCGATGGTGCAGCATGCATGCAGTGCGTCAGGGAGGGAGGGGGGCGGTGGTGCAGCGGGCAGGCAGCGCATTAGGGCGGGAGGGTGGTGGTGGTGCAGCAGGCAGGCTGCGCATTTGAGAGGGAGGGGGCGGTGGTGCAGCAGGCAGGCAGCGCACTAGAGAGAGAGGGGGGCGGTGGTGCAGCATGCAGGTTGGGCATTAGGGTGGGAGGGGGGCGTTGCTGCATGCAAGCGGTGCACAAGGGTGGGAGGGGGGCGGTGGCGTAGCATGCAGGCAGCGCATTAGCGAGGGAGGAGGGCAGTGGCGCAGCATGCAGGCAGCGCATTAGGGAGGGACAGGGGCGGTGGCGGAGCATGCAAGCAGCGCATAAGGGTGGGAGGGGGGCGGTGGTGCAGCATGTAGGCAGCGCTTAAGGGTGGGAGGGGGGCGGTGGTGCAGCCTGCATGCAGCGCGTTAGGGAGGGAGGGGGGCGGTGGTGCAGCGGGCAAGCAGCGCTTTAGGGAGGGAGGGTGGTGGTGGTGCAGCAGGCAGGCTGCGCATTAGGGAGGAAAGGGGCGGTGGTGCAGCATGCAGGCAGCGCACTAGGGAGAGAGGGGGGCGGTGGCGCAGCATGCAGGTAGCGCATTAGGGTGGGAGGGGGGTGTTGCTGCAGCATTTAGGCAGTTCATGCCAGATGGGGATGGTTTGATGCTGCAGCATGCAGGCAGCGCATACCAGGGGGTGGTAGTGTTGCTGCATGAATGCATGCAGTGTATTCCAGTGGGCAGTGGGTGGCTTCGCTCTAACGGCCCTGTTGGCTGCTTCCGCGTTGCTTCTGCATGTTAATCTGCGAATTGCAAGGTACAGGAATTGGCACCGGTCCATCGCCATGGTGTCGACCGCTATCGTAGCCCAGTGGTTCCACCTCAAAAGAACCAGCGTCACGCTGCGAACGTTTCGACATCTGGGGCCCGCGCAAAATTAGAGAGGCATTTTTATGGTATAATGATAACTAATATACAGCTTGGGGACGAAAACAATGATGCAAAATAAAAGGCATTCTACGATTGGATTTCAGGTCTCTACAAACCTTATTTCACACTTTCGTAAGTCTCTACAAACGACGTATAACCACCCGGTCCTTCATGAGTACTTGGGAGCTAAAAGAGTGGAAATACTCGATCGTAACCCTATAACCCCTATATGGGGTGTAAAGGAGCAAAGCTCGTGAAAGACCTTCAATTGGAAAAGTTTTCCTCCATGTCTGAGCTTGAAGTCCCTCTTAGTTACTGTACTTTCTAGTCTACTCGTAGCACTCTGCTTGCTCGCATTATCAATGGCCAGCTGAGGACTGTTGCGGCGCCAAAAGCCAGGCGACTTTTACCTGATCCGAAGCCGAAAAAGCCAACAACAAAGGAGGCCGAGGCTAGTAAGGCAGCTGAGCATGCAGCCAAGGTGGCTGAGCTGGAGGTGGTGATCGCGGCTCTACAGAAGGCGGCTGCGAAGTCGGACGCCATGAACTAAGCTGGAGAGGGAGGAGGGAAAACGGACGAAGTCCGCTAACAGAGCTCTTGAAACGGATCAGAACGCTCGTCTGATTCTGCAGATGCTGAAGCAACAGCAGAGCAACAGCGAACGAAAGCCAGGAGGAAATTACTTCCGTCAAACCCAGGAAGGGCAAGAAGAAGCACACAGCCGATACCGAAAAAGGAGAAGAGAGAGAAGAACAAGACGGGCGAGTCTCTTTGCTTTTGGTCCCTCCTTCTGCCGCTGGGTCAGGGTGTTCTTGTGCGGTCGTTGGAGCTTGAGCTGTTCGGGGCCCTTGGGGGGGCGTGTGCTGGTGGCGTCGTAGTTTGTGTTGCTGAGTTCCGTGGGACTGTGTTCGTACGTGCTTTGCTTCATCGAATCATCGTGCGTGCCCTGACCTGGTCCCTCTATCTCTCCAGTCGAACAAATCCCTCTCCGACTTCGGTTGGTCGGGTCGCTTGGGCAATAATGCGCGCTTTGCTTCATCGTGCCCTGACCTGCTCCCTCTCGCTCTCGAACTAATCCCTCTCCGACTTCGGTTAGTCGGGTCGCTTGGGCAATGCGCGCCTCCTCTATGCGCAAATCTTTGATTTGTAGGGAGGTTTCCTTTGGTCCCTGTGACTATCGGCTCAAATCCCGGTCCGATTTAACGTCCGATGGGTCGCGTGGGCATTGCAGCCTCCTCATGGCGAATCTTTGATTCGTATGGAGGTCAACTTTGATTGGTCCTCTGTGACTATCGGCTCAGATCCCGGTCCGACTTTACGTCAGATGGGTCGCTTGGGCATTGCGTGCCTCCTCCATGGACAAATTGATTTGTAAGGAGGTTTCCTTTGGTCCGCAGTGACTGTCGGCTTCAAATTGACCGGTCGTGCCTACGGGTGGACTGGTCGGAGGCAGGGCTAACCGCTCGTCCTCTCCCCTTTACACGATCATTCGAGTCCCTGGTTGTAACTGACTTAAGTTCCCCCCACACACATGCATGATATGTGCATGTGAGGGAATGATTTCTGACACACTTCCCCCCCACGAGCCACAGGGTAACCCGGTTCGGAAACACGGTACGGGAATACGGTACGGTACGGATACGGTACGGACAAAAGGGACAATACGGTAGGGCAACGTCGGTAAGATTCGGCCGCTTGAAATGGTCAATTGATTCAAACGGAGGGAAAAGTTCGCTTGATCGAACGCTTGAAGCTCGATTGATTCAACTGCCCGCTTTTTCTCCCCTGTCGACACCCGCCCTGTCGAAGTACTGGTACAGGTGCACCCGCTCGCTCCTGCTGGCCCTCGCTCGCTCTTGCTAGCGTCGTCAACTCGTCATTCCTCTTGCGTCGGCATTAGTCATCTTCACAGCTCAACATCAAGTTATACGCTCGTATGGAAAATGCATGACAGATTCGTCGTGTGCATATATATCTGTGTGCATATTTTTGCTTTGCTCAACTAGCTACTAGTACTCCATCCCAGCAGGAGCATAATTCTGGCATGTTCGCATGCGCTCGTAATGTATGGCACTTGATAAGCGTAGTAGCAGAAGGTGCATAATTTGTTTAGGAATTCGAATGGGGCGGAGATGAAGATGTGCATGCGTTCCAAGTGTGAATACTGTAATAGTTTGTTCCCCTATGAACAGAAATTGAGTCTGCAACGGGGGGGCCGATGCATGTCTCCCTGCCTGTCTGCAACACAGGCCAACTTGCACATCAGCCTGGCGTTGCTTCCCAGCTTGCGCACAAACAAGAAGCTGGTGGCCAGCTTGCCCATCAGCATGAAGCTGCTGGCCTCCTGTTGCATGCAGCGAGCTTGCACACCAGCATGGAGCTGCTGGCGAGTAGCAGGCTTGTTCACTGACATAAAGATTCAATGCTAGCCAGTATGCGGAACAGCCTGGAACATCTGCCCAGCTTTATTTATTTTTGTTGTATAATGCATCCGTTCAACCCGCAGGATGGCAGGTGTCACTGCTTGCCGGGTGCACAGTCCGCCGACAGAGACATCTCATTATGCCCTTGTGGGCAGTACATGGCCCAGCTAGAGGTAAACCCTAGGTCAGCCGCCACCCTGCTACTCAGCTAGGTAGCAGCCAGCGGCCCAAGTAGTAGGGTATGCTGCAACAAGAACCCTCAGCTACAGACCCAGACGTAGCTGAAATGTAGCTGACGAAAATTCACCCTTTCACTTTCACATTCTGCTGCCACAAACCCTGAACCCTCCTGTCACCTCCCACCTTATCAACCCCTTCAAACCTTTAGGTGAGAAGATGTGACCCTAAACCCTACACCCTTGAGACCGTGACAGCCCCCCCCCAGCCCAGTGGACTCCTTCCTCTCTGCGACACTTCCAAACCTTTAGCCCCGCACCCTAACCAGCCCCTCAGAGGTATTAGTGTTTAGACCATGTCAGCGTCTACAGCACCTCGCAATCCCAGCTGCATTGTTTTGAAACCTCCACCCCTTGACCCTCTGAGCCCCCTTCCCCCCGCTCAGCAACACCCATGTCAGGACTTGGAACCCCCTTCGGGTCCCAGCTGCGTCCTTCCCAACCTCCAAACGCGGAACCCCTTAGCCCTTACCCTGAACCCCTCCCCCCCATTCAACGGGACAAATACGGAGACCATGCCTGAGTTCATGACGCTGCCGTGTGGTACCATGAATACGGTCCAAGATTTTCCCCATTTCTAAGGCTCAGAACAGCAGGGAAACACATGCATGCAACACTCCCATGACTGTTTGACCCCATTGCAAGCACATTGATCCTGACATGCTGCATGGCTGCATGACAGCCCACATGCAATTGTGCATGGCCCCCAAATAACCACCAAGGATCTCCATGCATGCATGCAGATTTACCATGCTGACATGCTAGGGAAAAGTATGATCATTGATGCAATCCCAAACTCCTCACACTGTCACACATCGCCATTACAGTCCTCCAACATGCATTTCAGCAATTCAGCCAGTCCATATAAACGCTACCCACCATTATGGCACATAAAATTTTACATGCAGGAATATAGCAATAGAAACAAGAGGCATCAGAATCACCTGGCATAGTTGCTGAGTTGCATCATTGCATGGCATGCATGGAAATCACTTCGTAAGGAGACGCGGAGCTCCTGTGTCTGGCCTCCCTCCTGGGAGTCCTGGACTCCTGGGCTCCTACTCCTCCTAGCCTCCAACTTACGTACACTTTTGAAAGAGTAAAATATGCACATCGATATGAGGCATCGGTTCACACGACATCACCGCTGTATGCCTGTATCACCCGTCCTAACGTCTTACCTTTTTACACGCCACAACTTGTCATGTTATGCCTGCGAGGTGATTGGTATCGGCGAAGTCCCGACGATAATCTTATCGCAAAATTTGCATGGCCCACTCTTGGCGTGGCCAGCCTTCGATGACCGCTGCAAAATCCAATGCGCATCAGCCGTGTACGCTGCCTTCCTAGGACTTGTTCTCAGCGCTGCCTCTACCTCCATCATGATGATATCTGATATGTCTGACTGATCTCTGCACGTATGCTCTCATGCAGTGCAGGAAATGGCGACCGTACTTGGCCGTGCTGCAAACGGTACGGTGCGGTACGGATACGGTACGGGATTTTAAGCCAATACGGCCCGTACTGGGTAACCTTGTGGCTCATCACATTGCACGGCCGAGCCATGCCAAGGACCGAGCCAAGTGCTGAGCCAAGTGCCATGCCAAGTGCCGAGCATAGTGTTGAGCCAATTGCCGAGCAAAGTCCATGCATGCCGTGTCGTGTTGGATAATGTGCCGAGCCAAGTGTCGTGCCATGCCATGCAAGCTGTAAGTGCTAAGTGAGAAAGTGCCGAGCCTAGTGCAAAGCCAAGACCATGCATGCCTTGCCGTGCTGAGCTAGTTGAGCAAAGTGGCGTGCCAAGTGCCACGCCAAGTGCCGTGCCATGCAAGGTGTAAGTGCTAAGTGCCGTGCAATGTGATGAGCCAAGTGCTAAGCCAAGGGCCGTGCCAAGTGCCGAGCAGAGTGCCGCGCCAAATTGCTAAGCCAAGAAACAAGCCAGATTTGCTGTGCCCAACCGAGTGCCATGAAGAATGCCGAGCTAAGAGGCGATTCACACCGGCCAACAGAAAGCGACTTTCGGTCGAACTGAACTACTGTCACTTCGCGATCCCAACCCCGACGGCTGGACGACCGATTCACACCAAATAAATCTCTGAAAACGGCGAAAGCCGTATCCTGCTTCTTTCAAAATGGCCCATCCCCTTTCTTGCCTGCTTAACGTAATGCTCCTTGCCCTTGAATCGACATCGAACTGCCAGTCGAACCTCTGGTACTCAGTGACCAGTCCACCTCCTGAAGTAGTGCTATCGTCACCATGCACCTGCCTACCAGCATCAGTGCGAGTGCTCGCTCGGTATGCTTGCGGCTTGCCATGTGCCCATGCCAACCACTAGATTACTGAGCCAAAATCTGAAGCTGTCTGTACTCAGCCAGTTTGTCTTATTCTGGACGTGTTTTTCAGGGGGCGTGGTACGTCTGCAGACGCGTCTGCTGCTAGTATCTGGTCGTGGGATCATAGATATAGTGCTAACGTACTCAATCGTCCGCACAGAATAGCAGGCGACAGACGGGGCAAAGAAACAGACTGAGAAGCGGCACAAGATGCCCGTCGGAAATGGCCAGCGCGAACTGAAAGTTGCCAACGTGAACTGAAAGTGATTGACGCGAACTGAAAGTGGGGTCCAGACCCCACTTTCAGTTCGTGCGCGAAAGGTGCCCAACCCCCGGGGTTGGCCGAACTGAACTGAACTGAAATTCGCGCGAAAGGTGACGAAAGTGGCGAAAGTGCCCCGGTGTGAATCGCCTCTAAGTACCACCCCGTGCCTAGTGATAAGTGCTGCGCCAAGTGCCGAGCCAAGTCATGTGCAACCATGGAGTCACGCGGTCATGCATACATGTATATGGCATGCAGGCACAGGTATATGCACCGCCCCATGTCTTTTGTCTTGCCGCATGGCAATGGCAAGAACCAAGAAAGGACAAGATGGGTGTGCGAATTAACCTTGCCCCAGGTGGGACCACCAAAGATTGATGGAACCACGGGCAGCAAATGACCGGTATAAACATTTTCAGTTGGACATGGGAGCCCAGCGGGGATACCCATTCTTGTACAGTTGGGACATCGACGGGTTGCAACTCGGAACTTGCATTCGCTGCCTGGTTAAATGCTAAGATCGGCGGAGCAGTTGAGAAAGTTCTGCACGGAAATGTAGTTGTGACACCCAAATCTCCCCATCATCCCACAGTCGTACTACATGCATAGCCTCCTGAGAGGAGGAGTTGCAGCAATGTGGACATCAGGGGTGGATATGGAGAGGATCCGGGCCAATGGTCGATGGAAGTCATATGCTGAAAAAGTAAGAGCCTTGTGTTGTGCAAAGGGCCAAGCTAAGGGCCGAGTCTAGTGCCAAACCAACTAAGTGCCGAGCCAAGTCCATGCATGCCTTGTTGTGCTGGGCAAAGTTCCGTGCCAAGTGCCACGCCAAGTTCCGTGCCATGCAACTTGGAAGTGCTAAATGTTCTGCAAAGTGCCGTGCAACGTGCTAAGCCAAGTGCCATGCCAAGGGCCGAGCCAAGTGCCAAGCCAAGGGCCGAGCCATGGGCCGTGCCAAGTGCCTAGCAAAGTGCCGAGAAAAATGCCATGCTAAGTGCTTAGCCAAGGACCGAGCCATGGGCCGTGCCAAGTGCTTAGCAAAGTGCCTAGTAAAATGCCGTGCTAAGTGCCGCGCCAAGTGCATAGCAAAGTGCCAAGCCAAGGGCCGAGCCATGGGCCGTGCAACAGGCCTAGCCAAGTGTTGCGCAGAGTGCCGTGCCAGATTGCTTAGCCAAGTGCCAAGCCAAGTTTTGCTGTGCCCAGCCGAGCGCTATGACGAGTCGTGTTGTGCAAAATGCCGAGCTAAGTGCCGCGCCATGCTAAGGGATCAGTGCCGTGCCAAGTGCCGAGCCAGGTCCCGTGCAACCATGGCATAACGCGGTCATGCGGTCATGCATATATGCTTATGGCATTCTGGCACAAGTATGCTTATCGCCCTATGTCTTTTGTCTTGCCGCATGGCAACGGCAAGAACCGAAAAAGGACAGGAAGGGCGTGCGAATAAACCTTGCCCCATGTGGGACCACCAAAGAATGATGGAACCACGGGCAGCAAATGACCGGTATAAACATATTCAGTTGGACATGAGTGGAAGTCCTGCAGGGATACCCATTCTTGCTTGGTCAGTTGGGACATCGACCGGTTGCAACTCGGAACTTGCATTCGCCGCCTGGTTAAAGGCTAGGATTGGCGGAGCAATTGAGAAAGTTCCTTGCGGAACTGCAGGTGCGACACCCAAATATCCCCAATCCCCATCATCCCACAGTCGTGATGCATGCATAGCCTCCAGAGAGGAGGAGTTGCAGCAACGTGGACATCAAGGGTGGATACGGAGAGGATCCGGGCTCATGCATGGTCGATGGAAGTCTGATGCAGTGCTTGTTTTTATGACAACAAGATTAGACATAAGGCTGTCCGTTACAGCAGTGAGGTAGCGGATGCTTGGGTTGCCCCGTTTTTAGCTTGCGTTGTGGGGGCCTTCTTGCGGATTTCTTAACAAGTGCAAATTTAGTTTTGCTCTGAAACCGCCCCCCTGACACTGGTTAAACTTTCTGAGGGTAGAACCCTCTACTGAACTGTGAACTGCATGTGCAAGCTTGAGGAGTGGGATGACCGCAGTTTAAAGCGCCGAATTTTCTGACGGCACCACCCAACTCTTTATAAACATGCAGTGATGATACTGTAGTCTCAAACTGATTCTATCTCGGAGACTATTGCCAATCTGAGCCCCCCAAATCCTGACTGGCCTACGGCCAGTGACCCAAGCAACACTCTTAAGCTTGGGTGGTGCACCAAGACCTTCCGTCAGTCATGGACCAGAATTTAGCTCAAGGGCAACCATCTTAAAATGGACAGTGCTGGGCTGATGAGGGGTGAACTGCAACGTAGGTATGCCTGAAATTATATTTAGGGTGAACATGGCTTCCCCCCTCCATCGCCAGTCCAGCAGTCAACAGCTGAAACTTACGCCACGGCCACAGTCTATTCTGTCTTAAGCTCATCACGCTTTACAAGCTGGGACACACAAGAGTGCGTTACAGTATCAGCATTTACTGACCACCTTACTCCTGCCCGGTCTTTCGCCGCATGTCCTTCTCCAACCCTCTGCACCATTAAAGCTCGCCACACCAAACAAGCTGGGACCCCACCCGAGACTGCCCAAGACCAGCCACTCATCATGGCCCTCTACCACTATGCATCCAAAGTGAACCAGTCATTCTCCTCGGCATCCAGCGGGGATCTCTTCTTGGATCCCTCTCTCCCAGTTTAAATCCATGACCTGCTGTCCCAACTGGCAGTCGATGCGCACCACTTGCGCCAAGTGTTGTTTCACTCCTCAGAGGGGCTGTCGGCAGCTGAGGTATGGACCGAAGAGGCTGCTCAAGCGGCAGGCTTCCCGTTCGGCACTCCCTCGCTGCTGACTACGAAGGACGGCAATAGGCCGGCGGCGGCCTGGGCCGTCACGCCAGACAACGAAAACCTTGACAAAGTCGCTGCCAGGATTGCGCGGAAGCAGGCGGCGGAGAAGGAGCGGGAGGCGCATGCATGCGATGTGGCCGCCTAGCTGTGGCCCGGCAACTCTCGCCTGCTGGCTGCTGCCCCGCTGCTGCCCCGCCCCCGGCAGCTCCAGCTCCCCTCCTCGGTTTGCACCCGAAGGTGCCCCGTTGCTCTCGGAAACGGAGCACCTGCACGTTGAGCGGGCCGAGCTCCTGCCACCGAGGATGCCGCGCAGCAGGTGGGGGACCGAGGGCAGCAGCTGCGGCCGTGCCGCCGCAGCCACCACAGGTGCTGCCAGGACGGTCTGCATCTCTATTTCTACCGTACATATTCATGTTGTGCCTTGAGATAGGTACAGCTGGCCGCTCCGGCTGCTGTCGCACCTTAGTGCTGCCTCTGGCCGCCCCTATGATGATTTTTGGGGCGGAAACTGTCCCTGAGACTGTGGAATTTAAAGTTGGTTGTCCAAGGTATTGCATGCTAAATGATGCGGAGGACTCCAGTTAGATTTCCTTTCATGAGCCGCACCATGCCAAGTGAGCTTCCGTTTACGCCTCCACGGCTTGCTTGACAGACAAGGGAACGGAAAATTGCCGCACCCCCGCCCACTCGTTTGATTGCGCTGTATGGCAGAAATTGCATGTTAAACAATGCTGTCCTCCTCCTCCTCCTCCTCCTCCTCCTCCTCCTCCTCCTCCTCCTCCTCCTCCTCCTCCTCCTCCTCCTCCTCCTCCTCCTCCTCCTCCTCCTCCTCCTCCTCCTCCTCCTCCTCCTCCTCCTCCTCCTCCTCCTCCTCCTCCTCCTCCTCCTCCTCCTCCTCCTCCTCCTCCTCCTCCTCGAATGAGAGCCCCCCCCCCTGAAACGGAAAGACCCTGAATGCAAGAGACTGACAAAAAGGGTGCCCTCCGGGAGGCCTGCCCAACCTTTTGCCCCCAGCCTCTCCTTTACGCTAGGGCACCGAAAGCACACATGGAGCGTATCCTCCACATGCAGGCCGTACGCGTGTCCCTCAGCCCAGTATCGTTGGCAGTAGTAGCGTGTGTCTTGCTGCTGATCGCTGCGCCGTCCTTTATTATAAGTTGTGCTGATCGCTCCGAGTCACAGCTTTGAGTTAATGCACATACGAGCGCACACCCTTTTACTAGTGTGGCTCCAAGCGTGCGCCAGCAAGGCGCCAGCTGTAGGCTGAATCCAGGCGTGGTAGGCGGCCGCAGACCTGAGTGTGTTCGGTGGCGGGGTCTGTAGGGTCTCCCCGGCCGACGACCTCCATGCATATGCGCCTGCTCATAGGCAGCATGCACTAGCGCTAGCACTTTAGTAGAGACGGGGAGAAGTTGTAGGTCAGCCGCTGTCTAATGCAGTATGGGGACGGCTGGTCCCGCTCTAGCTCCTCTAAGGAACAGAGCAGTTGACTGCACCATTTGCGTCATCCAGAGGTCTGACTGAGCGCGAGCTGCATATCTGCCGCCCTGGCTACCGCCATGAATGGGCTGCCTTCATGTGCTGCCGGTGCTACCGCTGCATTGAAGAATCGAAGCACATGGCGCCACCAACCTCGCTGTAACAGTTGGATATGTAGCTCCCTCATGACTCCCCAACTAGCGGCGGACGCTGGGCCCCGCTGCCTGGTGCAGGTGCTGTAAAAAGCTGAACTGCAACTTGTTGTGGAGGTAGTGTTGCGGTCCGAGGTGTCCGGTGGCCCACACCACATCACCGTAGTTGGCTGCAGGCGCTGCCTATGCCGTCGCCAGCGGGATGCGAGTACGCAAATGATGCCTCAGACGCACCTTGGCTTGGTTACCATACAACGGACATGCAGCAGCGCAACATACAGCCAGTGGTGCCTCTCTTCTCTGCATGGCCTTCATCATGCCACCGCTCTCGTGCTAAATGATGCCCAAGAACTTCAAATTTGGGGCGCGCTTCAGCACTGTCCTGGCGGGGCCGTACACGCATGTACTATCCAAAGGCTTTGGGGTATTTGGGGTGAAGTCATGGTGGTAGATAGTGTGTTCTAAGCTAGTGGGGTGCTGTAGCAACCTGCACACCTGGTGCAGATGTACTAAAATAATTATGTTGCAAAAAGCACCGCCTCGCTCTGGACTGTCTGTGCCTCCTTAGGATGCGGTATATCATCCATTGCACAGTCCAGATGTACATCACATGTACATCAGTATTACATCTCAGACCTAGTAGCGTTAGGAACGCTATATGAGCCAAAGTGGGGTACCAGTTTTTTTACACCTTAATATAGCTTTTTAAGCATGAGTTATTGCGGCCGTGTGAGTGTTTTTTGGTCGTGGGTCTTTCCTGTTTCCTGCTCACCTTTTCTCAGTCGGCTGACGGTAGATGAGGGCCACATGCGCACCCGGGTTGTTTTATGTCTCAGGTTTTTAGGGTTGGGCGGCCGGTCTTACACCTTGTAAATAAAGTCCTACCAAAAGAAAGGGTCGCCCAGAGCGCGAGGGAGATCGCGCGAGGGGCTTAAGCACAAAACGTGGGGGCTTCAGCACAAAGCTTGGGGGCTTAGCACAAAAAATGGGCAGCAGCCTCTGCTGCAAGCAAAGAGTGGGGAGTCTCTTGGAAGCCACTGAGCATCGACCCGGCACTCCGCAAAAGGATCAGAGGACGGCCCAGGCGTCCCAGCAGAGGCATCCCAGACCCTCCTGGGATGGTAACATGGGTGCGTATGTAAGGGTTTCACCCTTCCCGGTCGTTCTGTAGTTAACTTATTGACAACGGTAGACTTACCTTCGGTAGTAAGAAGTTGAACGTTGATCTTCCAACGGCAGTTGAACCCTCTCATGTCTCTCTATTTATACTGGGCCTTCTGCCAAGCTTGAACTAGTGTGCCAGCCCATGCAATCTCTTGACCGTCTCTGATCTATCCCGGGCTCCCGGCTCTCTGTGTCCATACCAGTCAGCCAGAACTTAGATCCTTTTCAGCGTCCCGGGAATACTGGTCTCGAAGCGTATCGACGTATCCTATACCGGTATTTCGTTTATTTGACGCGTACCAGACGCGTACCAGATGAGGTCAACAGGCATCCTGGGATGCCTATTGGGATGAAAGAGAGGACACAAGCAACCTGGGACAGAAGCCTTGGAATAATAGATTGGGGCGGCAGCAGAGAGGGCGGCAGCGTCTGTTGTCGTCACGAGTGCTGATCAGATGTGCAACCTATCACAGTGAAGTTCGTAGCGATCCCGCTGAGAGTGCAAAGCACACACATAGGGCCCAATTCCACTTGTCACCGGAATGGCACAGGAATGGAATGGCATCGGAATGGAATGGCACCGGAATGGAATGGCACCGGAATGTCACCGGAATGGCACCGGAATGGCACCGGAATGACCACTTGTCGCGGAAATGGCATGCCAGCTCACCCTCCCCAATTCCACTTGCCACCGGAATGGCACCGGAACGCCAGCGTGGCGCCAGCGTGGCGCTGCCGTACCCGTTAAGTGCCATATGTTGCATCGCTCCTATTTTGAGCAATGCAAAAATACTTCGCATCAACGCTCCGACAGCGTGGACAACTTCGTCCTCATCTTCAAATTTCCATCGCCGTCATCTTTCTTTCGTTTTGAATACTCCTTTTCGCCCGTTCCTGCTGCCATGGCCGACGCATATCCTTCACAGGAGCCTCATTTGAATCTTTCCCGCGTACTACGGGAAAGTAGAAGTTGGCACCGATCTGGCCAACCCACTGGCGAATTTCGACGTGTGCCCCCTAGTAGTCCCTCCGATCGCCTGGGCTATCGTTTAGCAGCGGCCTGAATTTGCTACACCCAACTTCGACAGTGCTAGGGCACCCCTGGCTGCACGTACATTGCAACTCAACACTTTATTTGTCAAACAGGACTACGGTATCATACTTAGCGAGACAAGTAGACAGGACACTCTTACGAAGCGATAAGGCAAGTGCTTGACAGGCTGTTCACTAGAAAGATTTGGTCTCAGCCGTCCCCGAACACACTCCGGATACAAGTGGAATTGCGTTTCATTTTTTTCAGCCAGCGTGGCTGAAGCCTCACCCAACCAGATAAACTGCCACCGGAACGTGTTCCGTCGAGCGCCCTAGTGGAATTGGGCCCATAGAAGAGAGGGTGGAAGAGAGCCCCGAAGAGAGCTGGCGACATTGTACTTGTCACATGGGGGCGGAAACTTCGTCGTCACAGCTTCGTCGACATTGGTTGAGTCGGTTGCCTGGGGCAACATGCTGGCATCCAGCTGGCAATATGGTGAGGCTCTGGTTGGCACCACGATTTCGACGCGTTCAAGGCGCTGCACAGCAGCGTGACCTTTATTCCGCTTCCGAATAATACAAGTTGGGCGTTGGTGTCATACTGGCGCCCTGGGCGCCACATGAGAGCACTTCAGCAGCGCTTTGACAGGTCCAGGATCGGACCCAACGCAAGCCGCCTGACAAAGGCACAGTGTTCCGCAGGTTCCTGGTGTCCCAAACTGCCAGAACAATTCGATTGAAAAAGCCTGCTGTCTGTATAGACTTACAGTGCCCTCCTCAGAGGTATGGTGCCAGCTGGATGCCACATGTTGCCTCAACAGACTCAACCGATGTCGACGAAGCTGTGACGACGAAGTTTCCGCCCCCATGTGTACTTGTCAATGTGCGAAAGTTTAAGGACAACCAATTGCTGCAGACACCTCGGTGTGGTGGATTCCCTAGCCCCTTTCCGTGCAATTTTATATTGTCTGGGTTAGTTAACAGTTTTACATGAAGAATGACGAGTACTTATGTTGAAGCTGCCGAGGCCAACACACTCTTTCCCGGGCACATGTTGCCTGCCCATTTGTCATTCATCCATATAATTACGCACCCTCCATATTCGCACGAATCGACACTAGGCACGGGTTGACATTGTTCCATACCATTCGCATACACTGTAGCCTGTCCAGTTCTAATTATATCATGATCCGCTTCTCTGAGAAGATTCCCCTCCCTCGATTAATTGCACATGCATACGTGTGTTTGTGCGGACATACGTCATCATAATAGGTTCTTCCCCTCGCGACTTACCTGTCCAGCCTCTGCCGGCTCAAATTTTCTGGCATTGCTACCAACGACCTGCCTGGTACCTTATATCAATTGAGCGATCTGTTTAGCTACTGGCTTGCCTTACCTTTCACCCACGAAGACTTAAACTGTCAGTGAACACAGCCTTCCAGCCCCCTTGGTCTGTCTACCTCGGTCATTGCGCAAATGATGACCGACACCACAGACTACACCAACACATACGGATTCCAATCCCAAGCCCCATCGATTGAGCTCGGCCCTTCGGCAGCAGATGGCGTAATCGGCCCCTTCAAGCATTGCGCGGTTGCTGCTGAGGCACGTGGTCGTGACAACACCCTTGCTGTCCTGGACACTCTAGCTGTCCCCAACAGGGCACGCTCCTCGGCAACCTTCTTCGACTCATCAACATCTGCGGCCATGCAGCATGCGGACTGCTACGATGCAGCCGCTGCTGCTGCTGCATCCTCAAGCCGATCTATGGCCATCGGCATCCCCGTCCCGACTTCGAGCTTTAACCTCAGTGGTCAACCCAGATTTGGGCTGCAGCATCACCCCCAACAGCTGGATCTTGCCAACAGCAACGGGCAACCAAGATTCGGGCACCATCAGCAGCAGCTGCTCCACCAGCCTCAACAGCTGGGCCGCGCTACCAGGTACTACGAAGGCGATCAACAACAGGATCTCTGCCTTGCACCCCCGTTCCCGTCATCAGCACAACATCCTTCGCAATGCTATTACGCGACAGCGGCGAGGCCGTCCTCCTCTGTTGCACCTGCTGGTACATCTGCGACAGCGTCACGGTTGATTCCCTACCTGCCCTCGTCAGTTGCAGGTCAGCAGTCTCTTCAGCTGCTGCAGCAGCAGCAGCAAGTTTTAACGACGGCCAACATTGATCGGAACACCGCCCCGTGGATGTGTTTCGGAAGCTATCAAACCTACGAGGACGCGTTGCAGGCCGCAGGCCAAGCTAGCAATGGCGCAATTCTGCTGATGAACCAGCAGCAGCCTTTGGGGGAGCCGATCAGGATGATGCCAAACCACATGGGCCACCCGACCCAGCAGCACCAGCCTGGCTTCTCCTTCTACTACCCTGGCGGCAATGCTGGCATGGCTCTACCCAGTGGGCCCTACTTCACCAGCATGGCGGCGGCAGTGGACGCCTCAGTCGCCGTGCCTTCTGACAGCTACCACGGCAATCGCAGCGCGGTGGCTGCGCAGCATGGGCACAAGCAGCAGCTTGCCACGGCAGTTGACTTCCCGGCCATGCGCCGCGAATACAGCCCCTTGCAGCATGGAGGCCTGGATCTTCAGCAGCGACATCAGCAGCGTGGCCCAACAGCCGCGCCGCGCATGAAGGTGGACCATGCAGGTCACTCCGCCGGGCCAGGCCGCTCGGCTTCGCCAGCCGCAGCACAGCAGCAGCAGCATGCTGACGATAGGACTGCAAGCGACGACAAGGAGCGCTGTCCCTTGCAGTCCTCCAAAACCACGGCGGATCTCGTTTTGCCGCCGCAGGCTGCTGCTGCGGACCTCAGCGCCGCAAACCACAGTAGCAAGGCTGCACACTTCGCCCTCATGATGCTGAGCGAAGCTGCTGAGGTGGCGGCTGCAGCGGTCGAGGGTGGCTGTGGTGATCAGAAGCCTTGCAAGCTGATGAAGTCAGGAAGCCTAACATCGGAGAATGGAATATTCGTGGTGAGATGCCTACTTGATCATTGTTGCCTTGAGACAAGTGTTGTTAAAGTTGCAGCGTCAAGGCATGCTTCCACGTGGAGCATTTGTTTCGCAAATTGCCCACTATGTATTGCTGATACTGTCGCTGCCGCTGCTGCTATTTCTGTTACCATCTATTGCTGTCCCCAGCATGTGCAGTTTCTTGACGTCCTCTGAGTTGCTGCCCCCTGCCCCTCTTCTGCTGCAAGATGCCCCAGACCAAGCCTTCTGCCGCTGGCCTCCGCGACAACTCCTTATCTCCACAGCCGCAGCGGCCGGGGCCAAAGCGGCCGCAACAGAAGATGCCGCCGGTGCCTGCGTCCAGTCAGCCGACCGAGCTGCAGCACGCCGCACCCGACGCGCCTCCCACTTTCAACGTCAGCATGAGGCTAGGCGGTCGTCTCGTCGACATCTGCACCACGAGTGACCTCGCAGAAGCGCACGAGGTCGAAGACCTGGTGAGCTGTGGGCATAAACTCTTTAACCTGAACTCTGCACCCTGCTCCCCTTGACCCGCACCCTGCACCCCTTGACCTGCACCCTGCTCCCCTTGACCCGCACCCTGCACCCCTTGACCTGCACCCTGCTCCCCTTGACCCGCACCCTGCACCCTGCACCCCTTGACCTCAACCCTGAACCCCTGGGTCTGAACATTTTAAACTGCTGACTCAGGCCCAGGGGATGAAGGACTTGGCTGGACTCGAGGTTCGAAAGTCAAGCTTAAACCTGACCTGGAAATTTGAAACCTCGACCCTGAACTGAGAGGGTCACCCTAAACTGAAGCCTAGACCCTTCAATCAGCAGTTGGGTTCCTCCCTGACTTTTGACTTTTCTCTGCGTTTTAGCTTTCTTTATTTGTTTTCACCTGTGCACTATCTCGGCCCAGGTTGCACTGATTTTTCTGCTCTCATGCCCCTCCCCACACATGAGGGTGGGTGGGGGATCCTTCGGTTTTAGCTATCTTTCTTCTGACCCGTCTCACCATTTCGCCTTGCAGCTGAAGATTGGCAGCCAAGGGGCCGCCTCGCGGGGGCAGCTGCACTACCCAGCCTGCACGTACACAGCCATGCAGGTGATTCATGCCCTGGGGGCTGCATTCTAGGAATTGCTGCTATAGTTTGTGTCTTGAGCCCTAAACCACCCAGCCAGCATGTGAACGGCCATGCAGGCGATAAATGCACAGTCTGAAAGGCGCCCTCTTTGTTGAATTGTATGAGTTGTACATGGGACTTAAGGTTGACCGGTACTTGCTGTTCATTTGCATGACTTGTGCAAGGTATCTTTGGCTGACTTAACGGTGCCGATGTTGCGGTACAATATTTTTGTCTCAAGAAATGCTATGGATGCCTTTACCAATACTTAACAAAATGTATGCGATGCCCTTTCCCTTGGTAAACCTATAAAATCTGGCGGCTGGTAGCCGGAGCTCTGCCACGGACACTTCCCTGCGACCCCCATTCCTCCCCCCCCACAAATGTGTGGTTCAAAACTAAGCCCGACCTTAGATCAAGGGTCCCTGCAAAGCTTGTCCACCAGGTTTTAAATAAGCCTCTTTTATTTTCTGTATTTTTTCAGGTGCGTAAGCTGGCTGCCAACCTGGTCGCCGAGGGTCACTTGAGCCCCGAAGACATCGAAGAGGCTTACTTCAGGGCCCTGGAGGCTGGTTGCCGAGGAGAGGCGCTGGCAAATGGCGCTGGATCGGCCAAGACCGCCGCGCACCGTGCCGGACCCGCGAAGCGAGCCGGATCCGCAGATCACGCTGGATCCGGATCCGTGGACGCCCGCTTTGAGGCGCACGAGCAGCAGCTGCTAGCACACTCACAGCCGCACGGCACCGCTCCCCTCCAGCGGATGGAGTCGCCTCCTGCCCTCGTGGCTGTCGCCCCCTTCCAACAGGTGGAGCGTCCGCCGCAGCAGCGCCACCACCAGCGCCACAACCTGGCTCAGTCGCAGGGCCCTCTCGGGAAGAAGCAGCGCCTGCTCGATGTGCAGTGTCCGCAGCAGGAGCTGCAGCAGCTGGCAGGGGCATCAGACGACGGCGTGTTGAGACTGCAAGGATCATCAGGCCGCGCGATCAGCCCCTCGCTGCTCCTAGCTGCCTCGAACGCGCCGCACAACCTACTGCAGGACATGACGGCAGGAGAGGTGTACAAGCAGCAGCCCGACATGCGTAGCCGCGATGCGCTGGGGCGGCTGAAGACGCCTCCGGTGCGCCGCATGGCCGGAAAGGGCTCGTACAAGCGGCCGGGCCGCGCGCCGATGCCGGACGACGAGCGCGGCGGGCTGCACCACATCACCAAGTCGCACGGAAACCGTTGGAAGGCACAGCTGTCCAACAAGACCAAGATGTGAGTGGAGAACCCCAGGAAGGGGTATGGAGATTTGATTTGCCTTCCCTCAGGTATGAAAATACATTATCTTTGAATGCTGCCCTCAGGACAAGTTATCAACCAAAACTCTGGATTTCCGACTGGAAACTGGCGCGTCAACAATCGATAATTAGTGAAATGCATGGATCCCTCTACCCTTAACAATTTCAATAATGAAGGAAGACAAAGCAAATCTACAGTATGGATATTCTGGTACGTCAAAAGTATTTAATGTACAGCTGCTCCACAAGACCTACTGTAGGAGTGTGCGGATCAATAAATACCGGTAACTGAATCGGTAACTGAATTACCTGCGGTACCAGTTCGAGTAGGTGAAAGTAAAATAAACGAATGATCTGCATGACCTACCTTTTTGGCTTAGACGTGGTTGGTGGGACAAGAAAGAAATGCGTCCCGGGAACGGGAAGGGAAAGTGCAGCCTACAAGACAAACATGTAAATGGAGAAACAGATAGCTACAAGCCCTCCCCCTTCCGGATTCAGGTTGAAATGAGACACACACAAAACCGCTCCCCACTCTCATCCCCCCCCTTACTGTCCCCCACTCTGATTGCTCTCTTGCATCTCCTGCCCCCCCCCTCACTGTCCCCGCACTCTCACAGCTGCCACCCCCCTTACTGTCCCCCACTCTTATCGCTCTCTTACATCTCCTGCCCCCCTTCCCTCCCCTCCCCGACGCCCTCGAGGTACTACTCCCGGAGGTTTAGGGTTTGTCGTAAACTATATTTGCTGCATTGGTGCCAGTCATTGGTGCAAACTATCATCCGTAAACCCTTAACCCTTAACTCCAGGTACTACTCCCGGAGATTTGTCTCGCCGGTGGACGCAGCCGTGGCGGCGGACCTGCTTGTCTTCAAAGCGCAGGGCCCCAACGCGGATACCAACTTCCCGGTCAGCTCCGGCATTGGCACTCTGTTGGACCTCCTTACTCTGGACCAGGTGCAAGTCATCTCTGGGGTAAAGGGCAGGGCCAGCTGCGTGTCATGGTGGAAGGGCCAGCTGCGTGTCATCTCTAGTGTCTGGGACGAAAGGTTCAGGGTTTAGGACCAGGTGCAAGTCCTTTCTGGTTTTAGGGTTTACGGACTGAATGCGAGATCTCCCTAGGGATGGGTTTACAGACCACTGATTATTTTAGCGTGCTTCAGCTACAATTCAGCTACATCACGGCCGTGGGTGCCTGGTGCAGCAGGCCCTACTGCCAGGGCCACCGGCCATAGGCCGTCAAGGTTTGGTTCCAATCGGCCCAGTAATGTCCGCCCGGCGGCCCCCCAAAGGTGCTTTGGCACGCACTGAAATAAACACTGTTGCAGACCAGGTGCAAGTCATCTCTGGGTTTTAGGGTGAAGAGGTGGGATCGGGCGCAAAAAACACTGGCAAATATGGCGCCCTCCTGTCTACTCATTGAGTCACCGTAACCTTGAGTACGTGGGTAAGATGACCCAGGATTTGTTAAGATGTACAGCGCCTGTCCCTAGCACCGTAGCCTCTTCGGCGCCTGTTTCTCGCGATTTCAATATTTTTACATTTGGGGTTATAGTTCTGTCAATTTCTGGCAGTCGTGACTCCCTTCCTAGCTGCCCGCTCAGCTATCTTTTGCTGCACAGCCATGGCTGCAACGCTCGGCGTAGCCAGCCTTAAAATGACATCCTTCCCTGATCGTATCTTCCCCTTAGCTTGCCTGCTTCATAGCCCTGGCTGCAACGCTCGATGCAGCCAGCCTTACGATGACACCCATTTCCCTCGTTTTGTACCCACTCACAGTGTCTTTCCATCAGGTTGCCTGCTTCACAGTTCTGGCTGCCACGCCCGCTGCATCCAGCCTTAGCATGACACCCCCTTCCCTCATGTTGTAACACTCTCGTTCCTCGCTGTGCAACCCCTCACCCCCACATTGTAACACCCTTCCCTGCTCGCGTCGCTCCTTAGGTTGCCCGCTTCACAGTCGTGGCCGCAACGCTCGACGCAGCCAGTCTCGCAGCCTTCATCGTCGGTCAGCTGCAGACAACAGGCGTTGAGGAGCAGTCTCCGCCACCAGAGCCGGCGGGATCCTCGGAGAGCTCAAAGTCGTGTGGCCGAGAGAAGCTGGCTCTGCTGGCGATTTGTTGAGCAGGATGCTGGGGGGACAAGGAGAGGCCAGCACTACCGCCTGGATCTACGGAGAGTCGTGTGGCCGGGAGCAGCTCGCTCTGTTGGCAGTTTGTTGAGCGAGCACCTGACCGGGATGCTGGCGGGACGCTCAGCGGCCGGCGCTGCCGGATGCATCCATGCAGAGCTTACAGTCGTGCAGTCAGGAGAATGCAGCATGGACGGCGGGATGCTGATGTGGCGCTGCCCCTGCTGGCCGCTCATCGGCGGGCAGGCTCGTCGGGATGTGGATGTGGATCAGGATGTTCCCTGGAGCGGGCTGCTTGGAGCTCCCTCGCCCCGCCTCCGTCCATCACACTCTTCCGGCGATCTGCTCTAAGAACCAATAACTTTTCTGTGTGCGCGTTTGATAGTTTTATTTGTGTTTGTTTGCAAGACTGACAGAATTTCCCTCCAGGGTGCGCTTGCGCCCTTCACGCCTCCACAGCTGTGCCGCTGCCACCGGCTTAGATGACTCCCGAACTGGATTATGCGCGCGCGCTTGCGCCCTTCACGCCTCCACAGCTGTGCCGCTGCTACCGGTCAGTCTACCCGCGAGCCGGATGGAGCGCACGCGCTGTGCAGCTCGCTCGGTGCGCGCGTGACCAGTCCACCGCTGCGCCCCTGCCGCCGCCGGATGTAGCGAGAGATAAGAGGCGGCACTGTAGCTCAGGAGCAGTTCCTATGGCTGCCAAGTGGGGTGACAACTAGGTAGTGGGTTGAGTCAAACTTAGCACACGCTTTTCATCAGCAGATTGAAGCCCTGGAGCCTGGCGAGCGCACCTGTCTTGCCTCGGCAGCTCAACCCCCGCTTCTTCTTCTGCCGGGCGTCCAGCTGGCCAGAGACTCTGCTCGGCTCTCGACTCTCTCCCCTCACGCGCAGTCGGCTGATGCTGACTGAGCAGGCATTGCGGACAGCGTGTTTGTTTTATTGGCGCATCTAGCAGCCAGCGCCCCCTCCCTGCAGCGGCGTGCAAATATGGGAGCCAGTGTCTCCAGGAGCCAGTATATCCAGGAGCCGTGTATCCATTGAAGGGCCCTTGTACAGCAAGTTGCGCTATGTGTCCTAATAGCTACGAGCAGTGTGCTGGCGCAAGCTGTCCTGGCGACAGGGGCCTTTCTATCTGGCGTAGAGATGCATGAATGATTGGGTGCTCCTGCGGCGCTGAGGTGCTCACCAAGCATATTGAAGACTGTGTTGGGTTTTTATAGAAGTCACCTCCGTGCCCGCATGTTGGCAGACATTGATTGGTCCCCTTCTGTTTTTAATGACGGACCAGCGCTTGTCCTTTTTATCGTTTCTGGGCTGCAGTCCAGTCACCGCCTGGCCGGTGGCCTTGTGGCTGTGTGGCTGTGCATGCATGAAAGGCTTAGCTTTCCAGCGGCCCTTAAAGCCCGCAGAAAAAAAGATGCGCTGCAAAGGACTGTCATATTTGTATTGGTCGAAAGCCCTGTGCCTGCGGCACCTGTGGGACCTTGCTGTCCGGGCCGGTGTCTGCGGGCCGGTCGAGGGTTTTACCCCTATTGAACCTTGGGCGGCCGCTGGGCGGACCATGAAAGCTGGACTCGTGGCAAGAAGAGGGAAGTTTCTGAGACAGGCCCCGGGGGGCTGACCTGTGTGACTGAAGACACGCCTTGCATGGCTGAACAACATGATGGGCACTTTTACTGCAGCGGTTCATATTTGATGTACTGGTCAAAACTGAGTGTAGGAGTGGGTTTCTTTGTGGGTGGGTGGGCAAGTGTGTGGGGGTGGATGGGGGCCCAAGCAGCTTTGGCTAAAGCATACAATTAAAATTTATATGCGCAGCCATGAGGAGCAACGCCTTGTCTCATCGGCTGTGTGTATCTGCAAATGACGGCTGGTCTGGAGATATGTTGTTATTTCTGGACGCTGTTTGAGGAGCGTCACACAGTTTGCTGGGGCGGGGATTTATTATGCATACATGCGTGATTGCGGGGGGAAAGATGCATTCGGTGTACAGGCCCCGCCTTAATGGTTCTCCGCCGTGATTCTGTATTTTACATTTGCATAACAGGCGTTTTGTTTCGGGGGCCAAAATCTGGTGCACTGAAGGCTGTGGAGATTTTGGTCTGCCGTTGCACGTCATTTTGCTACATGCAAGCCCTGCGAAGGACGTATACTGATCATAGTGCACAAAGTATGAATGCTGCTGTGATGTGTGAATGACGTTTATAAATGCTGGTGTGACCGGCCTATTTCATAACGCCGCTGGCTTTGTGTTGCGGCCCCCTTTCTCTGTCCCTTTTGAATCCGACAGTTTAGATAGTAGAGGCTCCCAGAGAGCAGTAGTTTCAAGAGGAGGTTGACGCGCTTGCAGCAGGTTATCAGCTCCCGAGCTGTAGGTCCTGGATTTACCAAATTTCGAGACGGCCCGCTGATTTACAACAGTCTTAACCATTGTTTTAATTGATTGAATTGGGGCCCGACACCTAGATGTTTTTTGGCGCTATGACTGGTTAAGAATGCATTAGATGGCAGGAATATTTGCATTTTTGTTGCCCGCAGTCCTGTCTGTAGCTGCCCTCGGTCAATTTGAAATGGCCATCATTTAGGTACCCTTTTTAGTGCCGAATTTGCGGTGAGGTGCTGATCAGAGCCCTGATGCTAAATTGTGGCACTGGCTCTGATCAGTCCACCCATTTGTAGGCCTCAGCAGCTGCTGGCGCAGCAAGTACTTGAGCTTTTTGTGTACTGTGATCGATGGACTGACATTGTTGATGCATCATCCAAGAAACTAGCGAAGCAGTGCTTTCGACTGCATGTAGGTGCATTCTTTTAGACTCTCAAAGCAGGCTAAATATTTCATTTATCACCAAAATTACCGGTACGTAGTTCATTCCAGCGCCGGTAGTTGGACCTTTGCATGTAACAAGCTGAATATGTGTTGCAGTTATATTTCAGTGAGCGCCGGGCCACCTTAATGTCGGCGCCAGGTGGCCACTCCTGGGCTGATGGATATCAAATCATGACCGGTCGATGGCTCGATGCCCAAGAGACATGTACCTTGTTCATACTACATTGTAACCAAAGCGCCGAAAAGGCTAGGCCACGTGGGCTCCCAACTATTCGGATGGGAGGAAAGAAACAGAAATACCGGCCGGGAGAAACAAAGGGAAATACAACCTGTAGTGGAGCAGATCAACAGAGTAACGTATTTGACAGGCTACCCTGGTGGCTGGAGGCATCTGCATTGCAGCTTATACGCTATAACATGAACAGTGGTGGAACGCCGGGGCCCAGGATATCTTCTGATCAATGATGGGGGTGCTGGAATGCTGGTAAATGACGTCACGCTTGCCGGGTAATGTATGCACCTTCGGAAACTTGTGACAGCCATTTCCCCCTTTTTCGTCCGCCAGATATTAAAACATTTCAACTTCCTACGAGGGCACAAAATTGGCTAGTTCAACTAAACGTTCAAAAATTTGTTTGGAGAAAAAAAGAACCAAGGGGGGGGGTGCATGATGCCTCTTGTCCTGGCTCATTGCCACTGCCTCGCTGCCGACCTTTGCTTGCTGGAACTTGGCATGGCTTGCCCCCCCTTGGCCTCCCTGGGCTCACCTTGGGCATTGAATTCCCTAATCCCTTCCACCTTATAACTCGCTTATCCCATGGCATTCTCCCTGTCTGGCCTTCTCCCTTAGTTAGGCGCCCACGCGGCCGAGCCTTATTTGAGCAGGGCCCAGAGGTGTGACGTCATTGACTTGTCCCATGGCCTTCTCCCTGTCTCTGCAAGTCTGCAGATCCACCGGTGCCTTACTAGAATACCTGTGCCTTGATGGGCGCCCACGCGGCCGAGCTTTGAGCGGGCCCAGAGGTGTAACGTTATTGACCTGTGCCTTGATGCCTCTGACTTCTGTTGAGGGCATAGTAAGCATTGTTGAGGCCTAGGCAGTTTGTTGTTTTTCTTAGCCTTCTTGGGGGAAAAGGCTTGAAAGGGGCAGGGATACTTCGGGCTGCCTTTTCCTTTTTGGGGGGTTATTTCTTTCTCCTTTGTGTTCTTCTCCTTCATTCCCTCTTACCTTCAGGTCCTTCTCTTTTCTAACAACGGGACAGTTGGGCGCCCATGCGGCCGAGCCTTTTAGAGCAGGGCCCAGAGGTCAATGACATTACACCTCTGGGCCCTGCTCAAAAAGGCTCGGCCGCGTGGGCGCCCAACTGTCTCGTTGGAAGAAAAGAAACGTGAGTTAAGAGGGAAAGAAGGAGAAGAAAACAAAGGAAAGAACTCCTCCCCCCCAAAGGAAAAGGCAGCCCGAAGTAAACCATGCCCCTCTTAAGCCTATTCCCCAAGAACTCAAGAAGGCAAAGAAAAGCAACAAAACTATCTAGGCCTCAACAAAGCGAACGACGTCCTCAAAAAAAGTCAGAGCCTCCCATCCAAGCCTGCCCTGGTCTCCTTCACGCTAGGGCATTGGAAGCAGACATGAAGCGCATCCTCCACATGCTCGCCATCTCCCCTTGCCCAACACCGGCCGTTGGCAGCACCGTCCGTCACGCTGCTGACCGCTGCGCCGTCCTCGAGTGTCAGCTGTGCTGACGGCGCCGAGCCGCAGCCTTAAGTTTGTGCGGACGCAAACACACTCCCTTCGACTGGTGCGGCCCCCAGCCTGTTTCCCTATTTCAGCCCTATTTCAAGCGCCCGCCGTAGACTGAAACCAGGTGCGGTAGGCCGCCGTAGACCGGTGTTCAGCGGCAGGATCTCTGGGGTCCCCTCTGCCAGCTGCATCCAGCTGCGCCCGCTGGTATGCTACATCGACTAGCGCTAGCACCTCTGGGACAGGTTTAGAACAGTGCATACCCGCTGGGCCCTGCTGAACGCTCGGCCACTTGGGGCTGGTAGGGAATGACTAGGCTCAATTCCAGCTACCTTGCACAGCCTGGGCCATAGTGCAGCCATGCCATCCTCCTACGTGAGGGGGCAGGAACATGGAACCCGGCGCTCTAGTCGGGGGGAGAGAGAAGATCGTGTGGCGGGTTCGATCCCTCACCCTCTGGGTATGGACGCCACCAGCGTTACACCACGGGACCTTTCCCCCCAAACCTCTGGGACAGGTAGCGGCTGTAGGTCAGTCGCTGTCTGATGCAGTTTGGGGACGGCTGATCCCAGCTCCATCTCCTCAAAGGCACCTTGCAATACCCTGCACCAATTGCGCCCTCCGGTGCCCTGTCTGACAGCGAGCTCCATGTCGGCCGCCATGGCTGTGGCCATGAGTGGGTTGTCTTGTTGTGCTGCTGGTGCGACCGCGGCGTTGTAGAAGCCCAGAGGTGTAACGTCATTGACCTGTGCCTTGGTACTGCTTTCCCTAGGTAACCGACCCACGTCATTTGCATTGTTTTCGAATGTTACGTTGGCTGTCCCTTGTGCCGTTGCCCTGTAAGTTGTTACTTGTTAGCCTCCTCACCTGAAATGCCAGCTGCCGGGTGCATAGCCGCCTGCCTTGTGTGTTGACCTTGTTCCATGCGATCTAGGCCTTCAGTTGCCGCACCTCTGGCTTGTGGCATTGGCAGAGCTCCCGGCACTGCTACAAACGTGTTGGCCTCTCGTGCCGCTTGCCCCTCTGTATATATGCTTGCGTTTTGGTGCTTTTCTTTGCCTTCTTGGTGAATAGGCTTGAGAGGGTCAGAGATACTTTGGGCTGCCTTTTCCAATTGGGCGGTGCATTTCTTTCTCCTTTGTGTTCTTCTCCTTCTTTCCCTCTTGCCTTAGGTTTCTTTTCTTCCAACGGTACAGTTGGGCGGCAGTTGGGCAGGGCCCAGAGGTCTAATGTCATAGACTTGCTTGCGTCATCCGCAACTTGAGCACGTTGCTTGTTGAGGAGCCAACTAAGCCTATTGTTCCTCCTGAGGATGTCCCTACCCTTCCCTTGCCCTCCTCCCTTGAGCCAGATCTGTAACAAAACCAAAATCAGATTTTTTGGAGCACAGCCCACTATTTTTAAGGGAAAACACCATAGCATGCAAGCTCGGGTTTGCTGGTGCTCGACGTGGTCACGCACAGCGCGTACGCAGACCTTCAAGATCAGGCTGGGCAGCCGAGCATCCCGTGTGGAGAAGTTCAATGCACTTTTAAGATCCGGTGAGCATGCACGCCCCCCTGCCATGATACAGGTGCCCGGAAACCGGTTTAGGGTCCAGGGTTATGGTAGCGGAGCGAGATTACGCGACTGTGGGGTCAAAGACCACTAAACTAACCCGGTTTGGACCAAGGGTTCGAAGACCACTAAAGCAACCCGGTTTCGACGCTCAATGAACCCAGGCACCACCTACAAACTGAAATCCCTTTAGGCTATGGCTACGAATACTACTTTTCTTCGTATGAGACATGTCCTGTCATTTTGAGCTGGGTGTCCAAGAGCCAGAGCTGTTCTTTAAACGAAATAACCCGATATAGAAAGAAAATCGTTTTCTTCATGGCCCCCTTGCTACAAAGTGAATTTAGGTCATGCGCCCTAAAGCGGCCCACAGGCTGTATGAAAAGAGACCCCTTAACTCACCTCCACTCTGAATCCTACAACACGACCATACCATGACTGTAGCTGACTGGTAGCTGACACAGTAACTGATTTACGTAATTCCCTGCGTATTCTCTCTCCTGAACAAAGAAACGAACCTCATGGCTTTTCCTAGCTGCATGCCACTCTTAAGTATCCCCTCCCCTACCTATGCGATGCCGTTTTCAAACCCTCTTGCATTTATAACTAGCCATGCTGGCCTGCCAGAGCCTAAAAACGCTTCGTTGCCTCCACTCTGGTTCAAACAAGCGCTGCTCGTTCCTCAGACAGTTGTCGCTGGCTGGGCTGGTTGTTGCTCGGATTCATTGGGCTGCCAGGGCCTTAAGAGTGCTATACGTTGTCCAACGTGGATCCATCGTCTCATCTGTCGACCCTTTGCCACATCTGCCAAGAGGGGCTGGCAGAATGCCCTGGCTCTGTCAGTTGAGCTTCGGCGTTTGAAAGGGAGCACACTTTTCAACCCCGTCACATGTTCCGAAGGTAAGCGCTCATTGCTTCTGGGCTGCCTGGGCTGCCTGCCTGGCCTGGCCTGGGCTGCCTGGGCCACTAGGCTGCCAGGGCCTCGAGAGTGTAGTACCTCGCGGGCGGCCTGGCCTGCCCGGGCCGCTATGCTGCCAGAGCCTCGAGAGTGTACTACCTCGCAGGCGGCCTGGCCTGCCCGGGCCGTTATGCTGCCAGGGCCTCGAGAATATAGTACCTCGCGGATCCATCGTCTCGACCCCGTCACATGCTATGCAGGCTAATGGCAACAACGCGGATGTGGCTCAAGCCCAGGCTGCACAATTTCCTTCACTCTCACGTCCCCCACGGGACGCAGCTGTCCCCCATCATTTCTTGCAGGCTAGAGCTGGTTGCTACTTGGCTGCATGGGCCTAGTGAGCGTCATCTGGTCCATCGACGATCCGTCGTCCGAGGACACTGCCGTCATCTTTAAAGTGGTGGGGTCCGCCTCAAAGCGGAGGTAACCATTCCGATCCTACGCGCACACACATGGTTTCAATTTGGAGTTAGGATGCATGGTTGGGCATGCATGCGGCGGGTTTGCATGGCTGAGCATGCAGGATTTGGGATACAGGTTGGGCATGCACGCATGCATGGGGTTGGTTTGCATGTGTGAGCAATTGAGCATGCATGCGTTGGGTTGCATGGTTGGACATGCACTCGTGCATGGGGTTGCGTTGCATGGCCAAGCATGCATGCATTCGTTGCGATGCGTTGTTGGACATGCATGCGCTGGGTTGCATGGATGGGCAAGCAAGCATGCATGCGTTAGGACGTCGCCGCTCCAAATCCAACGGGGAGATATAGTACCGTATGCTGCCTGCATGGACGCCCTTGGTTTCGGGGTCAAGATATCGCTCAAGGACAATGGTCTACAGCCCGCACAACCTATGGTTTAGGGTTGGGGGTGAACAGTTGATGGTTTATATTATAAGTTTTCATATTATAGTAATATAGTTTATGGTTCAGAGTTAACCATCGAGGTTTGATGGTGCAGGTTTTGGATTAAGGCTTGTAACACGCACCGCACAGCCAATGTTGACCCAGGCAGGCGGCTTAAGGGACTAGGGTTTGGATTCCACGCTAACATTTTCGGTGTAAGGTCTTAGGATAGCAGCATGCACAGCGGACCATAACCCAAACGTGTGTCTAAGGGAGGAGGGGGGGGGGCGTGTGTAAATCTTAACCCTGAGCTAGTTTTTTTGGGCTGAAGTTTCATGCTTCCAGCGCACACGACATAGCCAGCCATAACCCAAACAGGCAGCTGAGGGGGAGAGGGAACCATGTGCGAAGCCGGCGGGCCATAGCCTGGGGTTTTAAATTTGGAGGTTTCAAGGGTTCAGGCCTGCAGCATATCCCTCATAGCCGGCCTGACGCAAGGAGGCAGCAATGGTGACTAGGCATATTAAAGTTTCGTTTGAGTAAACAGTACGAGCTTAGGGTTAAGGAATTCAGCTCGTATTGCGTAACACACACCTCAGGTAGCCAGCCATAAACCAGGGCAAGGGCTTGGGAGGGAATTCGTGTTTTTAGCTGGCCCTAGCCTACACTTACGGGTTCCGGGTTCGGTATTTAAGGTTTCCCTCCAGCAAGCAACTCAAAGCCGGCCATAAACCAGACAGGCAGCTGAGGGCTGAGACCGGTAGTGAAACCGGCCATGATTTGAGCTTTTCAGAGTTTTGTGGTTTGAGGGTTACAAAATTGTAGGGTTTAGGGTTTTATGTCAACAGTTTAGTTCCAGCTCTCAGCACACACCTCATGGCCAGCCATCACCCATGGAGGTAGTGCGGTCGGGAAACCGTGCGTGAATCCCGCCCCAGCGTGACCCGCCAAGACATACACCGGTGCCCTATCGGGCATGCCCTTGTCGCCAGCTGGCGCCGCTGACTGCGCCTCTGCTGCTCGTGCTGCTGCTGACGCAGTCAGTGCTGCTACTGCTGCTACTGCTGCCTCAGTGCCCTGAACCCTCACGTCGCTCATGCCGACATCGCTATCATGTCCTCGTACCGCTGCCACCTGTACCGCCTGCTGCTGTACCGCCTGCTGCCGTACCGCCGCCGCCTGTACCACCTGCTGCTGCTGTTGCTGTTGCAGCAGCAGCTTGCGCACGCCGCCCCTGACATCGGCAGGCGAGGCGCCCTCGGCCGCCGCTTCTGCCACGGTTGCGGGCCGCCCGCTGTCGCCAAAGCACACACCCTTGTACAGCATGCATGTCCGGGCATACGCGTGTTCGTGGCCCTGAACCACGACGTCCACCTGTGGAACGGCACATCGATGTCAAGTTTAGGGCACATCAGCACACACATGTGCCGGGAGTACGTGTGTTCGTGGCCATGAACCACGACATCAACCTTCGGAGAAGCACATCAATATTAAGTGTACAGCACACACATAAACAACCCTTGTACAGCCTTGTACAGCCTAGTACATATGCAGGCATAAACAGCCCTGTACATGTGCAGACATAAACAACCCTTGTACAGCCTTGTACAGCCATGTAAATGTGCAGGCAATGGCGTGTCCACGGCACATCAATGCTATTTTCGCGTATCGTGTACCGGGTAGATTTAATTTGTCTTCCCTCGGTGTGGACAAGTGATTTCTTTCATTGCTGCCTGAAGGGAAAGCTTTCGACCAAAACTCTGATGGAAACTGGCGTAAACAATCGAAAATTCGTATATTCATGAATCCCTCAAACAACATTAATTATGAAGGAAGGCAAAGCAAACCTACAGTAGCACGCAGTCAAGTGCGGGTGTATCCTGTGCGCGTGTTCACGGCCCTGAACCACCCGAGCTCAACCTGCAGACCAGGCCCACTCACCCCCTGCTCCATGAACAGCTCCTCCAGGTCAGCCTGCAGCCGCGCCTCGTTGTCCATATCCCCCACGGACTCCTTGCTCCACGTGGCGGGCGCCCACATCATTCGGTGAAGGCCCACAATGATCCACGGCGTGATGCTGCGGTCCACGGAGGATAGATCTGCAGAGACCCACCTGCGCAGAGATCCACCCAAAGATGTAAGCATTTCAACCACACAGCAGAGCAGATCCAGGTACCTGGTGGCAGATCCAGGTATCAGACAGCAGATCCAGGTACCTCGTGGCAGATCCAGGTATCAGACAGCAGATCCAGGTACCTGGTTTCAGATCCAGGTACCTCGTGGCAGATCCAGGTACCAGACAGCAGATCCAGGTACCTCGTGGCAGATCCAGGTACCAGACAGCAGATCCAGGTACATGGCAGCACAGATCTAGATATCAGACAGCAGATCCAGGTACCTGGTGGCAGATCCAGGTATCAGACAGCCGATCCAGGTACCTGGTGGCAGATCTAGGTATTAGACAGCAGATCCAGGTACCTGGTGGCAGATCCAGGTATCAGACAGCAGATCCAGGTACCTGGTGGCAGATCCAGGTATCAGACAGCAGATCCATATACCTGGTGGCAGATCCAGGTATCAGACAGCAGATCCAGGTACCTGGTGGCAGATCCAGGTATCAGACAGCAGATCCAGGTACCTGGTGGTAGATCCAGGTATCAGACAGCAGATCCAGGTACCTGGCAGCACAGATCTAGGTAAATGGTGGCAGATCCAGGTACCTGGCAGCACATATCTAGGTACATAGTGTAAGATCCAGGCACCAGGCAGCACAGATCTAGGTAAATGGTGGCAGATCCAGGTACCTGACAGCACATATCCGGTAAATGGTGGCAGATCCAGGCACCAGGCAGCACAGATCTGGGTACATGGTGGCAGATCCATGTACCTGGCAGCACAGATCTAGGTACCCGGCGGCGGGTTGGCAAAGTCCGTAATTTACGAATCACGTATATACGATTACGGTTCGTGTATATGTAATTATTTGGGTGCTACATATGGTATCCGTATCCGTATATACGGAATCTTGCGAAATTACGGGTTATCCGACTGCGAACGAACGAAACAGTACAATTGCAACAGCTTAATGCGATGTGTCCCTCCAAGACAGGCGACACTTGATGCAACGAAACATGCCAGACGACGATGTCGAAGTGATGGATACCGGGGGCGAAATAGCCAACGATTCGGGGGTTGAAAACAGACTATTCTAGCCCATCAATACCTTCCCTCTGATGCCCGTAAGCAAGAAGCTCAATTACATGAAACAAAGGGGGGAGGCAGAGTGGTCGAGAAATTGCAGGGTGGTTGAGAGGGCTGGCGGATAAGCAGCATATAAGGATCGCAGCGGAAGTGACCCCGTATTTTATAAGCCAAATCCTGGGCGTGATTATGGAGAGCACGTTCGCCAACCACGCAGCCATGCGGCTGCTCCATGAATAGTTCCTCCTGGGCCATCATCATGGGCGGTGTGGCCCACTACCTTGCCCTCCTAACGGGAACAAGGAGGTGGTGCTGACGGTTACCTAAGAGGCCCACCTAATGTGGATTAATAATCTGGGACCTTGGGGCGGAGCCGGGTGGCTGCTGGATGTAGGATGCATGGTGACAAGAGATGCCCCAGGCTGCCTAATACATTTATTTTATGAGTTCAAGGATCAATACTTCATAGGGAGCTACCAGGCCTACTGGTATCTTAATTTTGAAGCTAGGCATTGGCTTGGAGGCCAGAGTTCAAACCCTTCAGGGAAAAAAACGGAAATTACGGTTACGATTTACGTATCTACGGAATATACAGTATATACGTATATTTTGGCTCGGGAATTACGGTATATGCCAACCCTAGCTATGAGTTTCCTTCGATTTCCAATTGTGTGAAACCATGAAAAAACGTTCTGCACATAAGGTGTACGATATATATCAGATCTATTCGAGCACGAGGGTTCGTTTATTTTTAGATTTGCGGGGTTTTTGCGGGGCCCTCCTCACATCTGCTGTGCTCAGGGTTCAGGATTTAGGGAGCCTAGGCTGTAAGCACCTGTTCTGATCAGGGTTCAGGGTTTAGGAACTCTTGGATGTACACACCTGCCCTGCTCCGAATCCGGTCCTGAAGGCATCTCCGAATCCATGATGACAAAATGCACGCTGCCGCGGTCAAACGAGTAAAACATGGCTTTTGCACCGGCCGAGGAGGTGGAGGAGGAGGAGGTGGAGGAGGTGCGGCCGGTTGGCTCGGCGTTCTGTGCCGGGGTTCGATATCTTTTGACTGTAGGGATGCCACATTCACCGCCTGCGTCAGTGTAATGTGGAAGGTGATGAAAAGGTGGCGAGAAGATGGTGAGAAGCTATGCATGCGTATGTGGAAGGTGGTGACAGGGTGGTGAGAAGAGGATGAGGAGCTATGGATATGTATGCGGAAGGTGGTGAGAAGCTACACATAAGTTCGTGAACTGTGGGGAGAAGATGGCTAAAATCTAATTACATGGGCAGTAGACCCTCCTGAGTCATAAACAGTATCTTGTGAGGCGTCACTAGTACCGGGCCAGTCTCGCTCTTGATAGCCCATGCCGTACGCCAGCGGCCAACGCGTGGAGGCCCTGTTTTGAAAACCTCAAATCATGAACCCTGAATAAAGCCCTTGACACTGAAACCTAAAGCCCTTGACCCACCACGCATCCTGAACCCTGAACCCTTTGGGCCTTACGCCAACACAAATCCTGAACCTTGAACCCTAAAGCCCTTAACACAGTACACATTATAACACCTAAATCCTACAGCACTTAACCCACCACAAACCCTGAACCCTAAAGCCCTCAACCCACAAAATTTTCTGAACCCTGAACCTTAAAGCCCTTAACCCACCCGAGTCCTTGGCAGTGTCTCGAAAGGCGTCGCCAGTGCCCGGCCAGTCGCGCTCATGATTTCCCATGCCGACCGCCAGCGGCCAGCGTGTGAACGAGGCTTCAAACTGCTCCCCAAAGTGGTCCCAGTCGGCGCCGAACCCCCTGTTGGGTTAAGGGTAAGGGTTAAGGGGCTTGGACTTGAGTAAAATAGTCCCAGTCGGAGCAGGAGCCCCTGCCGCAGTTAAGGCGATTAATGCTTAAGCAACAAAATGTAGGCTGTAGCTAAGAACGATCTCCAAGTACGTGTGAACGATCTCCAAGCAGGTGTGAACGATCTCCAAGCAGGTGTGAACGATCTCCAAGCAGGTGTGAACGATCTCCAAGCACGTGTGAACGATCTCCAAGCAGGTGTGAACGATCTCCAAGCACGTGTGAACAATCTCCAAGCAGGTGTGAACGATCTCCAAGCACATGTGAACGATCTTCAAACACGTGTGAACGAAATCCCTACAGATGTGAAACACCCATGCGCCTTATCCCCATGCATCTCACTCCCATGCGCCTTTTCCCCATGCATCTCACTCCCATGCGCCTTTTCCCCATGCATCTCACTCCCATGCGCCTTTTCCCCATGCATCTAACTCCCATGCGCTTTCCCCCATGCATCTCACTCCCATGCACCTCTGCCTCACAAGCGTCTTTTGGTGTCCCTCGCTCTTAAGACAGCAAACATTCCAGGATTTAATCATGGAAAATTGATGTCCAGCTCAAAGAAAGAAAGTCAGTAAACCAAGCCCCCCTAGGGACGTGTGGGTCAAGGGAACAGCGCACCTCGGGGCCGAAGCCACATCCGCATCGCTATCATTCCTGCTTCAAGGGTTTAAGCTCACACTACATAGTACATATGCCAGGTCTCCAACTAATAAGGCCGGGGGCGCATCCTCCCACACTAGGCAGCTTGTCCATCATAAGAAAACTCACATGGCATAGGCCAGGTCTCCAATTATGAAGGCCAAATGGCTCCAGTCACCTCCTTTGTGTAGGAAAAAATGCGTATGCCGGGTCTCCAGCCATAAACTCCTCCCACTCCAAACAGCCTGTATCTATTAACATTACTCACATGGCATAGGCCAGGTCTCCCACTGTGAACTCCTCCCACTCCAAACAGCCTGTATCTATTAACATTACTCACATGGCATAGGCCAGGTCTCCCACTGTGAACTCCTCCCACTCCAAACAGCCTGTATCTATTAACATTACTCACATAGCATAGGCCAGGTCTCCCACTGTGAACTCCTCCCACTCCAAACAGCCTGTATCTATTAACATCACTCACATGGCATAGGCCAGGTCTCCCACTGTGAACTCCTCCCACTCCAAACAGCCTGTATCTATTAACATTACTCACATGGCATAGGCCAGGTCTCCCACTGTGAACTCCTCCCACTCCAAACAGCCTGTATCTATTAACATTACTCACATGGCATAGGCCAGGTCTCCCACTGTGAACTCCTCCCACTCCAAACAGCCTGTATCTATTAACATCACTCACATGGCATAGGCCAGGTCTCCCACTGTGAACTCCTCCCACTCCAAACAGCCTGTATCTATTAACATCACTCACATGGCATAGGCCAGGTCTCCCACTGTGAACTCCTCCCACTCCAAACAGCCTGTATCTATTAACATCACTCACATGGCCTAGGCCAGGTCTCCCACTGTGAACTCCTCCCACTCCAAACAGCCTGTATCTATTAACATCACTCACATGGCTAGGCCAGGTCTCCCACTGTGAACTCCTCCCACTCCAAACAGCCTGTATCTATGAACATCACTCACATGGCATACTAGGTCAGGTCTCCCACTGTGAACTCCTCCCACTCCAAACAGCCTGTATCTATTAACATCACTCACATGGCATAGGCCAGGTCTCCCACTGTGAACTCCTCCCACTCCAAACAGCCTGTATCTATTAACATCACTCACATGGCATAGGCCAGGTCTCCCACTGTGAACTCCCCCCACTCCAAACAGCCTGTATCTATTAACATCACTCACATGGCATAGGCCAGGTCTCCCACTGTGAACTCCTCCCACTCCAAACAGCCTGTATCTATTAACATTACTCACATGGCCTAGGCCAGGTCTCCCACTGTGAACTCCTCCCACTCCAAACAGCCTGTATCTATTAACATCACTCACATGGCATAGGCCAGGTCTCCCACTGTGAACTCATCCCACTCCAAACAGCCTGTATCTATTAACATTACTAACATGGCATACTAGGCCAGGTCTCCCACTGTGAACTCCTCCCACTCCAAACAGCCTGTATCTATTAACATCACTCACATGGCATAGGCCAGGTCTCCCACTGTGAACTCCTCCCACTCCAAACAGCCTGTATCTATTAACATCACTCACATGGCATAGGCCAGGTCTCCCACTGTGAACTCCTCCCACTCCAAACAGCCTGTATCTATTAACATCACTCACATGGCATAGGCCAGGTCTCCCACTGTGAACTCCTCCCACTCCAAACAGCCTGTATATATTAACATTACTCACATGGCATAGGCCAGGTCTCCCACTGTGAACTCCTCCCACTCCAAACAGCCTGTATCTATTAACATCACTCACATGGCATAGGCCAGGTCTCCCACTGTGAACTCCTCCCACTCCAAACAGCCTGTATCTATTAACATCACTCACATGGCTAGGCCAGGTCTCCCACTGTGAACTCCTCCCACTCCAAACAGCCTGTATATATTAACATTACTCACATGGCATAGGCCAGGTCTCCCACTGTGAACTCCTCCCACTCCAAACAGCCTGTATCTATTAACATCACTCACATGGCATAGGCCAGGTCTCCCACTGTGAACTCCTCCCACTCCAAACAGCCTGTATCTATTAATATTACTCACATGGCATATGCCAGGTCTCCCACTGTGAACTCCTCCCACCAAACAGCCTGTATCTATTAACATCACTCACATGGCTAGGCCAGGTCTCCCACTGTGAACTCCTCCCACTCCAAACAGCCTGTATCTATTAACATTACTCACATGGCTAGGCCAGGTCTCCCACTGTGAACTCCTCCCACTCCAAACAGCTGTATCTATTAACATTACTCACATGGCATAGGCCAGGTCTCCCACTGTGAACTCCTCCCACTCCAAACAGCCTGTATCTATTAACATTACTCACATGGCCTAGGCCAGGTCTCCCACTGTGAACTCCTCCCACTCCAAACAGCCTGTATCTATTAACATTACTCACATGGCATAGGCCAGGTCTCCCACTGTGAACTCCTCCCACTCCAAACAGCCTGTATCTATTAACATTACTCACATGGCATAGGCCAGGTCTCCCACTGTGAACTCCTCCCACTCCAAACAGCCTGTATCTATTAACATTACTCACATGGCTAGGCCAGGTCTCCCACTGTGAACTCCTCCCACTCCAAACAGCCTGTATCTATTAACATCACTCACATGGCCTAGGCCAGGTCTCCCACTGTGAACTCCTCCCACTCCAAACAGCCTGTATCTATTAACATCACTCACATGGCTAGGCCAGGTCTCCCACTGTGAACTCCTCCCACTCCAAACAGCCTGTATCTATTAACATTACTCACATGGCCTAGGCCAGGTCTCCCACTGTGAACTCCTCCCACTCCAAACAGCCTGTATCTATTAACATCACTCACATGGCCTAGGCCAGGTCTCCCACTGTGAACTCCTCCCACTCCAAACAGCCTGTATCTATTAACATCACTCACATGGCCTAGGCCAGGTCTCCCACTGTGAACTCCTCCCACTCCAAACAGCCTGTATCTATTAACATCACTCACATGGCATAGGCCAGGTCTCCCACTGTGAACTCCTCCCACTCCAAACAGCCTGTATCTATTAACATCACTCACATGGCCTAGGCCAGGTCTCCCACTGTGAACTCCTCCCACTCCAAACAGCCTGTATCTATTAACATCACTCACATGGCTAGGCCAGGTCTCCCACTGTGAACTCCTCCCACTCCAAACAGCCTGTATCTATTAACATCACTCACATGGCATAGGCCAGGTCTCCCACTGTGAACTCCTCCCACTCCAAACAGCCTGTATCTATTAACATCACTCACATGGCATAGGCCAGGTCTCCCACTGTGAACTCCTCCCACTCCAAACAGCCTGTATCTATTAACATCACTCACATGGCCTAGGCCAGGTCTCCCACTGTGAACTCCTCCCACTCCAAACAGCCTGTATCTATTAACATCACTCACATGGCATAGGCCAGGTTTCCCACTGTGAACTCCTCCCACTCCAAACAGCCTGTATCTATTAACATCACTCACATGGCATAGGCCAGGTCTCCCACTGTGAACTCCTCCCACTCCAAACAGCCTGTATCTATTAACATTACTCACATGGCATACTAGGCCAGGTCTCCCACTGTGAACTCCTCCCACTCCAAACAGCCTGTATCTATTAACATTACTCACATGGCCTAGGCCAGGTCTCCCACTGTTAACTCCTCCCACTCCAAACAGCCTGTATCTATTAACATTACTCACATGGCATAGGCCAGGTCTCCAACCATTAAGGCAAGGTGCGCATCCTCCTGCTCCAGGTAGCGAGGCAGCTTGGAGGAGTTGACGCCGTAACTGTCCACAAAGTTGAGGCCGCCTGACAAGGCAGATCACACACAGTTTTGAGTGTCCTTTAAAAGTATTGTCCTCCTGCTCCTGGATGGATGGAAGGCAAATTGGAGGAGTTGACGCCGTAGCTGTCCGCGAAGTGAAGGCCACCTGACACAGCGCTTGAGACAAGATGTAGGTTATACTACACACGTGTTGTCCTGCTCCTCCATGAAGATGAATTGGAGGAGTTGACACCGTAGCCGTCCACGAAGTTGAGGCCACCTGAGATTCAGTTTTGATTATACTTCACAAGTGCGCTTCCTCTGGCTCCAGGTAGCCAAACAGCTTGGAGGAGTTACATCTTTCTTTCTTTCTTTCTTTCTTTCTTTCTTTCTTTCTTTCTTTCTTTCTTTCTTTCTTTCTTTCTTTCTTTCTTTCTTTCTTTCTTTCTTTCTTTCTTTCTTTCTTTCTTTCTTTCTTTCTTTCTTTCTTTCTTTCTTTCTTTCTTTCTTTCTTTCTTTCTTTCTTTCTTTCTTTTTGTGTCGTCAAATGCGGTTCACCAAACCAAAACCAGCTCATATACCGTATCCCAGGAGGAACCTTTCTTTCTTCCTTCCTTCCTTCCTTCCTTCTTCCTTCCTTCCTTCCTTCCTTTTCAGACAAACATTCTCCTCCCTTGCAGCAGCCGTTCTCCGACTTTTCCTTCCTGTTATGAATGGGCGCAATCAACAGAGCTGTCCCTCATCTTGAAGCCAATTTAATGTGGCAAATCCAGGTGCTTAATAGTTTCTGCTCGATGGCTGTCTTTCGATAGTTTTGTGTCACTAACCCTTCCCTGTACCCTTGGATCACACTACTCAGCCATTTCGAATGAGCCCTTAAGGTATTGGAGTGACTAGCGTAAGAAGAAGAAGAACAACAACAAGGCTTTGGGTATTGAAATGGCCAAGTAAAAACAACAACGCCAAGGCTTTTGGGTATTGAAATGGCCAAGTAAAAGCAGGGTGCAGCAATCACGAAAAAAGCAAACAAATACAGGACGGACAAAACAAGCTGCAATGGGTCGTAGCAGCTGCAAAACGCCAGACCAGGCCATCATGTGCCATCAGTCCATGACATAAAACCCTTAACCCCACTTGCCTCCCCTTATGCCCCAGCGCACCTGGGCAGTACGGTGGGCACTTGCTATTGAATAGCAGGCTGTTGCTCATTGCCACGTCATTGAACACGAGAAACCTGCGCGCACAAACAGGACTTTCGGGTGCAGAGCCAAGAGGCATGCGTGACAGCCCACCGTATCTTGAATGCGCATCAGACAAGGCAAGTCGCGGACGTTAAAAACCTGGTCAGCTGAAGCCAAACTGCCTTTTGGTCGGCGCAGTTTGGTCGGCCAAGCAGAACATAATTGCGTAACGCTCCTGGTTGGAGCCCCTAATATTCCAACATTTATTTTGTGGAAACCAATGAAAGTTTGCCGACCGGTTTAACTTCCCTGCACCCACACCACTGAGGGGAGGGCTGCGAGACAGCCACCGCTGCGCCAAGCAGGAGCCAGCCTCGACCAGCACTAGCCCCCTGCCCCCCCAACCCTTCACCGCAGGCCACAGGACATGCCTGCATTCTGGCTGGAGAGTCCCTTTCGGCGCAACTCCGCCGACCACCACTCGTCTGCCCATGAAAGTACTTTTCCTTATCGCAGGAGGTCGACTTTGCGAGTGCCGCAAAACAACTCTGATGGCACCCACTGATTGCCTGCTGACAAAGAAAACTCTCCCAGCATTCCAGGGGCTAGTAAGCTGAGTCCTTAACAGTCCTTCTTTTTTGGATACAATTTCACACCTGGCAGGTCAGCCTGCGGCTGCCGAAGTCCCGACAGTGACCAAATTTGACTGGCCTGCAACCACGGATGTCCGAGCAGCATGGTTGACTGCGTGTGGGGCCTCAGGCCAGAGCCCAGGAGGTAGCTGAACCGCAGCTGAACTGTAGCTGAACCGCAGCTTAACTGTAGCTGAACTGTAGCTGAGTCTCGTCAAAAGAAACTCTGGTGCTTGATTAAGCACTACTACCCACCCACACCCACCCGAGTGGCAGGTCTTGGAGCCACACCTGCTTAGTTCATTGACACCAACTTGTGAACTGCTCAGTCCTGGACTCGACCACCCCCCACACACACCCGGGTAGCGGGTCTTGGGGGCTGAAATGCTCAGTTCATTAGTGCCAAGTTAATAATAGCTTACTCCTAAACTCACCCCCATACACACCTGAGTGGCTGTACCTGGGGTGCGCTGCTTGGGTCATGAAAACCTACATAAGGAATGCCTAGGGTTTAGTGTCTAGGGTTTAAGGTTAGGGTATAGAGCTAGACCTCCTACCTAGGGGTACCTAGGTATTAAGGACAGCCTAGGCCTAGACACCACCAAGGAAAAGGTTTCAGATGTGCTTAAAAGATGACCGCCTATTTCTGGCCCCCCACCCACACACCTGAGTGGGGGGTCCTGAGGTCTGCTGCCCGGCCCAGGTGCCACGAGGAACGACCGAGGAGGACTCCATCCAGCGGCCTGTGGGCGGGGTGAAGGGGAGAGGCGGGAGAAGGAAGGGCGCTAAGAGATGTGGTGCGAGGGAGGCGAGGGGAGAGAGGTGGGGGAAGATGATCCAAGGCTCAGCTAGGGCGAACAAAATATCGGGACACTGGAAGTTAAGCAAAAAATGTTTGCATGCCCTGATCTGAAAATGGATCTACAAGAAGACTCGACAGCGGATCTGGATCCACAGATAGGCCCGTCATTGGATCTTCATATGGATCTGTAGGCAGGTCCATGAAAGGACATGTAAGCTTTCAGGGAATATGCGTGTGGATCTGGGATCAGTATTCCATTTAAAATAAGCATGCATAAGGATAAATATATACAGATCTGGATCTAGAGCTTGGCTTACCTCTGATCCGTATCTGTAGCTCACGATCGAATCCGCAGCCAGGCCGTCTAGATTCAAAACAGCAGTGTGTCTGCAGGGACAGGTTTAAAATTCAAATCCCCTATTACACTGGCAGTTATACCTAATCAGTGATGTGCAATTGCGCCGTAATTCAGAAATCGTGTCAGTAATTACGGTCTCTTACTGGTAAATGTAGCTGAATTTGCCTTGAAATTACCGTGTCTGAAACTCAGCTACGCAATTTAGCCACCGTAAGGACCGTAATCGTCACAGCACTGTATCAAATACCTTCGGGGGTTGAGAGTCGTCTAGATTCAAATGGCAACGGAGTGTCTTAAATGGCTGGGGTGGTTGAGATTAGAAGGCCAAACTTGAAATCCCAACATGCACGGGGGCACTTCCGTTTCAATCCGAGGTTTGTTACGGCTCAGAGAGGATGGCACAACGGTGTGTAGCCTCAAAGGGTGATGTCCGTAGGGTTTAGGGCTCAGGGTTCAAGAATAAGCCCATTGCCGTGCCCTCTCCGCAGGATATGTGCCGTTCCCATATGTCCGCATGGCATGGGCATACGAAGGCTCGATCAGATCTAGCTGCAGGTATGCTCAGCCAATTTAGTGAAGCAAAAAGACAGGCCATCAGATAGACTCTTTAAAGACCATCAGATGCAGACCAGCATGCACTCATCCACACATTTTGTGTCCTCTCTCTCTCTCACACACTGACACCACACCAGCTGATCGCACGCAAAGGCAAAAAGACTACTTCCATATGGTACGGATTCAGCCCCCTGGTTTGCTTTGCCTGGCCTCTACATAGAAGGCTTTGGGTGGCTGGCAGGTTACCATTCTTTTTAATATTAATATTTTTAATATATGTTTGATAAATATGGGGTGTTTAGATAACCACAACTTACATGTGCCCTGGATTCAGCCAGCCAACGGTAGTGGCTGGAAAACCGCAAAGGTCCCCAGAACCGTACGTATCTGGCACCGAGTCCACTGACGAGCCGTACTGCTGCAAGTACATTGCGGTACGGCGCTGCCTGGTCCTGCCGCCCACCGTGGTACTATACTGCACGTGCTGGACGTCGCTGCTGCCTGACACCCACTGTACTGCGATGGTTCTGAAGAAAGAGGAAGGAGGCGAGGATGGCAAGTGAATAGGGGGGGCGGGGCAGGCCCGTGAAAAGGGCGAACGGGGCAGGCCCTTGAACAAGATGGGCGAAGCAGGTTCTGTGAATAGGACGGGCGGGGCAGGCCCGTGAACAAGGTGGGCGAAGCAGGCCCTGTGAATAGAGCCAGCGGGGCAGGCCCGTGAAACTGTGAGCGGGCAGGTCCGTCGACAGGTTGAGCGGGGCAGGCCAAAGGAACGGGTGAGTGGGGCAGGCCCATAAATAGGACGAGCGGGCCAGGCCCTTGAAAAGTGGGAGAGGGGCAGGCCCAGACAGGTGGGGCAAGGCAGGCCCATGGAGCGGGTGAGCGGGGCAGGCCCGCCCACCCCGCCAACAGGCTGATGCATCCTGTCCTGCCAGCAGAGGCATGATGTACTGCCAACTAGTGCATTTCGTACTGCCAACTTGCATATCCTGGACTGCAAGCTGGAGCGTCATTTACTGCTATGCCTCTATGAGAGCCTTTGTGTACTGCCAACATGTGTCATTGTGTACTGCCAACAAGTGCCATTATGTACTGCCAACAAGTGCATTATGGCACACCAACAGGTGCGTCCTAAACATCCTGTCCTGCCAGCAGGTGTATCACGTACAGTTATCAGGTACATCCTGTACTGCTAAGAGGGTAACTTTGTACTGTTAACAAGTGCATCATACACAGCCACTGAGCCTGTAGGTGCATCCAGCAAATTCAGCACTGCCTAAGGGGACATCCTGTACAGCCTGCAGGTGTATCCTGTACTGCCAACAGTGACATCCTGGCAGCAAGGTTACCCTGTACGGAAATACGGTACGGTGTCACGGTACCTTATCGATACAAACACGGTACGGTTAAATGGCCGGACAGGTAAGAAATGGCCGACGACACGGTGTTTTAACACGGCACCGTATTGTGAATCGGTGCGAAACACAGTAAACGGTACGGTGTTTGGACCCAAACGGCCGTACTGGGTAACCCTGCCTGGCTGTACTGCCAAACAAGATGAGAGACCCACCTGCCATCCTCCATAACTGTCAAGTGTCCACTTGTTGGCTGGTTGGGAATCATGTTGGGAATAACCGCAGCCTCAGCGGACACCTGAAATATCAAATGTGTACACAAGTGTGAACAAGTATGAACAAGTATGGAATTAGGTTGTGATGGCAGTATGACACACACACACACACACACACACACACACACACACACACACACACACACACACACACACACACACACACACACACACACACACACACACACACACACACACACACACACACACACACACACACACACACACACACACACACACACACACACACACACACACACACACACACACACACACACACACACACACACACACACACACACACACACACACACACACACACACACACACACACACACACACACACACACACACACACACACACACACACACACACACACACACACACACACACACACACACACACACACACACACACACACACACACACACACACACACACACACACACACACACACACACACACACACACACACACACACACACACACACACACACACACACACACACACACACACACACACACACAACACACACACACACACACACACACACACACACACACACACACACACACACACACACACACACACACACACACACACACACACACACACACACACACACACACACACACACACACACACACACACACACACACACACACACACACACACACACACACACACACACACACACACACACACACACACACACACACACACACACACACACACACACACACACACACACACACACACACACACACACACACACACACACACACACACACACACACACACACACACACACACACACACACACACACACACACACACACACACACACACACACACACACACACACACACCACACACACACACACACACACACACACACACACACACACACACACACACACACACACACACACACACACACACACACACACACACACACACACACACACACACACACACACACACACACACACACACACACACACACACACACACACACCACACACACACACACACACACACACACACACACACACACACACACACACACACACACACACACACACACACACACACACACACACACACACACACACACACACACACACACACACACACACACACACACACACACACACACACACACACACACACACACACACACACACACACACACACACACACACACACACACACACACACACACACACACACACACACACACACACACACACACACACACACACACACACACACACACACACACACACACACACACACACACACACACACACACACACACACACACACACACACACACACACACACACACACACACACACACACACACACACACACACACACACACACACACACACACACACACACACACACACACACACACACACACACACACACACACACACACACACACACACACACACACACACACACACACACACACACACACACACACACACACACACACCACACACACACACACACACACACACACACACACACACACACACACACACACACACACACACACACACACACACACACACACACACACACACACACACACACACACACACACACACACACACACACACACACACACACACACACACACACACACACACACACACACACACACACACACACACACACACACACACACACACACACACACACACACACACACACACACACACACACACACACACACACACACACACACACACACACACACACACACACACACACACACACACACACACACACACACACACACACACACACACACACACACACACACACACACACACACACACACACACACACACACACACACACACACACACACACACACACACACACACACACACACACACACACACACACACACACACACACACACACACACACACACACACACACACACACACACACACACACCACACACACACACACCACACACACACACACACACACACACACACACACACACACACACACACACACACACACACACACACACACACACACACACACACACACACACACACACACACACACACACACACACACACACACACACACACACACACACACACACACACACACACACACACACACACACACACACACACACACACACACACACACACACACACACACACACACACACACACACACACACACACACACACACACACACACACACACACACACACACACACACACACACACACACACACACACACACACACACACACACACACACACACACACACACACACACACACACACACACACACACACACACACACACACACACACACACACACACACACACACACACACACACACACACACACACACACACACACACACACACACACACACACACACACACACACACACACACACACACACACACACACACACACACACACACACACACAACACACACACACACACACACACACACACACACACACACACACACACACACACACACACACACACACACACACACACACACACACACACACACACACACACACACACACACACACACACACACACACACACACACACACACACACACACACACACACACACACACACACACACACACACACACACACACACACACACACACACACACACACACACACACACACACACACACACACACACACACACACACACACACACACACACACACACACACACACACACACACACACACACACACACAACACACACACACACACACACACACACACACACACACACACACACACACACACACACACACACACACACACACACACACACACACACACACACACACACACACACACACACACACACACACACACACACACACACACACACACACACACACACACACACACACACACACACACACACACACACACACACAACACACACACACACACACACACACACACACACACACACACACACACACACACACACACACACACACACACACACACACACACACACACACACACACACACACACACACACACACACACACACACACACACACACACACACACACACACACACACACACACACACACACACACACACACACACACACACACACACACACACACACACACACACACACACACACACACACACACACACACACACACACACACACACACACACACACACACACACACACACACCACACACACACACACACACACACACACACACACACACACACACACACACACACACACACACACACACACACACACACACACACACACACACACACACACACACACACACACACACACACACACACACACACACACACACACACACACACACACACACACACACACACACACACACACACACACACACACACACACACACACACACACCACACACACACACACACACACACACACACACACACACACACACACACACACACACACACACACACACACACACACACACACACACACACACACACACACACACACACACACACACACACACACACACACACACACACACACACACACACACACACACACACACACACACACACACACACACACACACACACACACACACACACACACACACACACACACACACACACACACACACACACACACACACACACACACACACACACACACACACACACACACACACACACACACACACACACACACACACACACACACACACACACACACACACACACACACACACACACACACACACACACACACACACACACACACACACACACACACACACACACACACACACACACACACACACACACACACACACACACACACACACACACACACACACACACACACACACACACACACACACACACACACACACACAACACACACACACACACACACACACACACACACACACACACACACACACACACACACACACACACACACACACACACACACACACACACACACACACACACACACACACACACACACACACACACACACACACACACACACACACACACACACACACACACACACACACACACACACACACACACACACACACACACACACACACACACACACACACACACACACACACACACACACACACACACACACACACACACACACACACACACACACACACACACACACACACACACACACACACACACACACACACACACACACACACACACACACACACACACACACACACAC